>OY992888.1:49460657-49525657 GCA_963921405.1 Cepaea hortensis
GGATCTGGAATGAAACCATCACGCAATAAGCAAACGATAGGTAGAAAGGCAATGGTAGACAGCTTTAACAAGGATGTCATAAGGCAAGCTATTATTAAAATTCTGGATACCAAAGAAACCGTGACTGTAAGAAAACTTAGGGTTTAGTTGAGAAAGAACAGTGACATAGAACTATCCAAGACAACTTTGAAGAAAATTATAAGGACATTAGGCTTCACGTTTAGAAAGTACAATTTAGGTAGAAATATCATTTGCGAGCAACCCCATTTAGGAGCCATGAGAAGCAAATACCTACTTGAAATAGGGAAATACGCAAAGAAAAATTATGACGTGGAGTATTTGGATGAAGTCTGGATCAATGCGCACCACACAATTGAAAAGGAATGGCAATCAGTGGATGGAAAGATAAAGCGATATGTGTCCAGTAGTATAGGACAGCATTTGGTCATAGCCCCTGCTGGTAGTACGCATAATGGATTACTACAGAATGCTGGACTCGTGTTCGTATCAAAGCATACAGACAATAGGGGTTATCGTAATAAGATGAATGGTAATGTATTTAGAGATTGGCTCGAGAATACGGTGCTTCCATCCCTTGATAGACCGTCTTGTCTAATTATGGACAGTGCATCATATCACAATGTTGTTGCCCAAGAAGACAAAATACCTACAGTATCGAGCACAAAGGGAGCAATAAAAATATGGCTCCGAATGGAAAACATACCATTTCCAGAAACGTATTTCAAGCTAGAATTGTTGCCCCTTGTAAAACAGACGCCGAAAAAGCAAGACATATCAAATCGACAAGTTGATAGAAGAGCATCGCCATGGGTGCTTGAAACTTCCGCCGTACCATTCACATTTTAACATTATAGAACTTGTGTGGGCTAAAATTAAAGGACAGGTGGCAGCTGACAATACTATATTCAAATTTTCTGACGTCAAGATACTAATCCAGTCCGCGCCATATAATATTGATAACAGTTAGTGGACAAAATGTGAGGACCATGTGTTGAAAGAGGAAGATGACTATTGGAGAAAGAATGGATTGAATTTTATGCAACCGAGAGCAGTCATCAACCTACTCGAATCGTGCGACAGATCGCAGACATTAATCCATATGCACACCTACTGGGATATTTTCGCTCGAACTTTTCAGAAGAAGAATTGGAGGCCCTTAGCATGACAGCATCGGCACAAACAATACAACTTGTCAATGGCAACCGTTTCTATTCCAAAAGGGATGAATTTTCAATTCCATAAGCCCTCAACGGTGACAAACAACTGGCATTGAAAAAGAAAAAAAAGCTCTAAACGCATTGAATACTAACAGAAGAGTAATATTGCGGTGGGAACTGACATATTGTGGCATAACAAGAAACGCGAGAAGAAACACGTTGTCAAATGAGGGGACAACCCACGAACATACTAATCAATCTATAAACTTCAATGAAAAGAGGACCAACCTCTTGACTGTTAAGAAGGAAGCCCACTACAGAGACATTCACAGCTATATTCGTCGTGCAAAACAGGTAATCATGTTCCGTCTCAGCAGAGTAGACATTGCACCCACTCCCATACGAATCTGGATACGCCGTGTGTCGTCACCCGAACTGGCGGGGAATTACTGTAAAACAAGTTTGTTAGCGAGGAATCACTAGTTTTTCACCAAAACATCAAAGAAATGTCGCCGCTTTCCATGATTTAAGTGGCTTTTGGACCTAGCAAAGACATTTTCCTTGGGTGGGGATAAATACAAGACGGCAGGAAAAATTTCATAACGATGCAACAGACAGTTTTCACAAAAATTTATTGTGAATGAAAGCACGTACATGTGAACAGACTATAGTAAGACTTGTGCAGACGTCGCTCACATCATAGCCCGCAAGAAAGACTCTTGATCGATTGCCATTTCCCCCGCCACATTCATGTTATGTCCAGTGTGTCTCTAATGCCTTGTGGCCAGCTTCGTGCTGGTCGACTGCGGCCGCTTCCAGGAACAACCCCGCACATAAAAGGTTCTTTTACACCTAAAGCCACTGTCATGTTTAAAATGGCCCAGGTATTTCAGTTTCCCAGAAATGATATTATTTATGAGGCAGTTTGAGGAGCGCAGTTGGGAGGGTACAAGACTTACCCTAGTGCGAGGAAATTCAACCTAAAGGCCAAATGTCATGGCAGGGCAGACCAGGGCCTAATCCTTGGTTGATAACTGGTCTAGGATGGAAGCTCCGAAGGCGAACAGTTAGAGCATTGCTCTGCTGATCCGACAGCTTCTGCAACTGGTCTTGTTTCAAACGTATTGGTGTTATCTTTCCTTTGGAGTAACGTGGCAGGCCGAGAAAGGGATCATGCTGCATGGGCAACACTTGGTCTCTAAATTCAGCCCAGGCTTTGTGCTATGGAGATTATGCTATCTCCATGTTACAAGCTATCGTCTGTCAAGACGGCAAGGTGCCAGTCAAATTTCTTGGATGTTCAGAACTGGTCAAATATCAGTATTTTCCCTCTTCTGTATCCGCGGTAGTCCAAGAACTGTTTATGTAACATTTATTTAACAGCCCCGATGTTCTCCGCTAGTGATTGTGACAGAGTTCATGGCTCACACCCATGTGTTGCCACAAGAAAGATGCACGGGGTCAACATACTTTCATTCACTTGCTGGTGCTGTGCAGGGCTGAAATACTGTCGAGCGGCTGCACTGTATGACCGGTTGCTTTCTGACTTCTTTCCAATAGTTCCCGTTGTTGTTGTTGTTGTTGTTGTTGTTGTTGTTGTTGTTGTTGTTGTTGTTGTTATAGAGTCAAGACATTCAACAGCTGTGGCATTTTCAACTTCCTCATTGTTGATTGTACTTTTGTGTTGACATGTAATGTTGCTTGTGAAATTGTGTTCAGTTCAGACAAGAATCTTGATCTTCATCGTGTCTATAGAAGATTGATATTTGGGAATTATCATATCGACATTGGACCAGGTACAGATAAGTTGATTCAATCAAAGATTGACAGATGGGAATTTTTACATCGACACTGGACCACCGGCTCTGAGGCTAAGGGGTTACGGATGCAATTCAAGCCATGACGGAAACACAGCTGCGGGCAATTTGGAAGCAGATCACCTTGTGTTGGTTTTAATACAATGGTATGAGTGCCGGCCGTTCAGAAGGCAATGGCAAACTACTTACCAAGAAATTACAAATAGCCAAAAATTATGGGATTGACTGCTATGTCCTCTAAAAGATATGCAACTAACTAGACTTTGGACCAGATACTATAAATGGATTCAATCAAAGATTGATAGATTGGGAGTTTTCACTTCTGCATTGGACCGGGTACTTATACGTGGATATAAGTGGATTCACTCAAAAATTAACAGATGCCTGCTGGTTTGCGGCAGGTTATCATACCCTGATCATATACATGATTGACAAGTTTGTTCAGATAATATAACCCCATGGGCTGGAGAGAAGAATGCTACGTCAATTCGGGTGATGAAACATATCATACCAAAAGTCGGGTCAACTATGTATGAATTTATTTGCCGAAAGTATAAATTGACCTCATAGCGGCCCACAAATCACACGAGAGATGACAAGTCTAGCGATAAAACCGATGCTCTCAAATAACTCATACTAGGACTTCCCAAGAATGACATGCATCTAGGATCACGGCTAGGTTGGAAATAGCACGTACAGCTACTACATGCTACGAAACTCTCACATTCAGCAAGCTTACCTGCATTTACCGAAGCATCCATTAATACTGTGTTTATTCTGTAAACAATCACCAAAGAAACCTTTTCTCAATCGACCGCGCCACAACAACCGATCGGCACCACAGCCACGCACTTATAAATACATTTTTGATATGTTCATTACAGTAACTTGTATGGAGGTGAATTCTGAAGACACCAATTACCGCCCCTACAGGCGAGGAAATACCCGACCAGTGAGATATTTGGACAGAACACAGGGTTTTACCCGCCCTGATCACATCCAGTTTTCGCGGAACAGTCCGCTAACCAAACCGCTGGCGTACGCCGATAGCAGACAAATTTGTCGCCGACGCTAGAATGTAGGGGCTGAGTTCTGGAGCTCTTGCTATCGTTCTGCCATGCTGAAGTCACGGTGCTGAACACAACGCGGGCTTGTTGGGTGACGGCGAAGTAAATGTTAACTACAGTTACTTACTCACTCTCAGATTCACTCACTCACTCACTCACTCTCAGACTCACCCACTCTCAGACTCACTCGCTCACTCTCAGACTCAGAATGACTCAGAGAAAAATAAAAATTCACTGCTTTAGTATAAACTCCGCCCTCGGGCCGAGCATGCAACAGGCTTTTGATCATCAGAAGCGGTCTCGCTTCTACGAATGTTTCGACCTTCTTATTTTCTTTACAATCTCGGGACGCGTCCTACCCGCGTCACTCCCGTGTGTCTTTCTCATGTTGTACACCCGAATCCCGCATACCAGCTTGAAGAGACGTTGACCGCTGATTGCAATCTCCGCCACTAATTGCCCGTTATTGGCAGACAGCCACCCTGCACTCAGGAAGGCCATCATAATGCACCATGCTTCATTATCCGAATCTTTCTTATTGCACTCTTGGAATAGGCCGGAAGAAAGCCAGCGCGCCCCCCTCCCCATCTCTCTCTCTCTCTCTCTCTCTCTCTCTCTCTCTCTCTCTCTCTCTCTCTCTCTCTCTCTCTCTGTCTCTCTCTCACTCTGTTTTAACTCTCCCATTCCCCGACCATCTGGTCTCTGTCCTCGTCGCCGACACCGCCGCCGCCACATCCACACTTAGCTATACCACCGTGAAACGTCGTTGCCTCAGCGTGGCCTCTTCGTGCCTCGTCCACAGGAGCCGGATTTCGGGACGTACCGGGTTATTGCTATTGTGTCTGTCGGCTGGTTCCCCCCCCCCCCCACCCCCACCCTCATGACACCCTTATTTTGCAGCCGAAAGTGCCCTCACATGGCGTCGTATTCTACCGTCAGCTACTGGTATGGCGGTCTGGTTGCGCTGCTGGGACTTGGGGCTACATTTCTCCATCTTGGTGCCCAGTGCCTTGTGTGGTGTCCTCCACTACGGAGTGTCGGCGGTTAATATGCGACGTTTTACTTGACAATGGCTATCTGGACCGTTATTGGTTTGTTTGTGAGCACCTGACTAGACAATGTTGTGAAGGCGGAGCCATCTGCTGTAATCACTGTGTCCATTTGTTATATTGCTCGTTTCGTAACCAATACAAGGATTATTCCACAGCCTCACCAAGCCGTTTCATCGCTCTAATTCTCCACTGTTCTTTCGGTCCCAGTTATTTGATCACATCGTATGCGGAATTGCCCCTGCTCCTACCTTTACGGCGATATCCTGACCGCGTAACATACTTGACTCATACAAGGTACCAGGCAGCCATACTTTTCCACTTTGAAGATTTACGGCACTTCCATTGTCGGTTCGTGTGATCGATCAGGAGTGCAAAACTGTTTCTCGTCATTTATAAGACTTTGGAAACTTTGTCAGAGCCTTAAGTCTACTTGGCTGTCGAGGTCCACCGGGTCCATCATGTATAAGGCCAATATCCAGTCCGTTGCACTATCTAGGAGGGACGGCAGATTCTCAGGATAAACAGTACCTGCTTCTACCTGCCCAACTTTGAGGAATGAAGTATATATATATATATATATATATATATATATATATATATATATATATATATATATATATATATATATATATATATATATATACGCACGCACACACGCACGCACGCACGCACGTATTATTCTCAACTGTCAGCGTGGAGAATGTCATTAGATGACGTGTGCTGCCACAGAAAGACCTCTGGACTATTGTGAAAGCTAGCAAACCCCTACGGTGTGGTCCTTCGCTATATTCGGGATGTTATTCCGAGGTTGTGATTGAAGCATCTCATCTCAAAAACTTCATGGAACAGTCCAGAGAACACGTGAACACTATGAGAATAGAGAAAGACGACCTTCAAATAAGATCATCAAAAATCTGTAGAGAAATGAAACGTTGCCAAGAGACAAGACATTTGTGGAAACAGGTTAGACAAACCGCAGCCTAGGAAGGTGCCCCGACGACTTCATAAGTCAAGGATAGAAGAAATGTGTTAGGCCGATTTAACAGTCCAATGTATCTGTTATTTGTTTGTTAAGTTGCCTATGTGTGTTTGATAGAATACGGTAGGACTATACAAATAAATGAAGTTGAACTATCCCATCGAATAATTGACGGTTCTCGTTGGTATTTATGACACATATTCCTTCATGGGCGTGACGGCATATTCAGGACAAGACGTGTTCACATTCGGCGTCTCTTTAGCTTTGGGGAGTTGTTGTCTAGTCCACCTTCTGATATCCACCCGCTCCCATTTGTCCGAAGCAAACGTTGTGGGGATATCTCCCAGTAGGGTTTCGGGAGTGGTCACTGGGTTGGGGGGGTGGGGGGGGAGGAGTACGATTACCCGAATATGTTTGCAGAGTTAGAATATCGGAGGAGTGCACTGATAGTTACTGCTAGACAATAGGGTTATGTAGTTTTTCGCCCTTATCTGAGAATGCTAAGGATTCGTTCCACCACGCCGAGGATCACGTGGGAGAATGTGACATATATGTCATCATCTCGCAGTCTTTTCCAGCAGACGTTGCTAGGATGCGCTACCTGCAGGCACGAGGCTATTAAAAATTCGACGGGAAAATTAACAAAACGAAATTTCGTTTCGTTTTAAGTTAAATGATTGGCCGCGCCCCGGAAACACAGGCTTAATCTAGACAAAGGCTTGGTAGACAAAGCGGTCTGGTCAATCGCCATGTTTCTCCAATGGTAGCGGGTGACCCATTGTTAATGGGTTAATTATTAGCTACGTATTCTCTGCGTTTTAGGTGAGCATTATATTATATACAACATATCATGTTAGGTATTAGGATACATGCTTTGAGGCAACTAATATCATGATTGAAGTTGTGTGTGTGAAAATTAGGAGAATCGCTTTCATTGAAATGTTGGTTTACGTCACGCAGCCTGGACATAGCCATTTTGTCCAGTCAGCCTTCATAAAGCTTACAATATAATCTTGCTATGAGTCATTCTTCTGAGAGGATTTTGTGAACTTACTTTATTCCTAAATGCTTATTTTTCACAACTGGTCTCTGTGTTTTAAAGTGTTTTTTCCTGAGTGCATATTTTGTATTTCTGCCCTTATGAGGGAGAAATATTACTATTTCACATCTGTGTACAACTTTAATAGTTTGTTAGATAGAGAGAGATATTCTTGCTTGACTTTTTCATGCACTTAGGAGTTAATCTTTTGTTTACCTGGTTGTAAATACACAGAGATTGTCTTGTAGTCCTTTTAATAAATGATGTTATGGGATTTTCATGTGGTATGATATACATAATCTCAAGTGTATGGGAAAAGATTCCCATGATTTCTCTTTTATGAGTATTTTACCTTTTATGCTCATGATTGTTACTGCTTGATGCTGCAATAAATGATGTTATAAGATTGCCATTTGGTATGATATATCTATATATCATCTCAAGGGAGTGGGAAATGACACCTGCTCTTGTGTTTTTACTTTGAGATGTTGTAATACCCACTAGAGAGTTCATACCATGTTTAGTAAAAGTCTAACAAGTTTTTCTGTTATTCATCATATATATCATATGTATATTCTATTCATGATGTTACTGCTGAAGTAGATCTTTTAACTTCACCCCCATTGGGGACAAACACATGATGATGATGATGATGATGATGATGATGATGATGATGATGAGGCAAGAGGAGATGACTGATTGGTATCTAGCCTTTTTGCCATTTGTCAGTGGTAGTCACATAATGCTGTTTGTAACTATGGAAAGGAGATTTATGAATTGTTTACATGAGGACAGTGTCTCATGAACTTTTTCCATGGTGTGACAGCGGTACTATCAAAATGTTTGGATGGATTAGGTGGTGCGTAACCCCTCAGGAAGCTCCAGTATCAGTCCAGAAGAAATGTACCTATTGAGTAGATATCTTACTCACTTTTGGAGTGGGTCAAAACTCTACAGTAGGCGATAAGTGCTAGGGAACTAGCTACACTTTTTTCTTCTTCTTCCCTTTTGTTCCCTCTATTTTTAATTATGATACACTGTTATTCATCATATATATGTATAGTTTATTATGATACATTGTTATCCAAGTGTGGATTGTATGACTAATCTATATCAACCCTGTTCTTCTTCACTACATAGGCGCTAGAGATGGCGGTGGAGTATTGGCACTAGTCACCATGCTTCGCACTGGATTTATAGTCAACTTGTTTGGATTTAGAGGCAGGAAACTGGGATATCAGCCTCCTCTAATATTATACAAAGAGTGCTGGTTACTGCTACTCACCCTGAACCTGAATGTCAATGCCTGGATACGTAACGGATTTTGAATATGCGGAAGTGGATTCCCTACCTCTGGGAACTTACAGACGGTGTTAAGCTTTTCAATGTCTGCAAAGACATGAGGCATGCCTGGCCTAGATGGATACAGAGTATAACCTCTTCTAAAAGTCACCGCCTAATTCCACATTCAACTGTCATATTCCAGAGGCTCATGGATAGTCTGGAATTCACCATCATTTACCAGTATGGATTTACCAACTGATTGTGTGAACTCCCAGCTTCCTTTGAATCTTCTCATCCATCATATCCCAGACATGGATAATCAAGCACATTACCAACTCCCGTCAATCAAGTCGTATATTCAGCTGAAGAAAGAATAACCTACATCTTAACCCAGAGAAAGGGGCTGGAATATTCATGCCCCATTCAAGTTCGTTCTGTCAGGAAATTCTAATGGATTATGTGATGTCACTCCTCATCCAAAGAGATACTGAAAGTGTTTGTGCCTGATCCTGATCGAATCAATCACATGGACTCCTGTGTGTCACGCCACGCCAGAATGCTTCAGACTTATTTATACCTGTCTGTTATATCACCCTGGAACGCTCCTAGCCCAGTGACTTAGCAACTGTGACTTGAGAGATTACAGTATATCCACATTGGATTCATATGGATTACTCCTACATGTTTTTCGCGATGGATATATGATCCAGAAGTGAAAGTTCTGTGTGTGTGTGTGTGTGTGCAATCCCCAATTTTCTAAATAGGTGGATATATGCAAAGCAGCTGTTTTCCTGGATTATAGAGAGTGTGATTATGGCCAGACTTTTTCTAGTGGATAATGAAGGAGAGGAAGTCATCATCAGACCCATAGGATAGTTCTAGAGACAGATTAGATAGATTTACTTTATCTATTTCTTTGTATGGATTATTTACGTTGTTTTGTGTTTGACACATGTATTTGATGTGAACCTTTTTTGGGGAAATATTTTTTGGGACTTCTGGTTTGGGTGTATACTTTGTGTGCATTGCCTGAATATGAATAATTTCTTTCATGTATATGTCATATTGTAGCCAACAGGGTTTTCCAGAACCCAAATGTTTTCCACAATACAATTGTTTGTTTGTTTGGTTTAACCAAGCCTTGCAGTTACTTCATTGTTAACCTGTTGTTCCAAAATTGATGTTTATAGTCCAGTTATTGTTACTGTTATGTGATACAGTGAGTTATTGTTACTGTTATGTGATACAGTGAGTCATTGTACTGGTTTTATCTAACAGTGGCTGTTTTTCCTCTTCTGTCAATGTAATCCAGTTGTTGCGTCTAACATGGGTTGTTGTCCCTCTGTTGTATAATACTGTGGATGTGCATGACAGTGGATACTTGTCATTGTTTATATATATGTGGGATATTAAATGTGGGGCGGGGCACTTACACATAGACACACCCTCTGGGTAGAGTGATTAGTACTCGGGTGTCTGTGGTAGAACTACCCGGATCTCCCAGCCTTCTATGGGAAACATTTCTTCTATGTTAGTGTTGAACTTGCACCCTTTTCTGCCTTGTTCAATACTTGGGGGTTACGAGCCAATATATTAATTCCTATAGAGGGCGTGTTTGGGTTTTAGACCCCATTCATACTGAATACCCCTAGCGAAACTTGTCCTTATTCTAATTTATTATATTTACCACCCTACAGAGAATAACATCCTCCGATTCCTAGTCCGTAAACAATCCATAACTGGATTTGTACGCTTCCAGTTGGAGGTTAGTATCTTACCTCTATGCCACCATTTCCCCAGAGTAGATGATCATTTGCCATCTTCAGAACATAGATCGACCTCAATAGATCTCCGACACTTTCACTAACACTACCTAGTCTAACGTCCTCCTTGCAGACAGTGTCTTAATGCTATCCTCTCAAATAAACCGTTATCCTTCTCTGGCGCACAGAATACTCAAGGATAAAGTGACGAGGCTTCCTCAACAATAAAGCCAGAAAATCGTTCACGGTAATAATAAATCGCTAGTCAAACTAATAACTAGTCCAATTCGACTGCCCCAAACCAACTGTACACACAATCCTGGGACCCTGGTTCTCTATGTCAATCAGCCACGAGTGCACACAGACTGAGGACGCCTATGCTGGATGTTAATCAGCCTGTGTACACACTGTGTCTGGGCTAGTGACCTGGTCGACTCCATTCTTTTTACCAGTGCTGACCTCGTGTGTGCTGGGTGGGTTGTCCTCCGATATTTTTCTTAAATTAGAGAGAGAGAGAGAGAGAGAGAGAGAGAGAGAGAGAGAGAGAGAGAGAGAGAGAGAAAGGTTACTGTTTTGAAGGTCGACGTCTGTGGCCTGGGGATAATGAAAGCAGTTTCACAGTCAAGATATACCGGGTTCAAAATCAGCCGTGGTGTATTTGGGATCTCACAGTGGGATTAGCGTCGGCCGCTAGAAGAGTCCACAAACTGACACTAAATTCTAGGATCTCACAGTGGGATGAGCGTCGGCCGCTAGAAGAGTCCACAAACTGACACTAAATTCTAGGATCTCACAGTGAGATGAGCGTCGGCCGCTAGAAGAGTCCACAAACTGACAGTAAATTCTAGGATCTCACAGTGGGATAAGCGTCGGCCGCTAGAAGAGTCCACAAACTGACAGTAAATTCTAGGATCTCACAGTGGGATAAGCGTCGGCCGCTAGAAGAGTCCACAAACTGACACTAAATTCTAGGATCTCACAGTGAGATGAGCGTCGGCCGCTAGAAGAGTCCACAAACTGACAGTAAATTCTAGGATCTCACAGTGGGATAAGCGTCGGCCGCTAGAAGAGTCCACAAACTGACAGTAAATTCTAGGATCTCACAGTGGGATAAGCGTCGGCCGCTAGAAGAGTCCACAAACTGACAGTAAATTCTAGGATCTCACAGTGGGATAAGCGTCGGCCGCTAGAAGAGTCCACAAACTGACAGTAAATTCTAGGATCTCACAGTGGGATGAGCGTCGGCCGTTAAATTCTGGGGTGTGACAATGGACACGCAACTAATGTTTAAAGTGTTTTGATTGGCGCTAACGGTATTAGCAGCGAGAATTCCTGAACCGTGTTATATATTATGAATGGTCTTGTTTAGTTGAGAGTGGTCGATGCATGTTTGCCAGAGCTGTTGTGTACAAATGATATCTCGCTAGCTACTAGTTCCCTCCTGACTTCCGATCCGGTCATGAGATCCGATAGCTAACCGTCTGGTAAAACTGGACCCGTAAGCCAGTTGTACAGCGCCAACTTTCACAGGACGTACACCAGAACTACAACAATAAAGCAGGCATTGGCAGAGGTTCTGCTAGAACAGTGGTTCTCAACCGGTGGGGAATTCCCCCCCCCTCCCCCAGAGGGGAATTTTAAGGTTTCCGGGGGGGGGGGGGGAATTAAGATTATTTCATGATCACATTAATACAACAACCAATTACTTGAAATTGTTTTTCCCTCTAAATTTTACGGTTCTGTACTCCTCGCCCTAATGAAATTCGTTTTTTAACGTAAGTAGACCCGCAAATCATGTTTTATGTTGATGTCTAGACTAGTTCTAGTATGTGTTATTAAATTTAGCTTCCATTTTTATGTATACTGTGTAAGGGTGGTGGGGGGATTTATAGGGAAGAAATTCGAAAGGGGTGGGGGGGGGGGTGACGTTCTGAACATATGGTAAAGGGGGGCATGGGCCAAAAAAGGTTGAGAACCACTGTGCTAGAATCTCTAAACTGAGAGGGACGACCAGGAGAACTTTCAATCAGTTGAGTTGAGTTGAGTTGAGTTGAGTCAAGAACCGTCATCACTGCACTCAGGACATTCCCGTAGTGCTCCGTCCCCTCGTTCAACAGCCAGCGAAGAGTCATACTACTAATCGTACCCACCGCTATCTAATTAAAAGTTCTCCTGGTCTTCCCTCTCAGTTTTGAGATTCTTCCAGAACCCCTGCTGATCCCCCGCAGTCTAATTCTTTCCACATATGGGATCTCAATCTGTTCCTCCGCATTCTCCATCTGGTCCCACAAGCGCACGACCACCTCCCCCTTGTCCATAGGCAAAATTCCACCAAGAGGTGCATTCCCTACTAGCCTATCAGCCTGTTACTTTCAGATAGCGTTCAATCAGATAGCGGTCGGAACGATTGGTAGTGTGACTTTTCGCTGGCTGTTGAACGAGGGCACGGAGCACTACGGGAATGTCCTGAGGGCACTGATTTATGTTCTTAGCTCAATTCAACTCAACTCAACAGTCGGATAAATGGCTCATCAGTTCTAGACTGCATACCTTTGCATGTTGTAGTCGGGTACAATGGCACATCAGTTCTAGACTGCATACCTGTGTATGTTGTAGTCAGGCACAATGGCACCTTAGTTCTAGACTGCATACCTGTGTATGTTGTAGTCGGGTACAATGGCACATCAGTTCTAGACTGCATACCTGTGTATGTTGTAGTCAGGCACAATGGCACCTTAGTTCTAGACTGCATACCTGTGTATGTTGTAGTCGGGCACAATGGCACATCAGTTCTAGACTGCATACCTGTGTATGTTGTAGTCAGGCACAATGGCACCTTAGTTCTAGACTGCATACCTGTGCATGTTGTAGTCGGGCACAATGGCACATCAGTTCTAGACTGCATACCTGTGTATGTTGTAGTCGGGTACAATAGCACATCAGTTCTAGACTGCATACCTGTGTATGTTGTAGTCAGGCACAATGGCACCTTAGT
This sequence comes from Cepaea hortensis, assembly GCA_963921405.1. Lineage (NCBI taxonomy): Eukaryota > Metazoa > Mollusca > Gastropoda > Stylommatophora > Helicidae > Cepaea > Cepaea hortensis. Next base: position 49,473,832 of record OY992888.1, read on the forward strand.
TCTAGACTGCATACCTGTGCATGTTGTAGTCGGGTACAATGGCACATCAGTTCTAGACTGCATACCTGTGTATGTTGTAGTCGGGTACAATGGCACATCAGTTCTAGACTGCATACCTGTGTATGTTGTAGTCGGGTACAATGGCACATCAGTTCTAGACTGCATACCTGTGCATGTTGTAGTCGGGTACAATAGCACATCAGTTCTAGACTGCATACCTGTGTATGTTGTAGTCGGGTACAATGGCACCTTAGTTCTAGACTGCATACCTGTGTATGTTGTAGTCGGGTACAATGGCACATCAGTTCTAGACTGCATACCTGTGCATGTTGTAGTCGGGCACAATGGCACATCAGTTCTAGACTGCATACCTGTGTATGTTGTAGTCGGGTACAATGGCACCTTAGTTCTAGACTGCATACCTGTGTATGTTGTAGTCGGGTACAATGGCACATCAGTTCTAGACTGCATACCTGTGCATGTTGTAGTCGGGTACAATGGCACATCAGTTCTAGACTGCATACCTGTGCATGTTGTAGTCGGGCACAATGGCACATCAGTTCTAGACTGCATACCTGTGTATGTTGTAGTCGGGTACAATGGCACCTTAGTTCTAGACTGCATAGCTGTGTATGTTGTAGTCGGGCACAATGGCACATCAGTTCTAGACTGCATACCTATGCATGTTGTAGTCGGGCACAATGGCACCTTAGTTCTAGACTGCATACCTGTGTATGTTGTAGTCGGGCACAATGGCACCTTAGTTCTAGACTGCATACCTGTGTATGTTGTAGTCGGGCACAATGGCACCTTAGTTCTAGACTGCATACCTGTGCATGTTGTAGTCGGGTACAATGGCACATCAGTTCTAGACTGCATACCTGTGCATGTTGTAGTCGGGTACAATGGCACATCAGTTCTAGACTGCATACCTATGCATGTTGTAGTCGGGTACAATGGCACATCAGTTCTAGACTGCATACCTGTGTATGTTGTAGTCGGGTACAATGGCACATCAGTTCTAGACTGCATACCTGTGCATGTTGTAGTCGGGTACAATGGCACATCAGTTCTAGACTGCATACCTGTGCATGTTGTAGTCGGGTACAATGGCACCTTAGTTCTAGACTGCATACCTATGTATGTTGTAGTCGGGCACAATGGCACATCAGTTCTAGACTGCATACCTGTGTATGTTGTAGTCAGGCACAATGGCACCTTAGTTCTAGACTGCATACCTATGTATGTTGTAGTCGGGTACAATGGCACATCAGTTCTAGACTGCATACCTGTGCATGTTGTAGTCGGCCACAATGGCACATCAGTTCTAGACTGCATACCTGTGTATGTTGTAGTCGGGTACAATGGCACCTTAGTTCTAGACTGCATACCTGTGTATGTTGTAGTCGGGTACAATGGCACATCAGTTCTAGACTGCATACCTGTGCATGTTGTAGTCGGGTACAATGGCACATCAGTTCTAGACTGCATACCTGTGCATGTTGTAGTCGGGTACAATGGCACCTTAGTTCTAGACTGCATACCTATGTATGTTGTAGTCGGGCACAATGGCACCTTAGTTTCTAGACTGCATACCTGTGTATGTTGTAGTCGGGCACAATGGCACATCAGTTCTAGACTGCATACCTGTGCATGTTGTAGTCGGGTACAATGGCACATCAGTTCTAGACTGCATACCTGTGTATGTTGTAGTCGGGTACAATGGCACATCAGTTCTAGACTGCATACCTGTGTATGTTGTAGTCGGGTACAATGGCACCTTAGTTCTAGACTGCATACCTGTGCATGTTGTAGTCGGGTACAATGGCACCTTAGTTCTAGACTGCATACCTACCTGTGACTGACGGCCCTTGACGGGTGGATGAAGGTGAAGCCAAAGTTCACCGAGTTGTGTGTGACGCCGCAGTAGATCAGCTTTCAGAAAGTTGAGATGCGATGTTATTGTGAAATGTATACCTGCCAATCATGGCAGAAACTGGATCTGGCTTCCGTGGGCGGGAGATTGCTTCTGTCCACACAAGATGTCAATAATTCATTTGTCCTGGGAAGCACGTAATTACACTCAGTGTTTTTACTGATGTCTGTTTCTTTGTTCTTGTTGTAATATCGCCTGGTTCTTTTCTGGAGAAAACTACCGCACTTTTTAAAATGGAAACTGTCAATTAAAAGCTTCCAAGCTTGTAAAAGGCGAACACTAGAGACAAACGGCGAACACTAGCTGTGTAACAGTAGTTCACAGTGGAATAGTAGTTCACAAATAGTGATATAGTAATTAACAAATTGTATCAATAGTTAGATCTATCCAGCCTCAGCTAATTGTTAATTCTAGCTACTTGTTGTTACTCTAAATGCCTCTGTACGTGCCTCGGATAATTGCCACTTTTACCCACTCGTTGTTTCTTTCAGTTTTTCTGAACGTGCCTCGGATAATTGTTACTTCTACCCACTGACTGTTAAAATAAATGCTTCTGTGCGTGCCTCGGATAATTGTTATTTCTACACACTCGTTACTTGAATGCCTTTGTACGTCTCAGACAATTGTTACATCTACCCACTCGTTATTACTTTAAATACTTCCGTACGTGCCTCATAGTAGTGTTGCTTCTACCCACTCGTTGTTACTTTCAATGCTTCTGTACGTGCATCAGATAATTGTTACATCTACACACTCGTTGTAAATGCTTCAGTACATGCTTCAGATAATTGTTACATCTAAACACTTGTTACCGGTCTCCCGGGCTAAGGTATTAACAACTTTCTCCGTAATCCCGTATATCCACGTAGGGTAACACACAGGCTTGGCCATGGGAATGTTATTCCCATGGGAATCCCACGGGAAAGGTCCCATGGGATGGGATGGGATGGGACAGGCATAAATTACCATGGGATGGGATGGGATTGGACAGATAAATATGTCCCATGGACAAGCCTGGTAACGCAGCTGCGCGAAATTCGGTAGCGGATCGCGTCGAGTTGGTTACTTACGAGGGTATGTGTACCGGTCGCCCAGAAATCAATGGCAAACTACTGAGTGTAATCTTGCCAAGAAATCAACAACAGCAGTAAAATGCTGGTGTTGGCAACGATGTCCTGTAAATTGGATATGCGGGGGGGGGGGGGGGACCACTGGTTGTTTCTTTAAACGCTTCTGTACGTGCTTCAGACGGGTGTCACTTCTACCCACTCGTTGTTATTGTAAACGCCTCTTTGCGTGCTTCAGATAATTGTTACATCTACCCACTGCTTGTTTCTTTCAAATGCTTCTGTATGTGCCTCAGACAAGTGTTACTTCAATCCACTCTTTGATACTTTAAATGCTTCTGTACGTGCCTCAGATAATTGTTACTTCTACCCACTCGTTGTTACTTTAAATGCTTATGTACCTATCTTAGATAATTGTTACTTGTATCCACTCGTTGTTACTTTAAATGCTTCCGGTCCCCAGCATGGCGGTTAGGCATTGAACCGCTACGGCCTCTGGAGTATTTACCCTTGTGGCTGTGGTTTTCATTTCGCATTTTCCTCATATTGGACTGGTAGTATATGGTTCCGCCGCCCTGCTACTGAGTGAGTGCGTGGCGCGACTCTGTGAGTTGTGATATTCACGTGGAATGCTTCTACATGTCCGCTTTTGTTTGTACAGTGACCTGCATGTTCGGAACAATGGCTACCGGCTGTTGTTGAATTGACTGATTTGCCTTTTCGGTTCATGAGTGCATTTTTCAGGAGACTTCTGGGAGTCGGCGCTGGAGCTACGGAGTTCGTGCTTAATGCGACGCTTTCGGCGGGTCGCCCTGCGGATAGAGACAGAGCTATGTGAGAAAACCCGGGTCAATGAGGTCTTTCTGGTGACTGCCGATTCCATCGACGATGAACTGTGGTTTTCGTGGAGGATTTTTGTGTTGGCATTCTGGCGGCGGCATTATGCACAGTGTACCTGTGCGGGCTGTTGGATTACCGAGACTCCTGTCTGTTCCACATTTCACATTGGACAGTGAGGAGCATTTTGTGTGATATTCATTGGCACAAGAACGGAGCAAAATGGGGACGACCCTTTGCCGTAAAGTTGGAACCTCGACTAACTAACTAACTAACTGCTCCTGTTCGTGTTTGCCTCCTCCAGCCTCACATTAAGTTAAATCGCCTGCAGTGTTATTCGTTAAAGATAGCCATCGTTAGGGAAGGAAGGTTTAATTCATTGAACATTTGCTTGGATTCGAAAGAGTAAGAAAAAATAAAATAATCTGGTGATTTCATGCCACGGATGACAAAAGTGTGTAAACATTGGTTGCTGCTTGTAGTGTATGGTGAGGAAGAAATGCTCACAGAAGACGGAACGTCACAGGTTAAAGCTGTATGATGATCAACCAGGTCCATGCTCAAATAACTAATAATACATGGATCATTTGTCCAGAAGCAGTGTCTCGCCATGTTTATGTGATGTGGTAACGTCATCACATTGTGTGGGCCTGGAGGAACGGAGGTCTTGGCGGCCAGTCTTCTCCTCACTTTCGCAGACGACGAGCCCAGGCGTCGAACCGTGTTCATCCATGCTCATGACATTAGCAGAGCAATTAGCTACCAGTTAATGTAATGTGATATTGATACACGTGATGTTTTTACCACGGGACCAAACGCGTGGAGTGTCGGTTGAAGTATAGCATGTCGTAGAGTATCATGTTTACACAGGCAACTAGCGGCAACAATCTAAGCGTTGATACAATAAAATACTAGAACTAGAACATACCTGTCGCAGAGAAGAAACAACCTTGTGCTGTAACCAGGAAACCATCTATCCGGTCATGTAGGTGTGGCAGTTACAACCTACCAGGCCTTCCATCTAACCGGCAATGCCAGAACAAGGAGAAGAATTATCCCACGGATACATAGCAACACAAGTGCAGGTCACAACACTAAATATATGGAGGGAGGAGAATACCGGATGCTACAACTCAGAACTGACAACACATACTTTCATGTGCTGAATTACTACTGTAGTATCAATGAACACTCACTGGCTCTATCCCGTGTAAAGAGAAATTGTTGGTGTGTGGAGATTTCAGTTGTCATCAACAGAACTGAGGATATGGCTGTGTTGACAAAGGGAGCGAAGGACCTGAGAACAAGCAAGATGAAAATGGATTTCTCCTTAAAAACCACCAGCATGAGCCACCTGTCTTGCATTCACTGCCACCATTCCAGATGTGACCTTTTAGAATTGAGTATTGCACGTGCAGTGAGTGGGAACACAACTGGGAGACAACGATTGTCGACCCCTTATCTAAACAATGGGAAAACGAATTAACGCAGAAAGTGGCCATACCTCTCAAATTGTGCTAGGGGGATAGAAGAGTTGACCCTGTCTGTCAAGAGACACAGTAAAAATCACAAGTCCCTTCCTGAACTCGAATACAATAAAAAGAATGCCCACGGACAAAACTATCTGCTAACCAAATATCACAATCAGCAATGAAACAAACAATGGGAAACAAGTCACAACTTTTAAATATCTTGGCTCAATAATCAACAGCGATGGGCAATGTTGACAGGAAGTCAGGGCATAGAATGCAGAGGTTACACAGTGTTGGGCAGTGTAGGGCACAACACCAGCAAACAAGTTTGAGTACAGTGTTTGTGAGCATGCATCTTTCCTGTGGCAGTTTATAGACGTTAACCATGGGCCATTGTCTAATCACTAAAGTAGAACAGGCGGGTTTTTAGGTTAAATGTTACAGAACAGTTCTGAGACTATCCTGGACCAAGACAACTAAAAACACTGACATTCCACAAGATCTGAACATGGAAGACAACTGGTTTATAAACAGCGACGTGAATCAGAAACCTAAGCAAAGTTAAACACTGTACACGTCACCGTGGCTAGACACGGAAGGCATGGTGTCTGGAAGATGAGGCTGGTGTCGGTCAGCACGATGATGGACACGCAACATTACAGACACCTGGGGCCTGAGGGTGCTTGAGGCTGGGTGTCGGCCAGCACGATGATGGACACGCAACATTACAGACACCTGGGGCCTGAGGGTGCATGAGGCTGGTGTCGGCCAGCCACGATGGACACGCAACATTACAGACACCTGGGGCCTGAGGCAGGAGACCAGGCAGAGATTGAGACACTTTTCAACAGGCCGGGGTAAGAGTCACATGCTTGAAAGGGCCTGCTATACGACTACGCGTCACCCACCAGAACCAAATTACAAACAGTCAAACTGTAGAGTAGTTGAGAAATCATTAGCCAGTATACTTACAAGAAAATATCCGTTGAAGGTAATATATTAACAGGGTGGTCGATGAATTCAATATACGCCTACACCAAGCAGCCCTAGAGACTACAGCCAATGTAGCAGAGAGTAAAGGACCCTTTCTACACGCGTTAAGGGTTATTGCGCATGTGGTGCTAGAACCATATTTGTATCAACGTTCAGTGGCAGATGTCGGGGAGTACTTCTCCAAACATTTCCTGGCCCCTGTTTTAGGCTGCGTTGATCTAGCAGCCCAGGTAGGTCCAGCTGTAGAAATCCGCCACGATGCGGATTCGAACCCATGGCCTACGTGTAGACAGGCGTGCTTCTAGCCAGTACGCAACTGGTGCTGTCACGCCCACGTGAGAATACAATAACTGACTGGAATACAGATCTAGTTGAAATGCAGAATGACACGGAGATGTACAACAGCAGGCTGGGAATAGCATCAGCTTGAAAAATCACAACCATCTTAGTCATATCAAGGTCACATTTGACAGAACAAAGCTGTGAACTTAAACGTATTGGGCTCCAAAGGAAACAAACAGTTTCTCTGAACCTTGAAAACAATGGGGGAACCAGCTGTGGAAACTAAAGGCATAACTAAATGATGCGGGAACAGTAAGAAACAAATGAGGATGAAATCACGGGTGATGGAACATACATTACAGGAAAGCCAGCAGCTGGCCACCTGTTTGTAAAATGTGCAAGATACAACCTGAAATAGGAGAAGAACAATGTGGGTTTGTAGAAGGAAAGGGTACAGTAATATATGTGTATATGCTGCGAACAGTTATCGAACGTGCTATAGAAGTAAACAAGAATATACATCTTTGCTTTATTGAATATACAAAGGCTTTTGATAAAGTTAGATATGTCAACATGGTGGATATGCTTGCAGATCTACAAATTGATGGGAAAGATATTAGACTTATAAAAAACATATATTGGAAACAACAAGCTGCAATAAGGATTGATAATGAAGTGGGACAGTATCAGCCAATTAAGAGAGGTGTTAGGCAGGGATGTGTGATGTCTCCAGATCTTTTTTCCCTATACAGTGAAAATATTTTCAGAAATGTAGAGGATATAAATGGAATCAGCATTGGAGGACGAAACATCAATAACATTAGATATGTAGATGATACAATATTAATTGCAGACAATGCGCAGGACCTGCAACAATTAGTAGATGCGGTTGTTGTACACAGTGAGCAACTGGGGTTAGAATTAAATTGTAAAAAGACTCAGGTTATGGTCGTCACTAGGAAGGAAGAAGTGCCACAATGTAATATACAAGTAAATGGAAATATTCTTCAACAAGTGAATCGGTACAATTATCTTGGAACAGTCATAACATCGGATGGGAGATGCCTTGAAGAGATTAGAACAAGAATCGCCATGGCGAAAGTAGCCTTTAGCAAGATGAAAAACATTCTGACCAATAAAAAGATGTCAATTGAAACAAGAAAAAGAGTGTTGAGGGGATACATAGAGCCTGTTCTTTTGTATGGATGTGAAACTTTCACAATGAGCAGTCAAGCTGAAAAACATCTGATGGCTGCAGAAATGTGGTTTCTGAGGAAAATGCAAAGAATACCATGGACAGACAGAAAAACCAATGACCAAGTACTACAGGAGACAAATGAACATCGTAGACTGATTAGAGAAATTAGACGTAGACAGTCAAAATTGTTTGGACATGTTATGAGAAGAAATGGATTGGAGAACTTGGTGACAACTGTCAAGATTGAAGGGAACAGACCAAGAGGAAGACCGAGAGGAAAATACCTGGATGGCTTGGCCACATGGCATGGACGAGACAGGAACACTGAGCTGATCCACGACACTGGTGATCGAGTGAAATAGCGAGTCATGACCGCCCACGCTTTCCGGCATGGCACATGATTGATTGATTGATTGTTACATTGAAGATCACTGTGAAAAAATGTTGTTAGTGGTGTAAGAATGAGCGAATTATTGCAAACTGACTGGTGTAGAACAACATTGGCTGACTTGACGAAGTTCTCTTTTCCACCCTATCCTTTCATTCCCTCTTGTCAAACCCACACCACTAACTCTATAGTTCTCTCGGGCCTCGCATATTCATGCGTGTATAGTCCATTGATCGCAACTCAAAAGTTGGGGTGTCGTTAAATTAATGTCAGGAAGACACGAACTTCATATACGATATTTACTTGTCTTTTAACAAACGAACACATTTCCTGATACCATACTTAGGCTGGGCTGACCTGGGAGCCGAGGTCTATTTATTTTTAAAAATTCGAAACCTCGACGATGCAGATAGAACCCGTGACCTCTTGTAGGGCAGTCGAGCGCCTACCCGCTGAGCTAGCGCTGCTCCATTTGGGGGTTGTAGGGCAGTCGAGCGTCTAGCCGCTGAGCTAACGCTCCTCTCTCTGTGGGCTATAGGGCAGTCGAGCGTCTAGCCGCTGAGCTAACGCTCCTCTCTCTGTGGGCTATAGGGCAGTCGAGCGTCTAGCCGCTGAGCTAACGCTCCTCTCTCTGTGGGCTATAGGGCAGTCGAGCGTCTACCCGCTGAGCTAACGCTCCTCTCTCTGTGGGCTATAGGGCAGTCGAGCGTCTACCCGCTGAGCGAACGCTCCTCTCTCTGTGGGCTATAGGGCAGTCGAGCGTCTAGCCGCTGAGCTAACGCTCCTCTCTTTGTGGGCTGTAGGGCAGTCGAGCGTCTAGTCGCTGAGCTAACGCTCCTCTCTTTGTGGGCTGTAGGGCAGTCGAGCGTCTACCCGCTGAGCGAACGCTCCTCTCTCTGTGGGCTATAGGGCAGTCGAGCGTCTACCCGCTGAGCGAACGCTCCTCTCTCTGTGGCCTATAGAACAGTCGAGCGTCTAGTCGCTGAGCTAACGTTCCTCTCTCTGTGGGCTATAGGGCAGTCGAGCGTCTAGTCGCTGAGCTAGCGTGGCTCTCTCTGTGGGCTGTAGGGCAGTCGAGCGTCTAGCCGCTGAGCGAACGCTCCTCTCTCTGTGGGCTGTAGGACAGTTGAGCGTCTAGCCGCTGAGCGAACGCTCCTCTCTATGTGGGCCGTAGGGCAGTCCAGCGCCTACCCGCTGAGCTAACGCTCCTCTCTCTGTAGGCTGTAGGGCAGTCGAGCGTCTGGCCGCTGAGCGAACGCTCCTCTCTCTGTGGGCTGTAGGACAGTTGAGCGTCTAGCCGCTGAGCTAACGCTCCTCTCTCTGTGGGCTGTAGGGCAGTCGAGCGCCTACCCGCTGAGCTAACGCTCCTCTCTCTGTGGGCTGTATGGCAGTCGAGCGTCTAGCTGCTGAGCTACCGCGGACCCCTCTGTCTGGCCGCTGAGCTAACGCACCGCTTTCTGTGGGCTGTATGGCAGTCGAGCGTCTAGCTGCCGAGCTAAAGCTCCTCTCTCTCTCTGTGGGCTGTAGGGCAGTCGAGCGCCTACCCGCTGAGCTAACGCTCCTCTCTCTGTGGGCTGTATGGCAGTCGAGCGTCTAGCTGCTGAGCTAACGCGGACCCCTCTGTATGGCCGCTGAGCTAACGCACCGCTTTCTGTGGGCTGTATGGCAGTCGAGCGTCTAGCTGCCGAGCTAAAGCTCCTCTCTCTCTCTGTGGGCTGTAGAGCAGTCGAGCGTCTGGCCGCTGAGCTATAGTCTGTCCCGAAAAGATTGCCTTCATTCATGATCAATTATTTTGAAAACTTTCTGTTGCATCGTTATGAAATTTTTCCTGCCGTCTTATATTTACCCTCACCCAAGGGATATGTCTTTGATAGGTACAAAAGCAACTTAAATCATGGAAAGCGGCGACATTTCTTTGATGTACTGGTGAAAAACTAGTGATATCTCGCTAACAAACTTGTTTTACAGTAATGTCAATGCCCCCGCCAGTTCGGATGACAAACACAAGGCGTATCCAGATTCGTATGGGAGTGGGTGCAATGTCTACTCTGCTATGACGGAACATGATTACCTGTTTTGCATTACGAATATAGCTGTGAATGTCTCTGCAGTGGGCTTCCTTCTTAACGGTCAAGATGTTGGTCCTCTTTTCATTGAAGTTTATAGAATGATTGGTATGTTCGTGTGTTGTCCCCTCATTTGACAACATGTTTCTTCTCACGTTTCTTGTTATGCCACAATATGTCAGTTCCCACCGCAATATTACTCTTCGGTTGGTATTCAGTGTGTCTAGAGCTTTTTGTTTTTTCAATGTCAGTTGTTTGTCTTCGTTGAGGGCTTACGGAATTGAAAATTCATCACTGTGGAATACAAACTATTGCCATTAACAAGTTGTATTGTTTATGCCGATGCTGTAATGTTTAGGGCCTGCAATTCTTCTGAATATGTGGAGCAAAATATCCCAGTAGGTGTGCATGTGGATTAATGTCTGCGATCTGCCCAGACCTTAATCCGTGTCGGTGTGGGATGTGGATTTTAATTCCTAAGAATATTTCGTTAAAATGTCTAGTGGGTATTATTGATTCTCTGGTCACTGGTTAGAATGCAGGGTGATCGGGGATATTTACCACAAATCCCAGGAGAAAAGAGTTCAATCCTTGAAACAATGGCATCTGTGTGTAGGTTTCCCTTCCCACTTCATCACCCTTTAAATTTACTATAGTGCTAGAAGGATATTGATTGCTCACAACATATAAACAACCACTTGTTGGACACCACATTTACTTGATGTACACAACACTTTTGGACAAACAGTTCAGGTATTAACTCAAGATCTGCAGTTACATACATATATATATATATATATATATATATATATATATATATATATATATATATATATATATATATATATATATATATATATATATGTGTGTGTGTGTGTGTGTGTGTGTGTGTAATAAACACTATGCATTTTCAGACAGGCATGGGATTCATTGCATTATTACAATATAGTACCCAGTGACCCCAAAAAAAACAACAATGTTATTACAAACAACACAACAACCACAAATTTGGTCTACTTTCATTTACCCTCATAATTAAGGCAAATAAATTTTAAATAGAACCCAACATATCAACATTGGTTTCTGACACCTTTTACCATTCTCTCATTTTAAAAATAATGAGTTGGTGTCAAAATACTATACCATTGGAAAAAAACTACTGACCTGTTACCTTCAGAAAAAAAAAACCAACACATAAACAGCATTTTGTATTACTAATTGAACTAATTAATAGAGTCATTTTTCTCCTGGTGTGCGGTTAAGGGTTCATCTTTGCTGTCGATTAGATCCTTTTCCCATTATCTGGGTACCGAATTAATGCACTCAGTTATGTTCCTAATATTTATCCACTGGTAATTGGCTGGTGACTATTTTATACTCCATAATCCAGGAATTGAAAAATCACACACCATATATCCCCTCCGTTTGGGGCTAGAATCACGAATATTCTGTTGCCTTAGGCTCGGTGCCCTTTTTGTGAAATTTGGTGCCCCCGGTTGGTCATACTTCAGGATTTCCACTTAAGCTTTGCAGAAGGTAATTCCCTTTATCATCAGGTCTGATGAAAAGTTGACGTCCATTCAGCTTTTCGGCTTCTAATATCCGACTACCAAATTGGCTTACAAAAAGGTTTCACCCACCTAGTCGCGAGTCTATAATCCATGGCATTTAGGCTGACATTGGACCGGCAAGGAATTAGTCGTTGTTATCTAGTCCAGTGTAGAACTTTAATTGACTGAGAGGCATCTCATAGTAGTATCTGTGACTAGGGCCACAATTGATCTATACCTACATATATCCACAGATGAATAAATCCAGCACTGTAACAGGTTTGCAAACAATTGGATGATTCCTCTTGTTGCTGATGTAGAGGCATTTAGTTGCTTTCATATGATCTTTTATCTGATGGTGTTCAGGGTTTGGAACCTTGAGGTAATCTGGTTTCGTAGTTATGTTTCAGATGATATTAAGTTTGTACCTTGGTTGTATTGGCTTATGTGGTTCAGTGTCTTCTCCCATTTTGAGTTGGTGTTCATAGCTAGAACTTGGTGTTGCATGGCTGGAACCTTATGTTTGACTGTTGCAGCTCTGAGATGTTCTTTCGAAGACTTATCCATTGTGGATATTAACTTGGTAATCCAACCAACAGTTGAAGGTTACTCACTGTTGTTAGTTTTAGTAACTTGCTAGAAGGATTGTCCCAGTTTCACTGACTTGGTTGAATGATGAGGCCATAGGTGATACTTCTCAGAAGTAACGCAGACGATACACTGTTGTCAGTACTCTGATGATCTTCATCTTTGTAGATTATTAGATCTTGAAGTCCATCCTGGATATTCCTACTAAAATAGGACTTCCTCAATCACACCGTCAGTCGTCTTCGTATGTATCTCTTTTGCTTGCCTTTGCAGCTTATGAGTGCAGCAGTAAACGATGTATTTATAGATCCAGAACATGGTTAAGCCATTTAGTCCTGACTCACCTTCACCAGGCTTTTAACCCAGGATCCTGATGCTAGTTATGGAATGCAGTTCCACCAAAACCACCACTCACTTCTCTTCTATAGAAAAGGGATGACAAAGAATACAACACGAGCATTAACCTACTGTGATGTGTTAACTTTCACAAGACAATTACAAACAAAAATACAAAACAACAAGGGGAGAAGGGGAAAGGAGTGGGTGTCCATGTTCCACTGTCCCTCATTGCTGAGTAGAGCCATTCTGACTCTTAATAGTGAGTAAGGTATTTTCTCACTTATATTTTGTTCTGTTGTTACTGGGACTATTAGATGAGTGCAGTCATTCTGTCCATCCAACATGTTGATATTGTCTCTCTCATTACTTGAAGAGAATAGCCTATACAGAATCTCTGTGGTTTCTAATGCCGCGTCTTCCTTTCGGCACTATAATCATCATTAGGTCAAGACTATTCAACATTGGCTTCTTAAGTACTGACGTACACATGGATTCTTCTATCAACATCCTCATGTACCCCAAGGGTAACATTAAAAGGTATATTCCCACAGTAAAAAGTAACAATCAGAACAGAGAAAATTCTCATACCAGAAAAAAACATACATGTACATTTCTCTGATATTAAGTACATGATAATCATACATAATAATCATAATGATGATGTAGGGAGCCTAGATTTTTGAATTTTCTTCAGGGTTTAATCCATAAACTAAAACATCCATTGTTTTCCCCCACTGCGTACAGCACATGGGGATAGTAACCGCTGTGATATATTTTGCCAATGACTGCTATTATTCGGAGGGTATTTATTAGAATAACTTATGCCGCATGGTCCAGTATTCTGAATATTGCAAGCAATTTATTCACATCAATCTTCGCTTCTGTTTCTACTGCGGTGAGGCGATGGGGATTGAATCCTATCGGAACATGCATTTACATCACGCGTTTACTTTAATTGTTCATGAATTTATATTCTCAAACATGGCATTCTCCTAACACTATTTTATGAAATGATTATATGTTCTTCACTACTATGGAGTGGTTATTAATCTGTTAGCAAAAGGATGGTACTAAAATTTAGCACTATATTTCCAAGTTACAGATTATGATGTGGCAAGCATTTTATCCCCTGACTAAGAGTCAGGAATAAGCGTAATCATTTGTATGTTCCCGCATGGATAAAACACCTTTGAAACTGTACTTTAGAGTTCAATCTCTACAGTACATAGATTATTTTCAGATTTCTAAGCATCGATAGGGATATATAGTTCCATTGCATAGAAGTTATTTTTCATAGGACTATGAAATTGGCAGAAACGAGTTTTCTTCTTTGAAGTATGAATCAGAAGTTTGTTCCTAAATTGAGAAGAGTTTCTGACATGAGAGTTGATACTCTACAGTACACATATTTATAGGTTAGGCACTATTAGTTAGATATAAGTTCATACTGCCTATAAAAGATTTTAACATAAGGATTAGAAATTGTAAAACATAGGAAAAATTACAGCGTGGCAGAACATGTGCTTCATTGGTAAAAATAAAATCAGACTCTAGCTTACAAGAACTGTTGAATTATCATTCTAATTAATTCTTAATTAACACACTGGTATATGTACTTTATAAAAATACATGAATACATTTTAATAATGTAGATATAACATACCAATAGTTGCAGAGAGTGATATATTTTTAAGGCAAAGTGCCTTCTCCCCGAAGGGAAACTTTTACATGTCTGTTCTTTATGTCGTACTGACCAAAATGGCTACACTGGCCTTTGTTTTTCTATCAGTCCCGGTCTTGCCAGGTACGTGAAAGAAATAAAGCCAAATAAATTTAGCTGTGCCACGGTCAGTCTATCGCTGTTTTATTTTCTATTCCTACCTAAGCAAGTTACTTAACCAGTAATTGTAAGGGTTTGTTTATTTTTAAGGGAGTCAATGCTTAGGAAAGGGTAGGGACGTTTTTATTATATTACACGCCTCCCCCATTTAAGCCATTTATTTCTTTCAGAAAATAAATGGTCAAGTAGTACTCTACAATTTCCGTCTTTACATTGACTCACCTAGTATCCATCCCTTTGTAATTTCCTACATTACTTCCCTATGTTAGATAATCTATCAGGGCCACGCCCATTTTCTTAAAGTCACGACAACTGGCATAACCTTAAAGGCTTATTTCCCTTTTAGTGAAAGAGTGTAGCACCCTCTCCACTGTTGTCAGCTATTGTTTGAAATATGAGTGGTTATCTGATAATTTGTTACTTTCAAGTACTAGTTTGTCTGCATCAAACCGACTTTTTGAAGCAATTGAAATATCATCATTAAGCTTGCAATAGCCTGATGATACTGTTCATATGAGATCATTTTGTGAATTTCTTTTCCCAATATATTTAGTCTGGCGTTAAGAACTGGAGAAAGTCCTGAGTACTTCTACATGGGTTATTAAGAAACCTAACATCTGCATTTTGCTGATTCTGGGTTTTGTGCGTTCACTCCCATTAGATTCTTTTCCCAGCAGAAAGTCTCTTCTCTCCTTGTAGTTCATTTATGGTCTACGTGTAACCACTGCTAACTTAAGCATGACTAGTTGGGATATATACCAGCTTGATTCCTCTCTCGTTAGATTATTAATCTTGAGATTATGTTAAAAACCGACGGTTAATTCTGCGTCTACTGATAGCATATTAAACTCGCCCGTCTCCCTGTAAGTTAGATGTTTGTTTTAACTATAGATCTGATATTTAAAGGAAGCTAAAGATGGTTCCTGTTGTATACATTTTCATCCAACACATCCTGTGTTTGGGTTATTAGTCAAGTATGGGATTTTCCCGATCAGTGTTAATAACAATCAGTTTGAGTAGTGTCCCTTTCTCTTGCGGGTTTACCCGGAGAATCTCGTCTAACATGTAAACAAGGTCCAACTTTTCTAGATTTCCGTTCTGAACCGAATATTACGGGGAACATGAATCTGTCAGACTGAGTTCATTCTTAGCTTACTCTCTCTCTCTGCTTTTCCTTCTAACCTAGATCTATTTTACGCTAGAATCCTTATTAGTAATTCTAACCTGATGTGTTTGAGTTTCACTCTGTATTTGTTGCTTTGGTGTTGAATTACGAGCAATTTTGCGTCGCTTGGCGTACATTGATCGTCGTCTACCTCCCTCCAGGTTTTAGACAATATTCAACTTCGCAACATACATTGGTATGTAGGTTCAGACGTATTGTCTCCTACCATATATAATCAGTTCCGTGAGAAGTTAAAAGCCCCTATTTATGTTTCCTGTGATAGTCTTCCAGACAATCAAGTTGCTGGTTCACTTCCAGTTATGTATGTGGATTACTAGTCTTTGTAAAATTACTATTACATCTGTATATCCCTCTCATACTGGCGTCTCCTGAGTTGTGTCCTCAAGATAACAGGTAAGGTACTCTTAATGTTTCTCTCCAGTTTTGTTTTCATCCGTTTAATACATGGAAACTCTGGATTTATTTAGATTGACTAAGGTCTATCTTTGAACTGTTATATAATTTACTAGCTGGATTCCTGATTGAAATTCCTAATCTAGTAAACATCAAGCAATTCTTCAGCTATATGCTCCAACTTGCTTGGTTTTACACAGCTATATTCCATTTTTCTAGCATGGGTTCACTGTATAAGTCTTAGGCGTTTCCTCTCTCTTTACGTCAAGAGGTTCGTCCTATCTATAAACAGCATCTATTTCAAGAGTTGTTTATTTAATTGTTGCTTTTACTGATTCATATCAGTTATTTAAGCTAATCTCTGTTAGTCTGGATCTGCTTTCACATATTTAATGCTGGCATATCATCCAAGTCAGAACTGAGATGTAGAAATCTGTTTGTCTTGCGATTGATTTCTGATTCATCTACCTATTCTGCTTCGAGCATTATCTAGAATTTAGTTACTCGGTTAGTTTTAAAGAAAATACAATTGAGTCGCGCGCCTCTTTTGTACTCCTTATTTTGCCCTATGTAATTCCTCCCTTATGAGAAGATTAATGTTAGTTAGGCAATTATTGAAATAACTTTACGTAAGCTAATCGCTAACTAAAAAGTTGTTTCACTCCTCTTTAATGAAGACTTCTCATAGTAAACATTTCACTTAGTGAGGTTAAACTGTAAATTTCAAAGTTAAGGAGCCAATTTCTGAAATGTTTAGTCTCTTACTAGAGACTAGCACAGATTTTTTTCCGGTATCTCCTGAAGTTCATTTGAAATTCCAATTTCTTAAGTTAATTCTTTAATTATACCTTTTACATACCCATACGGTCTGTTTCCGCTACCATTAATCATGGAATCGGGGTGGATAATTTAAAGAAATACCTTATATTCTGTTGGATCTTTAAGTGAGTTGATCAGGCTCCCTTAAATCACCAGACGAATATTTTGGTTGACCCTATTTAACATATGGGCCATCTGAGTTAGTTATTAATAACTACTCATATCACCGGTGGGATAGCATAAGTGTCTATATGGCTTTTCTTCCTAAGTATCCATCATTTATTCACTTTACTTTGCTACCAGTGTTGTAGAACATGTTATGTTACATGAAAGAGGATTAAATTAGGGTGCCCCTAAATACTGCAAATTCTTACAATATTCCTTCCCTTCCATTAACTATGTCTACATTTTTGCAAGTGGTGGTTTAGGCCTTAACCTTAGTTCATTTACTTTAGTTACTGCTATTTTCCCCTGGTTTAATTCATCTCTCAGGTATTATTTACTGTCCTACTGAATCATCATTTGTTGATTAAATTTTTCCCTTTAAAAAAAATTTATTGGATTGTTAACTTATCTGTCCTAACTATCTATAAAATTGTCTATCACTCTCTGCTGCCTTGGTAACTTTTCAATATTACATGAATTATACAAGCAGATCAAGCATGAAAATACAATGATAATCAATGACAAAATAGTTAATTAACACATGATTCATATGTAGGAACATAAACCTTATGGATACATAATATAGTAGTGTGTTCATGACTACACCACTTTTAAACCATTTAAAGAGAATATCAGAGTAGCAGAACCATACCTCAAACATCAAATGGGAATGACTATGAATTCTAAACATTCACTGAATTACCTATCTTATGTGAGTTTACCATCCCAGAGACCTTACTACTGGAGGTTCATTACTGGACTTAGTTTCCCATCAATAAGATATAAAATATGAGTTTAAAAAAAAATCTCATACCCAACAACCAACTACATGATGCATCTACCAGAATCAAGATATTACCTGTGAACAGTTTTGTTCCAAAAAAACTTATATTTATCTGAGCCATTATGTGTTCACATAACAATTGACTCATCTCATACTAATGAGTGATTAGGTCTGTTACTAACACTATAACATTCTGAAGTGACTTGGTTTACCTGCGAGAGGTTTTCCCTTAATTCATATACCCACAATAATACACCAATTGTGATGTTTACCATGAGTTTTAAATTCACGGACGATGCCCACACATGTGGGATGTGGATTTTAATTCCTAAGAATATTTCGTTAAAATGTCTAGGGGGTATTATTGATTCTCTGGTCACTGGTTAGAATGCAGGGTGATCAGGGATATTTACCACAAATCCCAGGAGAAAAGAGTTCAATCCTTGAAACAATGGCATCTGTGTGTAGGTTTCCCTTCCCACTTCATCACCCTTTAAATTTACTATAGTGCTAGAAGGATATTGATTGCTCACAACATATAAACAACCACTTGTTGGACACCACATTTACTTGATGTACACAACACTTTTGGACAAACAGTTCAGGTATTAACTCAAGATCTGCAGTTACATATATATATATATATGTGTAATAAACACTATGCATTTTCAGACAGGCATGGGATTCATTGCATTATTACAATATAGTACCCAGTGACCAAAAAAAAAAAAAAAAACAATGTTATTAAAAACAACACAACAACCACAAATTTGGTCTACTTTCATTTACCCTCATAATTAAGACATATAAAGATTAAATAGAACCCAACATATCAACATTGGTTTCTGACACCTTTTACCATTCTCTCATTTTAAAAATAATGAGTTGGTGTCAAAATACTATACCATTGGAAAAAAACTACTGACCTGTTACCTTCAGAAAAAAAAAACCAACACATAAACAGCATTTTGTATTACTAATTAAACTAATTAATAGAGTCATTTTTCTCCTGGTGTGCGGTTAAGGGTTCATCTTTGCTGTCGATTAGATCCTTTTCCCATTATCTGGGTACCGAATTAATGCACTCAGTTATGTTCCTAATATTTATCCACTGGTAATTGGCTGGTGACTATTTTATACTCCATAATCCAGGAATTGAAAAATCACACACCATATATCCCCTCCGTTTGGGGCTAGAATCACGAATATTCTGTTGCCTTAGGCTCGGTGCCCTTTTTGTGAAATTTGGTCCCCCCAGTTGGTCATACTTCAGGATTTCCACTTAAACTTTGCAGAAGGTAATTCCCTTTATCATCAGGTCTGATGAAAAGTTGACGTCCATTCAGCTTTTCGGCTTCTAATATCCGACTACCAAATTGGCTTACAAAAAGGTTTCACCCACCTAGTCGTGAGTCTATAACCCATGGCATTTAGGCTGACATTGGACCGGCAAGGAATTAGTCATTGTTATCTAGCCCAGTGTAGAACTTTAATTGACTGAGAGGCATCTCATAGTAGTATCTGTGACTAGGGTCACAATTGATCTATACCTACATATATCCACAGATGAATAAATCCAGCACAGTAACAGGTTTGCAAACAATTGGATGATTCCTCTTGTTGCTGATGTAGAGGCATTTAGTTGCTTTCATATGATCTTTTATCTGATGGTGTTCAGGGTTTGGAACCTTGAGGTAATCTGGTTTCGTAGTTATGTTTCAGATGATATTAAGTTTGTACCTTGGTTGTATTGGCTTATGTGGTTCAGTGTCTTCTCCCATTTTGAGTTGGTGTTCATAGCTAGAACTTGGTGTTGCATGGCTGGAACCTTATGTTTGACTGTTGCAGCTCTGAGATGTTCTTTCGAAGACTTATCCATTGTGGATATTAACTTGGTAATCCAACCAACAGTTGAAGGTTACTCACTGTTGTTAGTTTTAGTAACTTGCTAGAAGGATTGTCCCAGTTTCACTGACTTGGTTGAATGATGAGGCCATAGGTGATACTTCTCAGAAGTAACGCAGACGATACACTGTTGTCAGTACTCTGATGATCTTCATCTTTGTAGATTATTAGATCTTGAAGTCCATCCTGGATATTCCTACTAAAATAGGACTTCCCCAATCACACCGTCAGTCGTCTTCGTATGTATCTCTTTTGCTTGCCTTTGCAGCTTATGAGTGCAGCAGTAAACGATGTATTTATAGATCCAGAACATGGTTAAGCCATTTAGTCCTGACTCACCTTCACCAGGCTTTTAACCCAGGATCCTGATGCTAGTTATGGAATGCAGTTCCACCAAAACCACCACTCACTTCTCTTCTATAGAAAAGGGATGACAAAGAATACAACACGAGCATTAACCTACTGTGATGTGTTAACTTTCACAAGACAATTACAAACAAAAATACAAAACAACAAGGGGAGAAGGGGAAAGGAGTGGGTGTCCACGTTCCACTGTCCCTCATTGCTGAGTAGAGCCATTCTGACTCTTAATAGTGAGTAAGGTATTTTCTCGCTTATATTTTGTTCTATTGTTACTGGGACTATTAGATGAGTGAAGTCATTCTGTCCATCCAACATGTTGATATTGTCTCTCTCATTACTTGAAGAGAATAGCCTATACAGAATCTCTGTGGTTTCTAATGTCGCATCTTCCTTTCGGCACTATAATCATCATTAGGTCAAGACTATTCAACATTGGCTTCTTAAGTACTGACGTACACATGGATTCTTCTATCAACATCCTCATGTCCCCCAAGGGTAACATTAAAAGGTATATTCCCACAGTAAAAAGTAACAATCAGAACAGAGAAAATTCTCATACCAGAAAAAAACATACATGTACATTCTCTGATATTAAGTACATGATAATCATACATAATAATCATAATGATGATGTAGGGAGCCTAGATTTTTGAATTTTCTTCAGGGTTTAATCCATAAACTAAAACATCCATTGTTTTCCCCCACTGCGTACAGCACATGGGGATAGTAATCGCTGTGATATATTTTGCCAATGACTGCTATTATTCGGAGGGTATTTATTAGAATAACTTATGCCGCATGGTCCAGTATTCTGAATATTGCAAGCAATTTATTCACATCAATCTTCGCTTCTGTTTCTACTGCGGTGAGGCGATGGGAATTGAATCCTATCCGAACATGCATTTACATCACGCGTTTACTTTAATTGTTCATGAATTTATATTCTCAAACATGGCATTCTCCTAACACTATTTTATGAAATGATTATATGTTCTTCACTACTATGGAGTGGTTATTAATCTGTTAGCAAAAAGATGGTACTAAAATTTAGCACTATATTTCCAAGTTACAGATTATGATGTGGCAAGCATTTTATCCCCTGACTAAGAGTCAGGAATAAGCGTAATCATGTGTATGTCCCCGCATGGATAAAACACCTTTGAAACTGTACTTTAGAGTTCAGTCTCTACAGTACATAGATTATTTTCAGATTTCTAAGCATCGATAGGGATATATAGTTCCATTGCATAGAAGTTATTTTTCATAGGACTATGAAATTGGCAGAAACGAGTTTTCTTCTTTGAAGTATGAATCAGGAGTTTGTTCCTAAATTGAGAAGAGTTTCTGACATGAGAGTTGATACTCTACAGTACACATATTTATAGGTTAGGCACTATTAGTTAGATATAAGTTCATACTGCCTATAAAAGATTTTAACATAAGGATTAGAAATTGTAAAACATAGGAAAAATTACAGCGTGGCAGAACATGTGCTTCATTGGTAAAAATAAAATCAGACTCTAGCTTACAAGAACTGTTGAAGTATCATTCTAATTAATTCTTAATTAACACACTGGTATATGCACTTTATAAAAATACATGAATACATTTTAATAATGTAGATATAACATACCAATAGTTGCAGAGAGTGATATATTTTTAAGGCAAAGTGCCTTCTCCCCGAAGGGAAAACTTTTACATGTCTGTTCTTTGTGTCGTACTGACCAAAATGGCTACACTGGCCTTTGTTTTTCTATCAGTCCCGGTCTTGCCAGGTACGTGAAAGAAATAAAGCCAAATAAATTTAGCTGTGCCACGGTCAGTCTATCGCTGTTTTATTTTCTATTCCTACCTAAGCAAGTTACTTAACCAGTAATTGTAAGGGTTTGTTTATTTTTAAGGGAGTCAATGCTTAGGAAAGGGTAGGGACGTTTTTATTATATTACAGTCGGACGATTCCAGTAGGTTAATGTCTGCTATCGGTTGCATAAAATTCAATCCATCTTTTCTCCAATAGTCATCTTCCTCTTTCAACACATGGTCCTCACATTCTTTCCAGCAACTTTTATCAATGTTTAATAGAGCGGTCTGAGTTAGTATCTTGACGTCAGACAATTTGACTAGATTGATTGATTGATTGATTTAGAAACCGACATCACAGCATTTGGGTTATTCCTTAAGCGCTCCCTCCCCATCCTCAGCAGCTAGCGAAGAGTTCCAACACCAATAATTCCAGTAGCAACCTGATTATATGTCCGTCTCGCCTTTCCTCTGAGCGTCGAGCCTCGACCAGATCCCCTCGTCACTCCTCGCTGCCTCATTCTTGCCAGACTATGGTGATCCATTTGCTCCTCCGAGGTGTACACGTGCTCCCACAAGGCCGCAATGACGTCTGCCTTGTCATGCATCAATGCCGTAGGTATTTTGTCTTCTTGGTCAACTACCTTGTGATATGATGCATTGTCCATAATTAGACAAGACGTTCTATCTAGGGATAGAAGCATTGTATCCTCGAGCCAATCGCTAAATACATTGCCATTCATCTCATTATGATAATCCCTATTGTCTGTATGCTTTGATACGAACACGAGTCCAGCATTCTGTAGTAAACCATTTTGAGTACTACCAGCATGGGCTATAACGAAACGCTGTCCTTTACTACTGGGCACATATCGCGTTATCTTTTCGTCCATTGATTGCCATTACTTTTCACTTGTGTGGTGCGCATTGATCCAGGTTTCATCCAAATACACTATGTCATAATTTTATTTGCGCATTTCCCTTATTTCACGTAGGTATCTGCTTCTCGTGGCTCCTAAATGCGGTTGCTCGCAAATGATATTTCTACCTCCCTTGTACTTTCTAAACGTGAAGCCTTATATGAAAGGACCCACATTAATGACACACCTCTGAGATAGTGCGACACCACTGAACACTCCCCGTTTCACTTCTCAAGGCTCTTTTCGTAAGGCCAATCCCGTGAACAACGTGAAAATTTACTTTTGAACGCTCATGTTTCCTCGTGAAGATGTAATACTTCTAATATTGTGCACTTCATCTCTGTCCCGTAATTTATATACCGCATATAAACAAACTTTGAAATCTGCTGAACAATTTCCAGAACAAAAATGTTTTTGTTTGGTGGACATCAGGATAAGGTTATATGCTAAATCTCATCATTTTCTCTCAGCTGGTTACTGAGATATGGAATTTTATATTGGGGCAGATAAAAGTAAATGGACTATAGCGCTCATCTCTCTGTGGGCTGTATGGCAATCGAGCGTCTGGCCGCTGAGCTAGCGCTTCTCTCTCTGTGGGCTGTATGACAGTCGAGAGTCTAGGCGCTGAACTAGCGTGGCTCTCTCTGTGGGCAGTGCCCCCCAAGGCCTGTAAGAAGGACACGTGTTGACTTTCTGAACATGGGAGGAGACGGGAGGAGACACATAACTTCTATGGGTTGAAGTATGTCACATATACTGTGCGCGCCTGCTTTAGATCTCTTACAGTCTAGCACTCGTTGGCCGCCCGCCCGCAATCCGACTAATGTACAAATCCAACCCTAACAAATGATCCCGGCCAATTGACTCCGAAGTGCGGCAAAATTCTCCGATATCTCGACGTCAACAAACTTGATGAAACCACAATGAAATGAGGTTATAAAGGAACTGTCAGACATAGTGGTTGGGATTTTATTGCAAAGACTAATGGACGAGTCTTGAAATAAAGAGAGTCTGCCATATGAGACTACGACCTCCAGCATGAGAATGGGGGTGGAAGCAGTAACAGCGGAGTTCTGTTGGTTAGATGAGACTGCTACAACACACATTGTATTCATTACACATTCAAAGAGTATGCTTGGTAAGGTGGAGAAAGGCATGTTTCGTGTGGATTGGCTATCTTTGCTTTAGAGGTCACAGATTGTAAGAATTGTATGGATATTTTGCACTGGCCATGCGGGGGTGCGGGGGAATGAACAGGCTGATAGACTGGCAGGGAATGCACCTCTAGGTGGTAGATTGCCTGTGGACAAGGGGAGGTGGTCATGCGCTTGTGGGACCAGGTGGAGAAGGCGGAGGAACAGATTGAGAACCCATATGTGGAAAGAATGAGATTGCGAGAGATCGGCAGGGGTTCTGGAAGAATCTCAAAACTGAGAGAGAAGACCAGGAGAACTTTAAATCAGATAGCGGTGGGAACGATTAGTAGTATGACACTTCGCTGGCTGTTGAACGAGGGGACGGAGCACGTATGGGAATACCCCGAGTGCAGTGATGTCGGTTCTTAACTCAACTCAACTGTCAGCATCTTCTGTCTCTGATGGTACACCATGATAGCTGTGTTCTGTGGATGTCCATCTCTGGATGTTATTTTTCCACTAATCGCCTGCCTTTAACTTTTTCCTCCAGAAGGGCTTTTATGAGTGTCACGTCTGTTAATATGATGAAAATGTTTCACCAATCTCTGTTTTTGTTTTTCCTTCTATAAGTCGTCTTTACACTTGTCTCTTTTTTATTCTTCTACAATGGTTTTGTTCAGCTGGAGCCTGCAAGTCGTTTGTTACATATCTTCAGTAAGTTTATGAGACTCACCCAACCAGCCTTTAATGCGGAGACAACACAGAACCATGATATAAGCACAATAAATGCGAGGAGCGGCAGCAGCGTTGCCGCTGGAAGCTCGCCTGATGATCATGAGCTTCGATTCGCAGCTGGGCTGGTTCGGATGTTTAAACATTGACCTAGGCTTCCAGGATGAACCAGCCTAAGATGGGTACCAAGAAATGTCGTGGAAAGTAAAGGATGCCGGTGTGACACTGACCACATCAGCCACCTAGTGCAGATTGGTCCTCTAAAAATATGGTCCAGTGCCGTATGCTTTTGCTGCTCAAAGCGTGTCATAGGGTCTTTTACTGTACAATAAATGCCATGGTTCGGAGTCCAACCATTGTCGGTGTCCTACTGTAGTCTAGTGACTAGTCCCTAGTCGGGTACCTTGTACTTAATTATCTCATCTCATCTCATCTCATCTCATCTCATCTCATCTCATTCCTCTTGTACCTTGC
Source organism: Cepaea hortensis (assembly GCA_963921405.1). NCBI lineage: Eukaryota > Metazoa > Mollusca > Gastropoda > Stylommatophora > Helicidae > Cepaea > Cepaea hortensis. The sequence goes on from OY992888.1 coordinate 49,499,065, forward strand.
GGTGTCGAGGTGAAGCATACACAGCGGGAGAGTGCCTGTTTATGGACTTCATATATTGGCATTCCCGTGGACTGTGTTATTCCCTGTATCCATCGTTTACATGGTCGACCTCATTCGGTGGTTAATAATCCCCGTACTTACGTACTTAATAACCCCGAGAAATAAACCAACCTACAAAATATGAGAAATCCAAACGGGGAGAGTACGGGAGGCTAGATACACGGTGACCTCATTAAGTTCAGTGAATGAACAGCTCCAATGGGGAGATAACAGCCGCCGCTATCTGTGATGCGATCACCAGGAGCCGGGGCTATCAGTTCCGGCTGTAGGGTCGTGTCAGTGTATGTGAGACTACGGGCCATCCAGTGGCAGATGGTGTCAGCAGATTGAACTTTACTTGTTAACTCATGCTGTACCACGCGACTCGTCATACGTTTATTTTTGATATACTCACTTGATATTCTCAGCACACCCCTCCCCTCCCCCCAGTCACATCCAGTTGCCAGATTAACTCTGTGTGATACATTCAACGCAATTCCTTCTGTCACAGCCAATTACCAAGTTAACTCCCTGTGATGTACTCAACGCAACTCATATTACAGCCGTATGCCAGATAATTTACTTAGCGCAACTCCTGTTACATCCCCATGCCAGAAGATATACCCAGCGCAACTCCTTATGTCACACCCAGTTGACATATTAACTCCTTGTGATATAGTTATCACGCCCTGTTGACAGATGAACTCCGTGTGATATAGTTGTCACATCCAGTTGTCAGATTAACTCCGTGTGATATAGTTGTCACATCCAGTTGACAGATTAACTCCTTGTGATTTAGTTGTCACATCCAGTTGACATATTAACTCCTTGTGATATAGTTGTTAACCCAGTTGACAGATTAACTCTTTGTGATATAGTTGTCACATCCAGTTGACAGATTAACTCCTTGTGATATAGTTGTCACACCAAGTCGACAGATTAACTCTTTGTGATATAGTTGTCATGTCCAATTGACGTATTGACTCATCGTGATAGACTCAAAGCAACTCCTTATGCCCATCCAGTTGACAGATTAACTCGTCTGGTATACTCAACACAACTCCTCCTGTCACACCTAGTTGACGGTATCAATACCGTCCATTCCAGTCGTTACTTCCAGACAGGTCAGCTCTTGCTGCTTAGTGCTGTATTAGTGTAACTCTGTTGGACTGAAGCGCGTGTTATACTAACGCAACATATACCACATATAAGGGAAGAGTTAACGTAACACTCGCGAGGGACGATATTACAGGTCAAGGTAATCTGGGATACGGATAACTAGTTTCCTGCCTCGCCGCCATACCGCCCACCCCACCCACACACACACACACACACACACACACTCGCAAATCTCTACTACCTCGCAGCCATACCTTCCCACACACACACGCGCGCACACACACACACACACACACACACACACACACATACACTAATCTCTACCAGCTCGCCGCCATACCTACCCACACACGCACACACACACGCACACACACTCACACACACAAATTTCCCCTACGTCGCTTCCTCCGTGGCGATGCGGTTACGCACGCAATTTGTAATCCTGCATACCCGTGTTCCAAACACAACTGTGGGCGATTTTGCAGCAGACCACCTTACGTTGGTTTTTTTATGAAATGGTATGGGTGCCGGTCTTTCAGAAAGCAATGGCAAACTACTGAACGTAAACTTGCTGAGACATCACAAACAGCCAATAATGCTGGGGTTGACTGCAACAGCATATACAGGATATGCAACTTATTTTAACGTCGCTGCCATACCTTTCCACACTCACACAAATCTATCCTACGTCGTCGCCGTACATTCACATACACACTCGCACGCACGCACGCACGCATGCACACACGAACGCACGCACACACACACACACCTCCTATCTCGCCCATATATAGACAAATATGTCCAACCTCATCACCATACTTTCCCACACACGCGCACCACACACACACACACACACACACACACACACATCTCCCCTACCTCAGCGCCAAGCGCCCCCCCCCCCCGCTCCCCCCACCCATACACACACACACTCAGATCACCCCTACTGATGTGATGCTGCTCCCTGTACCGACCCAAAAGCTTATATTATCCGCCAATGGAGATTGAGTTGTCGATCGGTATGATTTCTGTCTCTGCCGTCCATGTACTCAGTCTATAATCTAACATCCATCTACTCTCTCTATCACCCACGTTCTGTCTATGTCCTTGTATCTAAACTATATGTATGTGTTCTCTCGTCCACGTTCTCTGTCTATGTCCTTGTATCTAAACTATATGTATGTGTTCTCTCGTCCACGTTCTCTGTGTCCTTGTATCTAAACTATATGTATGTGTTCTGTCGTCCATGTTCTCTGTGTTCTTGTATCTAAACTATATGTATATGCTCTGTCGTCCACGTTCTCTGTCTATGCCCTTGTATCTAAACTATATGTATGTGTTCTGTCGTCCACGTTCTCTGTGTCCTTGTGTCTAAACTATATGTATGTGTTCTGTCATCCACATTCTCTGTCTATGTTCTTGTATCTAAACTATATGTTTGTGTTCTGTCGTCCATGTTCTCTGTCTATGTCCTTGTATCTAAACTATATGTATGTGTTCTGTCGTCCACGTCCTCTGTCTATGTCCTTGTATCTAAACTATATGTATGTGTTCTGTCGTCCACGTTCTCTCCCTATGTCCTTGTATCTAAACTATATGTATGTGTTCTGTCGTCCACGTTCTCTGTCTGCGTCCTTGTATCTAAACTATATGTATGTGTTCTGTCGTCCACGTTCTCTGCCTATGTCCTTGTATCTAAACTATATGTATGTGTTCTGTCGTCCATGTTCTCTGTCTATGTCCTTATATCTAAACTATATGTATGTGTTCTGTCGTTCACGTTCTCTGTCTATGTCCTTGTATCTAAACTATATGTATGTGTTCTGTCGTCCACGTTCTCTGGGTTCTTGTATCTAAACTATATGTATGTGTTATGTCGTCCACGTTCTCTGCCTATGTCCTTGTATCTAAACTATATGTATGTGTTCTGTCGTCCACGTTCTCTGTCTGCGTCCTTGTATCTAAACTATATGTATGTGTTCTGTCGTCCACGTTCTCTGTGTTCTTGTATCTAAACTATATGTATGTCTTCTGTCGTCCACGTTCTCTGTCTATGTCATTGTATCTAAACTATATGTATGTGTTCTGTCGTCCATGTTCTCTGTGTCCTTGTATCTAAACTATATGTATGTGTTCTGTCGTCCACGTTCTCTGTCTGTGTCCTTGTATCTAAACTATATGTATGTGTTCTGTCGTCCACGTTCTCTGTCTATATTTTATCATCCATGTTATTAGTCTACGCTCCACCATTCACGTGTTTCTGTCTACGCTCTGTCATCACCGCTTTCTGTCTATATTCTATCATCACCGTTTTCTGTCTGTGCTCCATCGTCCATAGTTTCTCTCTATACTCTGTCGTCAGTGTTTTCTGTCTATGCTCTATCGTCCAAGCTGACCGTCCATGGCCAGTCGTGCACGTTCCCTGTCTATGCTCTATCGTCCATGCTGACCGTCCATGGCCAGTCGTGCACGTTCCCTGTCTATGCTCTATCTTCCATGCTGACCGTCCATGGCCAGTCGTGCACGTTCCCTGTCTATGCTCTATCTTCCAAGCTGACCGTCCATGGCCAGTCGTGCACGTTCCCTGTCTATGCTCTATCTTCCAAGCTGACCGTCCATGGCCAGTCGTGCACGTTCCCTGTCTATGCTCTATCTTCCAAGCTGACCGTCCATGGCCAGTCGTGCACGTTCCCTGTCTATGCTCTATCTTCCAAGCTGACCGTCCATGGCCAGTCGTGCACGTTCCCTGTCTATGCACAGTGGTTCTAGCCTCCGAGTGTTCTCACCATGTCATTACCTGTGTGCATGTGTATGCTACTCACCATTTTACTCGTCTACATACATCTGTCTGTGTGTTTGTGTATGGATGTATGTAAGCATGGCTGTTTGTGTTTATGGCTGTGCGTCCGTATGTTTGAATAGGTACCTGTAAATATGTACATAGGCGTGCGTGTATATGTGTTTGTGCATGTTAAAAACGTATGCTGGTCTTTGTGTATTTCCGTGTCTCCTTCTCTGTGATTGTTTGTGTGTATGTGTGTGGGTTAACGAACCCTAATCGTACATTTAACCACTCAGATGTACCTTTATCCTCTGTCCTGTTTTCATGTCAGTGCATACATTTTCTAAGTAAAAACACCGCTTTGAAATCAAACGCATGCATACACCATTGAGTAAAAGACTTCATGCAACTGAAGATAAAGAAAACTATTTAGCAAATAAATGCTATAAAATAAACAAGGGAAGAGAAATGAAATGCACACATCTTGCCTGGCGGTTTCTGTTTGCTGCGCATCAAAGTAATATGGTATGATTGGGAGACACCGTTCAAAGGCATTTACTGGTGTTTTACGGGCAAATGGCTTGTAATGGTTTCTAAGAACGCATTTACATTATAAGGGGTGCGCAGGAAATTGTCCAGTAATCATTTCTCTTTGCGGTTCCCAAACGGTTTTAGAGCGTACCGTATTAGTGATTCCCAAATTGTGACACTGTGCTTGCTTTGAATTATGTTACACACATATTGTCCGCCAATTACAAAGTCTTTCTTATAATGTTCAGAATTCAATATATATATATATATATATATATATATATATATATATATATATATATATATATATATATATATATATATATGTGTGTGTGTGTGTGTGTCTGTGTGTGTTTGTCTGTGTGTCTGTATCTGTGTGTGTGTGTGTGTGTGCCCGTGCGTGTGTGTGTGTGCGTCCGTGCGTGTGTGTGTAACGTGCATGATAAACGCCAATATAGGGCTGATGTAGGGGTTAAGAATCTATACAGAACAATGCGAGGTCACATGTGTAAGATGAGAGTAAGTCGGATGTGGGGCCAGAGAGGTTGATTAAGAAGTCACAAGACAATGGGGGAGACCCAACACATGGGATTGTTATAGCACGTTCATGTCAGTTTGTGTCATCACTGGACAAAGATGAACGTGCTAGAGAAGGGATACTATTAGGGACGTTCATTTCTTCTTCTGCGTTCATCCGGAGTTTTTTTTTGTTTCGGACGTGATTGCGTTGTGCCTGTTTACAGCAGAGCTGCGTTCTTGCGCCGTTAGGCCGACACATCCGACTTCTGCGGGCATTTGTTAACCGGGTTAACCTTCCCGGGGGGACGTTAATTTGAAACCCGTTCCAATGGCTTTATTACAAAAGCATGAAAGAAACATTAACAGCTGTGGTAGAATTAAACAAAGCATTCATTTTGAATGAATTATGCACTATGGGTTAGTCAGACTAAGTCGCCGTAGGCATTCAGGCAAGCATCCCATTACTTAGGTAGGCGGCGAATGCCGTCCGCAAAAACAAAGGATTAGTGGTTGCTCACTGGACCAAGTGTTTACCGCGTTCATTACGTCTGTATCTGTGTGAAATCGTTGCCCTTGGAGAGCTTTTTTTTTTAGTGGTCCGAACAAATGAAAATCACATGGTGAAAAATCAGGACTATAGGCTAAGTATTGCAGGATTTCCCACTTCTTCGAAGCTAATGCTCCCTGCACAATCTTTGCAACATGCGGACGAGCATTATCGTGCAACAAAATCACAACGCGAGAAAGCATGCCGGGTCGTTTAAACTTGATGGCTTTTTGCAGCTTATCTAGTGTTTGCAAGAAGTGGGTAGAGTTGATGTTGACACCTGGTTCTTTAAAGTCGGCCAACAATAGCCCTTCATGGTCAAAAATGCGCTCAGCATAACCTTACCAGCGGAAACCTGTAACTTGAATTGTTTGGCTTTTGGTGATCCAGCATACTTCCATTGCATGCTCTCTATTTTGCTGCTCGGCTCCAAGTGGTGACACCATTCGTCATCCACTTGTCATCCTTCAAATGAAAGAAACTGAATCACCGCTCTTTGATTTGGATCAACCCGGCCATTTTCTCAACGGTCAGAAACAGAATCTATGCATCACGGGACGATAAGCACGTGCTCTTTTATTCATTGGTCAGTACTTATCACATTACTATGACATGATCATGTTCAACGTACGCAATTACGCGCGGTGCGACACGAACGGATTTTAAATGAACGCTCCTAATAATTCCTGGCCGTTTCTTGTCGCATATAATAAGGACTCATAACACGCGGAAACCAAAAGATATCTTCTTCTCCCACTCCATAATCAGATATATGGGACGTTTGGGAGCAATAGTGTATTCGAAGTCAAGCTATGCCATTGTTAAGTATCTTACAAAATACTCTATGTCGGTGCCCGTCCCTCCGTATTGTTAGTCAATGATTTATTTGTTTGCTCTTTAGTAGCCACTTTAGTAACTTTTTTCTAAATTGCTTTTTAATTATATAACCTGCATAGTTGGATACCTCTTGGGGGGGAAAAAATCCAACGGTACCTTATTCAAGTCTGTAGATCAATTTTAAGCCGAGATATTAATGTTTGTGTGTAAGTTTATCATTTAAAAGGGACATATGGAAGAAAAACGATTTTGACCTTTCACTTTTTGTGACCCTACCTACACACTCACTCAACTATCGGTTTACACTGTCGCCAAGGGAGATTAACACAGCGGTCTGTCTAACTCAAGGTAAAATAACTGCCCGTTTATATATACACCCACGCTCAAAGATATATACATCTTCACTTCATCTGTGTGACGCCAGACCGCGCGTAGACTGCACGCGAGTCTTGTCAGCCAGCGTAGATAGATGCATTTTGACAAAAGAAGTCCCGTTGGAAAGATGCAAAATTATCAGTGATCTTGTCCTTGAAGAGTGATGAAAAATTAAACGTACATACAAAAATGGGTGTTGAATGTACACTTGCATTCATTATCATGTTAATCGCTCTGAATATTCCATAACAATAATTAAATGGACTATGACAACGAAAACTGCCATCCCCCGCCATTGAAATACCACATTATAGCATGCGATCTTTATAATTATAGTGTGAGATTGAATGCCAACTTAAATGGTCGAAAATTACAACATACACGTAAAAATGGATGCTACGTTTAATAATACATAGCATAACAATGTAATACGTCTCATGAAATGGTATTCACGGGTTTACTTACCACTTAGAATAGGCAGCCTGGTTCTCCGGTATAACAAGAGTTCCCGACTTGCCAGAAATGCAGAACGCTAAACGGGGTGGGGAAAACTAATCAGTGTCTGTTTTAACTCGATCTTGAAATAATCGTGGAATTTAACATCATGAGTACGCTTACCATCCCCATATCAGAGACACAAAAACAAATATCCGAACGTAACCGCAAGAAAAATTCTGGTAAAATACGGCAAAATGAACCGCAGTACCTACTCTTTAGCCGATTGTTTGTAGTAGTCCCCCAAAGAACAGATAAACGGCGCTTAACGTGCGGAGGCGGCTGGCTGAAACTTCTATGTGGAGCAAGAAAAATTAACAAAGTCTTGGAAAACTGGAGAGACAATTGCAAAATGGGCTTCATCTGCATCAAGTACGTCATCCTGCATTCACACAAAAACTGAGAAAATATGTGTTTGTTTTTACAGCGCTGGCCGAATGGCTAGAATGCTGGATACCCCTTCGGGAGACCCGGGTTCGAATCCTCGGTAAGGCGTGGAGTTTTTTTTCTGTCGGGGAGAAAAAATAAAACTCTAACCTGTACAGTTCGCGGCGATTGCACTAGCCAGGTGGCCCTAATTTATCAGGCTCAAGATCCCCCCCCCCCCCCCCACCCACCCACCCCTCCTTTCCCCTGCCATAGACCGCAAGATACTATATTGGCAGTAAATGACAGTGACAATGACCCAATATTTACTCTAAGCTGCGACAACCTGTGCCGGGTTACACATTTTTAGCACTTATAGTACCTATTTTTGTCTCAGGGCACGAGAAGATACATAACAATGATATGTACGCGATAATCACGTGTCCCTACTTGACAACATGGCGCCAGGCCACAGAGTGTGAGGCCAACTCGCTAAAAATAGAACAGCATTTTCGTAAGGAGGCCTGGCTTTACGGAAAGGAGACAGCTAATACTGTAGCATTAGATACGACCTGTCGGAAGATACTGACTAGACATTGATACAGTGTGTAATAATTAATGACCATATGTGACACCAAGACAGACATCGATGGGACTAACAAGCCATAGGGTCTAATCTCAGCGCGACACATGTTTTTGTGGACGGTTGTATGAAAACTTCATCACTTCACTGGTGAGCACTTGCACCGACATGGCAACAACCGAACATTCTTTGGTTTGTGTTCTGTTTTTATCCGCTGGTTTGTGTTTTCTAAAGCCCATCAACTGTTTCGTATTCTTTCGATGAGTTACCGGCTCAATTGGTCATCATTCGAAAATGGATTGTCTTTACAATGGATTTCTTGTTTCTCGTAACCCGCTGAGCTACTCTATCTCCTGTGCTACTCTATCTCTTGTGCTACTCTATCTCCTGTGCTACTCTGTCTCCTGTGCTACTCTATCTCCTGAGCTACTCTATCTCCTGTGCTACTCTAACCCGTGTGCTACTCTAACTCTTGTGCTACTCTATCTCCTGTGCTACTCTATCTCCTGTGCTACTCTATCTCCTGTGCTACTCTATCTCCTGTGCTACTCTATCTCCTGTGCTACTCTGTCTCCTGAGCTACTCTATCTCCTGTGCTACTCTGTCTCCTGTGCTACTCTATCTCTTGTGCTACTCTGTCTCCTGTGCTACTCTATCTCTTGTGCTACTCTGTCTCCTGAGCTACTCTATCTCCTGTGCTACTCTAACCCGTGTGCTACTCTAGCCCGTGTGCTACTCTATCTCCTGTGCTACTCTAACCCGTGTGCTACTCTAACTCTTGTGCTACTCTATCTCCTGTGCTACTCTATCTCCTGTGCTACTCTATCTCCTGTGCTACTCTATCTCCTGTGCTACTCTATCTCCTGTGCTACTCTGTCTCCTGAGCTACTCTATCTCCTGTGCTACTCTGTCTCCTGTGCTACTCTATCTCTTGTGCTACTCTGTCTCCTGTGCTACTCTATCTCTTGTGCTACTCTGTCTCCTGAGCTACTCTATCTCCTGTGCTACTCTAACCCGTGTGCTACTCTAGCCCGTGTGCTACTCTATCTCCTGTGCTACTCTTTTCCTTGTGCTACTCTAACTCTTGTGCTACTCTCTATACTACTTTATCCCATGTGCTACTCTAACACCACCGGTTCCAGTGCGAAGGTTTTACGGTCGCAGTTCGCAATCCCGAATACCTTCGTTCGAAACACAGCGGCGGGAGATTTTTGCAGCAGACTGCCTTACACTGGTTTTACAAAACGATTTGATCTTTTGTCTGATCAGGTGACACACACACACACACACACACACACACACACATATATATATATATATATATATATGCCGGTCTCTCTGGCTGTGGGGTTACAACACTTTCTCTCTGTAATCCCGTTTATCACGCAGAGTCTCGCAGCGGAGCGAGAACTGAGGTGGTTCGACCCCCGCTCGTGACTTGCGGATACTGAGCCGGCCGCTCAGAAAGCAATGGCAAACTACTGCGCGTAATCTTGCCAAGAGATCAACAGACAGCTGAAAGATGCTGCTGTTGACAGCTAAGTCCTGTAAAAGGATACGCAAAACATTAATTAATATATATATATATATATATATATATATATATATATATATATATATATATATATATATATATATATTTGCATATCCTTTACAGGACATCGCTGTCAACACCAGCATCTTTCAGCTGTATGTTGATTTCTTGGCAAGATTACGCTCAGTTGTTTGCCATTGCTTTCTGAGCGGCCGGCTCACATACCCCGTAAGTTACCGATGCGATTCGAACCACTGCTGATTCTCACCGTCATCACGTTACCGACGAGAGTATTCGAGATTACGGAGGAAAATCATAACCTCTAAGCCACGAAGCCGGCCACACACACACACACACACACACACACACACACACACACACACACACACACACACACACACACACACACACACACACACACACACACACACACACACACACACACACACACACACACACACACACACACACACACACACACACACACACACACACACACACACACACACACACACACACACATATATATATATATATAAGGGGCGTTCATTTGAAATCCGTTCTTGCCGCACCGCGCGTAATTGCGTATGTTGAACATGATCATGTCATAGTCATGTGATAAGTACTGACCAATGAATAAAAGAGCACGTGCTTATCGTCCCATGATGCATAGTTTCTGTTCCTGACCGTTGAGAAAATGGCCGGGTTGATCCAAAATCCGCCCAAAGAAGCTCAAAGAGCGGTGATTCAGTTTCTTTCATTTCAAGGATGTCGACCAGTGGACATTCATCGAAGAATGCTGGCAGAGTACGGTAACAAATGTGGGTCGAAGACAATAGTGACAGACTGGGCAGGCATATTTCGGAAAGGACGTCAGTTCACGACAGATCTTCGACGGCCGGGTCAAGCGTATATTGTTGCAACAACAACAAAAAAAAACCATCGCCAAAATTGATGCAGCAGTACAGATGAACCGTTGTCGAAGCATACGTTCGCTAGCGAAAGAATTTGATGTGTCAATTTGGACAATTCAAAAAGTCGTTAGTAAGAAACTGCAATATCGGAAGGTGTGTTCTTAGTGGAAACCACGGATGTTGACCGACCACCAAAAAATAAGCCGCATGGGATGGTGTGTGAACCACTTGCTGCGTTACAGGGTGGAGGGTGATGCATGTCTCTTCCGCAGAGTGGCAGGCGATGAATCATGGTGTCACCACATTGAACCGAGCAGCAAAAGAGAGAGCATGCAATGGAAGCATGCTGGATCACCAAAAGCCAAAAAATTCAAGTTACAGGTTTCCGCTGGTAAGGTTATGCTGAGCGCATTTATTTTACCATGAAGGGCTATTGTTGGCTGACTTTAAAGAACCTGGTGTCAATATCAACTCTACCCACTTCTTGCAAACACTAGACAAGCTGCAAAAAGGTATCAAGAATAAACGACCTGGTATGCTTTTTCGCGTTGTGATTTTGTTGCACGATAATGTTCGTCCGCATGTCCCAAAGATTGTGCAGGAAGCATTAGCAAGGAAGAAGTGGGAAATTCTGCAACATCCAGCCTATAGTCCTGATTTGTCACCATGTGATTTTCATTTGTTCGGACCTCTAAGGGCAACGATTTCACACAGATGCAGACGCAATGAACGCGGTAAACACTTGGTTCAGTGAGCAAGCAACCACAATCCTATTTTGCGGACGGCATTCGCCGTCTACCTAAGCAAGCCTACGGCGACTTCTTCTGACCAACCCATGGTGCATAATTAATTCAAAATGAATGCTTTGTTTAATTCTACTACACCTGTTAATGTTTCTTTCATGCTTTTGTAATAAAGCCATTGACACGGGTTTCAAATGAACGACCCTAATAATTACAAGACATGGCATCCCCATATGAGAAGAATCACCGTCAGGCACATCATGAAAGATGTCGTTTAAGTTCACTTCATTGTTTTGTCGTTCAGATAGAGCATCACAGTTGCATGGGAAATACATTCACATTGCTAATGTCTGCACAGACAGTTTTAAAGAATTGGGGTATACACGTCAACACCTCGGGTAGATACCGGGATGTTTATCTGATAGATAAAGATACCACATCTTGTTAGGGATTAGAACCCACTTCCTATGGTAGGTTAGAGCGGCATTCTAATCTTTAGTCCACTGCTCCCCAAAGTATTGATTAGCACTCATACAATACAGAGGGACAGACAGGATACACAAAAGAACAGAAACAGTGAACATCAAAGGCACGAGGGATTTACATATTGGCGATGCAACACCTGGTCTTTGACGGCGTCATTTTGCAGTACAGGTTCGAATCTAGCTTTTCGGTAGCTTTTGGCTGTTGTGCTGTCTAGTGTATCCCTCCTTATTTCTGTTAGCACGAGTGGACACCACACTTAGAAAGAACAAGATTCAGACATGTATATAAACTAAATCAGGGGGCAAGGGACCCGCGATAGCGTAGTGGCTAGAGACTGGCCTGCCGGCCCGTGGGTCATTTGTTCAAATATACATAGCTGTGAATTTTCAAAATTGACACGACCTGCCAGGTCGACCGAGCCTAAACTGGGCACCAGCACATTTGGTGGGAAGTACTGATCACATCATCCACCGTATACTGTGGGAAGTACTGATCACATCATCCACTGTATACCGTGGGAAGTACTGATCACATCATCCACTGTATACCGTGGGAAGTACTGATCACATCATCCACCGTATACCGTGGGAAGTACTGATCACATCATCCACCGTATACCATGGGAAGTACTGATCACATCATCCACCGTATACTGTGGGAAGTACTGATCACATCATCCACCGTATACCGTGGGAAGTACTGATTACATCATCCACCGTATACCGTGGGAAGTACTGATTACATCATCCACCATATACTGTGGGAAGTACTGATTACATCATCCACCGTATACCGTGGGAAGTACTGATCACATCATCCACCGTATACTGTGGGAAGTACTGATCACATCATCCACCGTATACTGTGGGAAGTACTGATCACATCATCCACCGTATACCGTGGGAAGTACTGATCACATCATCCACCGTATACCGTGGGAAGTACTGATCACATCATCCACCGTATACCGTGGGAAGTACTGATTACATCATCCACCGTATACTGTGGGAAGTACTGATCACATCATCCACTGTATACTGTGAGAAGTAATGATCACATCATCCACCGTATACCGTGAGAAGTAATGATCACATCATCCACCGTATACCGTGGGAAGTACTGATCACATCATCCACTGTATACTGTGAGAAGTACTGATCACATCATCCACTGTATCCCATGGGAAGTACTGATCACATCATCCACTGTATCCCATGGGAAGTACTGATCACATCATCCACTGTATCCCATGGGAAGTACTGATCACATCATCCACTGTATCCCATGGGAAGTAATGATCACATCATCCACTGTATCCCATGGGAAGTACTGATCACATCATCCACTGTATCCCATGGGAAGTACTGATCACATCATCCACTGTATCCCATGGGAAGTACTGATCACATCATCCACCGTATACCAATCACTCAATAAAAACATGAGTCTAGCACCATGTGCTAAATGCGCAGTAAGACATGTAAAAGAGTACCTCTGAAGTCAGAGTGGGTTCGCCTGATGGTGAGGGACACTGTTAATAGGGAAAGCTAATCCACACGCAAAATTCAGCCCATCACTACTATAAATAGTGTGTATGGACGACGCGAGTTCAAATCGAGCGAGTGCATAAGAAAACAAATGTAAAAGAGTGCCTTAGGTTACTTTACTTATTATTGTCAGGAGGCAAGGGGAAATAACACTAGTTTTCGACTAGTAGAAAACAGATGGTTTGGTCATGAAACAAGATTATCGAGCAATAGTGCCCCACAAAGTGCTCCTACATTTAGACATAACGGAAACAGTAAAAGGTCATCACGTATACAATGGATTAATGGAATATCTAAGGCCTCGAATCTCACTTATTTCCAGATGTCTGTCCTTAATCTAACCCGAAGGACAAAAGGGGGAAGCAGAAGAAGAGGAAGACGAAGAAGAAGGAACGAAGGAAGAAGAGGATTCCATGTACTCTACTGCTTCCTCGATTATATAAGTGTTAATCAATACACACGAGCGTATTTCTATTCTTGCGGTTGCTGACAGGTATCGTTCACCAGTGTGTCTATAGAAACTCCACTGGACTAAATGCTGTTTAAACAGTGTTGCATTTCAGACTTGATGACACGATGAAGGGCTGCATTGTGTTTGCTCAACGCTCCACCAGGGCCCTGTCGCGGAACAGATGAGATTCTCATTGCCGAGGTAATGGAGCTCTCACTAAAATGGTTTAACGTTGTTAACACAACATCGTCATTATCATCGCCGTTACCATTATCACCATTACCGTCATTAGTACGTAGACAGGCTGTATCTCTATGAACTAGCGGCGTCGGTGCGTTGATTGACTTGACATCAAGCTGTCGTGGGCTCTCCTACTGCACATTGTTGGTTCCGTTTTCCGCGCTACCGTCAACCAACTTGTACCCTCAGCGTTGGTTATAACTGTGTTGTTTGTTTGCTCGCCGTGAACTCAAGCGTAGTTCATACACCTACTACTACTTCTAGTGCATTGTAATGATCTGTGCGGGTGGATGAACTTTGCCTATTACCAGTGTCCATCGCCATTAGGCGAACCTACTCCAACTTCTGAGGTACTTGTAATTTACTCCCACAAGTTAAGGATGAGAAGTCAACTTTTTAGTCCACCTGACTAGCCTAACGGTTTAACCCGCTACCTCGAGATCAACCCACCGGAAGTTTAAGATAAAACGCTCTTATCCATTCGGCCATGTAAAACCTGAGGTGTCTATTGTGTGCATTCATGTTCCGTTTGTCCGTTGCAGCTAAATTGGTCTGTGTTGCTGGCCAAGCAGGTGCCAGGTGTTAATTTAGTCTACATAGTGGCTTGAACGTTCGAAGTCCGCCTGAGACTGCAGACAGGGTGCAAGTCTTGTGTAGTACGATTATTTTTACGAAACAGAGAACCTCGATCCCTCACTAAATATGAACCCGTCACCATATAACCAAAATATGACACGAAAATATAAATCTGCCACCATATCCTTAAATATGTCATGAAAATATAGATTGGTCACCATATATCCTAATATGTCACTAACATATGTCATCCTTATCCTCAAATATGTCACGAAAATAGCAATCTGTCATCCTTAGTCGCGGTTCCAACTACACTGCAAAAGATCACTCCGTAATGCTCTGTTACTGTGCCAGTGAATATCACACAAAATGCACCCCCCCCCCCCCCCCCCCGCTGCCCCATGTGGTAAGTGGAACAGACAACAGTCCCGACAAATCAACAGCACACACAGGCATGCATGTATAAGTCCACTGCCAGAATGCCAACACTAAAATTACGGTTCATCGTCAATAGAAGCGGCAGTCACTAGAAAAAACAGCAGTAGCACATCCATTACTGCATAAGGCAAAACCAGCTAGTTCAGCTCCTCCGCCATTTTCGGAACATTCAGTTCAGAATATAAACCACTGCGGACAGATGTAAAAGCATTCCACATGAAATTCACAGTGTCACTCCGCTCGCTTAACTCAGTAGCTGGGCGACGGAACCATGTAGTACAAGTCCAAAATAAGGAAAATGCATAAGCGAACCGTAGCCAAAACAAAAACACCTCAGAGGCCTTGACAGCTCAACAGCCTATCCGTCATATTGGACCGGAAGCGACATGCCATGCATGCAATTGTATAAGAGTCCTTGTGAATGGCTTAGGGTATTGTCTGTCTAGATCTGCTGAGATATGGAACACCATGAAGATCATATTTAATCATATCTGCATGTCCTTTGGGACAGAAAGACGCCTGTTGGCGAATACAGAAGCCGATGTACGAAAGATACATTAGCAAATGATTAACTTAAGCAAATGGAAGAGAAAATGCGCACGTTTCAATCATGATGCTTCCCCCCCCCCCCCCCCCCTAGTACAGCCATTCAGGTTATTCGATGATGAAATAATAGAGCAGAAATTATGAACACAATTGAAACAGCGCGAAGAGAAAATATAATGATTACAGAAAATGCAATTATTTCTTGTCGTTGCAGTGAAAATTTATTGCGATAAGGCGTTCTGTTAGTAGCAATCATAAACGTGAGGCACAGAGAAGGGACAGTTTCCTCCTGTCTGTTAAAAGTTAAAGTTAGTTGCATATTCTTTACAGGATGTCGCAGTCAACCACAGCAATTTTTTTGCTGTTGTGATCTCTTGGAAAGTTTACGTTCAGTAGTTTGCCATTGCTTTCTGAACAAACGACATCCATCCCATTTCGTAAAAAACCAACGCAAGGCAGTCTGCTGCCAAATCGCCCGCAACTGTGTTTCGAACGCGGTAAGCGGGATTACGAACTGCTTCCGTAAATCTGGCCACTGAGCCGACCCTCCTGTCTGTAGTGTATACAATAGTAAAATCAGTTTATAAACTAATCGTGTGGCTGAGCCTACTACACGTCTGAAGGTGTATCTGGGCATATGGCGATAGACTCATACGGCATAGACCAGTAGGCACTTCAGGGGCGGCGACTTGATGCACACATCAGCACCCAGTGTATAGACTGGCGATCTGCTTGACGATGTCCGCCTGCTCTCCAAGAATAACATATATGGCTGTGCTGTGAGAGGCTAAGGATCTGTTTGGCGATGTCCGCCTCCTCTCCAGGAATAACAGAAATGATTGTGTTGTGGAATGGTCTCCTAATTATTTCAGTAATCTGAAAATCGGCCTAGTTTGCATACCCGTGCATGTTCCATCTGTCCAGGGATGTGTAATGTGCACACTGTTCACACGAGACCCCATATTATAGTCCTTGTCCAAGGCGAATAGACGCTGGATCATTACCCTGGGATCAGAGGGTGGGGATATCAGATCTGTGGGGTGACGGGAGGGGGATGTTCCTGCCACCGGATGTGACCTGGTACCTTTGGAGTCCATGTAAGATACTGGCATCATGAGGTCATTTGCGTTGCGCTGTTTCCATAAGCGTGTACATCCGACTTCGGCAAGCAGTTTTCAGGTTGACTGTCCGCACTTTACCCACAAGACAGCAGATTTATGTCTCTGGTCGTCTAGGTTCTATCTCTAGATATCTCCGACATGGGACACCCTAGCAGTAGATGTACAACCATCGACATAGCTCTACGGGTCATTGTAACATACGCACTCCTGTATCACACACAGCACGGTGGAGACACGACAGAGGGGATATAAGAGAATAACCACACGTTCACCAACTGGTATGAGGGATGCATGTAAAACATACCTGATAAGGTTCGGGAAATCAATCATGTATTTCAGTTTCTGAATGTCTATGTAATTCTTCCATTTACCAGTTTTTAAAATCATGTTTAAAAGATTGTTTTCATATAGTTGCCAGGAAGTGGCTGGATAATCTTCACGTTTAAGTTGCCCAACAGTGTCTGTAGCTAGTCCCTTGTGTTTATTTCTGAGTTCCTGGCCAAATAAACCCTGCTATAGCGTTGTATTAGGTCTTAGCTCCACGGTTGTCATGTGTCCCATGCTGCATCTACTTATAGCTAAGTCATCACCAAGTGCCCTGCCAGCTGGCGTGGACGTTGATGTCTCTCCATAGATCTCGTTCTATGGTGTTCTGGATCAACTCTGCTGATGATATTCCTCCATGTCACCGTCTCAATTCATCCAACATCATTTCTCTTTGACTGCCTCTGTCTCTCTCCCCATTGATCTTCCCAGTTGTCACCATGTTCTCTAATGCCTCTCTTCTCACTATATTAAAGAAGGTAGCTACCGTAGCTTGTTTGTGGCTAGATCTACCAGACTCAAAACATGACCAACTGACTATTTCTAATAATGTAAACACAGAAGCCACAAACAACAGGTTGCACGGTGTATTGCCTGGTATATTTCGTTGCATCTCGTCAGGTGCATACTCGTCAACTCGTCAACTGCTTCGTCAGCCAATAAATGTGTGGCTTCTATGTTGAAATTAACTAATGGAATACATTGTTTTATAATATTCATAGCTTGGACATTTGATTGAAACTGTTAATAGCTTAACTGATTACCAAACTATGTTATCTGTTATCTGTTGGAGTGTCATTCTTGCACTCCGGATAAGTCCATATGTGCTCAGACCCCCTCCTCCCCCCCTCCCCCCCACTTCAACATATACACTAGTGTCTAACGGCGAATAGTGCCAGTTCTGTGTTGGTTGGCGAGGATCCTGGCTCTCCCGATGTGCCTTTCGTGTCTAGCCGTGCCAGTTCTCACTCCCGAGTCTGTTATGTTGATTCATTGACGTCAAAGTTCTCCGCTCTCGACATCTCTCTAAGGGCGTTCATAATGTCGACACGATTCATGAGCTGGCCATCTGCAGGGGATGCAGAGCCTATTCAGTCCACTGTCTGCTTACGGAACCCGCCTCGACCTTCGAATCATGCTCATTGAATCACTTAGTATACAAACGTTGATATAGTTTTGTGATTCTAGCCATATAAAAGCCCGTTTTACTGCCATCACTTATAGTCCATTACCGTTGAACGGCGTAGGGGTAATGGTGAAATCGAATCGACACTACCACCTCCATCTCGTCATGCTGGTCTTGGTCAGAGAGTGGGCATGATTGACTTGTAGAATGGTTCGGCCCGCTAAGCGTGCCGTGAATGCTGCTGTATAACAGATCCTTCTGTATAGATAGGGACATTAGAATTATAGGACTGTTCACTGACGAGCGCGTTGACCTCTGCATTGACAGCAGCAGGATTATGCCCTCTGCAACGTCTGTCAAGCGTGACAATGCAGGTGAAGCTGCAGTTAAGTGCTGGAGACACAAGCACCAATTCCTAGCCGGGTTGATACTGGTAAGACTGCAGACCTGCCTGACATCTTCTGCCCCACCCATCCATGATTTGTCCCTCTGTCGCCCTTTTCTCTGAATATAGGCTTGATGCAGAGGGTGCTGCTCATCTGCACTCATTTTCAAGAACGCACGAAACCTGCAGATCTTGATCCTGCTGTTCATGGTCGGAAAGTCAAATATGTAGCTCATTGCTGCACAGCGGGTGTCTCTCATCATCTTATTCTTATTACTTCAAGGCACCTCCCATCAGATGTTATGACTGTTCCGAGATAGTGTACTCGTTTAAGAATATTCCCATTTATTCTTATACTACATTGTATGGTATTTCTTTATTCTTAAGACGACCATAATCTGCGTCTTCTTACAGTTTAATTCTAATCCTAGTTGTTCACTGTGTACAGTAACCGTATCTACTAAATGTTTCAGATCCTATTCATTGTCTGTAATCAATACTGTATCATCCGCATTAAATTAGTTGCTGCTCGTCGCAGTCAACCGCAGCATGTGTTGGCTGTTTGTGATCTCTTGGCAAGTTTACGTTCAGTAGTTTGCCATTGCTTTCTGAACGACGGACACTTATACCATTTTATTTTAAAACCCCAACGCAAGGCGGTCTGCTGCCAAATCGCCCGCAGCTATGTTGCGAATGAACGTCCGCATATCTAATGTTCTTGATGCTTTGTCCTCCCCCCCCCCCCCCCCAAAAAAAAAAAATGGTTATTCCTCTCATATCTTCTAAATTTATAAAAATATTGTCACTGTATAAGGAAAAATATCTGGAGAGGAGTACACATTCCTGTCGCACACCTCTTTTAATGGGCTGATTGATATTGACCTACTTCAGTATCAATCTTTATGGCAGCTTGTTATTTCCAGTACATGTTTTATTTTACAAATCTAAGGTCTTTCCCATCAATTTGTAGATACATAAGCAATTTCATCATGTTGACATGCACTTTATCCAAAGCCTTTGTGTATTCATTGAAGCAAAGATGTAGGTTTTTGTTTACCCCTATCGAACGCTCAATTAATGTTATCAGCAACTACACAGCAGTTACTGTGCCCTTGCCTTCTACGAACCCGCATTGTTATTTCCCTATTTCAGGTTGTACTTTCTTCTTAACTCTTTGCGTGATGCTTCTTAGCAAACTCTTCGTGGTGTGGCTCATGATGCCAATTGCTCGGTGTTTATCATATTCCAAGGTTTATAATTTTTATTTTTATTTTTATTTTTATTTTGGAATTACTATAAATATATATTACGCAATTCAGGAGGTATATCTCCAGTATCATATATTGTGCTTAGCAGTCTGGTGACTTGGTCTGTTCCATATTCTTCTAAGGCATTGATCATGTCTGTTGTGATTTTGTCGGGACCTGGGGTCTCGCCAGTTTTCAGATGGTTAAGATCATCCTGAGAACAACTTTGATATAGCTGCTGCATCGGAGGACTGACCACGCACGGGAATGCCCAAAGTGCAGAGACGCAGTTCGACATGACATAAGATTACATTACATTATACAGAGTGTCTGTCCAGTCTGGACACATG
Organism: Cepaea hortensis; assembly: GCA_963921405.1. Lineage (NCBI taxonomy): Eukaryota > Metazoa > Mollusca > Gastropoda > Stylommatophora > Helicidae > Cepaea > Cepaea hortensis. The sequence continues at coordinate 49,519,286 of OY992888.1, forward strand.
GGTACAAATACAACTTTATTATTCAAATAGCATCTTCAATATGATTTCCATCATTTGCAATGCAAATGTTGATGCGTTTCACAAAATGTTCGTGAACTCGATGCAATAAATCTACATTGCCTTCAATTTTGGTACATTCACTCCTTATTCGTTGAGTCAAGTGTATTGGATGTGTGATTTGTGTTGAGTACACGTTTTCCTTGAGCATGCCCCAGAAAAAGAAATCAAGAGGACTTAAGGTCTGGTGAACGAGAAGACTACTGCAGATGACCACGTCTTCCAATCCAATAAAATATCCAATTATCCTATGTGTCCAAACTTTACGGACACCCTGTATTGACTTTCCCTATCAATGTAATTTGTCTGGTTCTTATCATTTTCATTAGTCGTATTGAAACGCTTTCAGCTCTCAGTACTTAAGCGGATATTTTCTCTGTCCGCGATATTCTCATGTTTATCAAAACAACCACAACCCACCGTCCCCACTTTCTTTACCATGTCGTTAGCCATTGTCCAGCAGTTAAATCCAAACAGAGGACCATGCTACACGCAACTTGTCAGTGAGCAGATTGTACTTGTAGTGATATTTCTGGTGTTCATGCTGTAGACATCAATTAGCAGTCTAGTTGTCGACGAAGACGTATAGGGTGTACAGCTATAGAACTGTAGGCTTGAACATAAAGAGAATATGCTATTCCACTGGGGACACAAACAGCACGGCTGATTATCGTGGCAAGGTTTTGTTAGCAGTGTACAATGGGCTGGCAAGAGGGCTTATCGAAGACTGAACCTACTTCAGCTGGGAGTAGCCATGGAGGTGGCGGGAGAAGGACCACTTGCATCACGCAGTGAATACATTCTTTAAAAAAGTGAAATGAATTAGGGAAAAACGGATTTTTGAAATGGGATGTGCGGCTCTTAACAGGCGCAATGCAGACAATGGCCGTTACATGTGTGATTGGCGTGATTCACAGACAAATTCAATGATAGGAGTGTTTCTCACAGCGAGAACATGCCCCATCAAACTCTGCAATGGGGGAATAATTGTAGAGGGCCATGGCGCTAAAGTTATAGTATTACCATTACCATCTAGTTCCATCTTTGGTTTATAGGTGGACAGTGGTGAGTCTCCAACTTGTCTGACCTGCGTCTTAACGGTGACCTCAACCAGGTTTCTTCCAGTGCACGTCTTGATGTTGTATGCACACAAGTGGTGTTTAATGTTCTCTTGCACACTGACTTGCCACTTCAATGACACACTTTGTCAGTCTCCAGCATGTTTGACCTGCGACATCACATTGTCCAGAGACAGAATTCTTCCATTGCACCCTTGATGTTGTGCACCTACAATTAATGTTTTATGTTCTCTTGCACGCCTACCCTCCAATCTTCTTCAACGATGAGCCCCGACTCTGCAAATATCCACAGTAATCTAATTGTCCGATAATGATCTCATTTGGTGACGTTTTCTCCAGTTCCAGTTGTTGAAAGACGTCTTTGTTTGTGGTCTTCTCTTGCCTTCTGTTGTCGATATAACCACAAGAAGAAAGCATTAATTGTTCTTCTTCTTCTTCTTCAGCGTTCCGAGCCCTTGAGGTTTTTTGCTGCGGATACAATCCGTCTCCATTCGTCTCTTTGGTTGACCTTCTCTTGCCAGTCGTTGATTCCAAGTGCTTGTAGGTCTGTAAATTGTTACCTCACAGTATTAATTTCTGCAGCGTGTAATAATTTTACGTAAATGTAACACTTGAAAACTATTTAATTGTACTTCGTAACTTTGTTTTGTGAAATATGATAAGCCGTTACATATTGTTGAATGATACTCTGCTATTCCTGTTCTCATTCTTATTTTTGTTATCAGTTATTAATACCATTTTCTAGGGGTCTGCAATCACATTTTGCGAGAACACCTAAACTTGGCTGTCAGGTATACGAATCCGTGCTGAGAATCGTGTCCTCTGTGTGTATCTTATTGTGCTGCTAGATATTTGATATTTTCGAGAATTGTGTGTGTGTGTCTACAGTTGTATCGGTATGTCATTCTTCATTATTGCTAAAGTTAGTTGTGTGTCCTAGCATTCGTTTTTATCTGTGTGTTTCCCGGGCATATTTTACTTTTAGCAGTTTGGCAGGCTTTCTGAAGGGCCGACGCTCAAACCATTCTGAAAATCAACGTACAGCTGTCTGCTTTCGGATTGCCTATGTCTGGCTTCGAATCTCGTATACTGGGATTGTGCGTTCACTACGCCTTAAGCACAGACGATGGCAGATCATTGTCGCTAGCTACTATAAATATGTTGTACTAATCGATGTGTTTAGTTTCACAAGCAGGATAGTGGTGAACTTTACCCGGTAGCAAAACTGAATGCGTGATGGTTTCCAAGAAAGCACATATTTCAATACTAGTAGTACACTACATTAGTAAATCACTGACTGACTCCATAGTTTGAAATATCCAATCTTAACGGTGACACATATAACGAAATGCTAATGTGCCTGTTTATCAGCGAACAATTCCAGATTATAAGAACTCCACTTAGTTGAACACCTTCTCGCATCATCTCTTATTGTTCCGTCATAGGATTGGGGCAGTGAATGATAACAAATGATTCTGAAGGAAAATACAACCATTCAGACCCTTGCGACAACGAAAATCTCACCTGAGGGTGAGCGGAAGGATAACAGACACAACACAGGAACCGTGGAGCTCCACATAAACCCAGATGACGTCGTGCATCACGTAACGGAAAGGAACCTCATTATGCTCGAATGGAGAAGTGTGGACATTAATTAATTCAGTGCTCGTATGATAGAACGCAAAAGACGACATTGCATTTAGCTGGTTATAAAGAAAGACCCATTTCCGATGGTGTTGACAGCGATGTCCTGTAAAGGATATGCACACCAAAAAAAAAGTTTACCATTGCTTTCTGAACGACCGGCACCCATAGCATTTCATAAAAAACCTACGCAAGGCGGTCTGCTGCCAAATATCCCCCAGCTGTGTTTGGAACACAGGTATGTGGGATTACGTAGCATAACACCTTCGCCACGGAACCGGCTAGCATGGAGCCATACTAGGAATACGAGCACACAAACACACACACAAAATATGATCAAGAGGCACAAGGGATACAGACACACACAGATACAGGTGAACGTTTACACCCCAGTGTGTGTGTCTGTGTGTGTGTGTGTGTGGGGGGGGGGTGTATTTTTTGTGTGTGATACTCACAGACAAGCTCGGCAGCAGCAACCCCTTGTTTCGAAGACATACTCTAGACCAAGAAACATTTAATTTGCCGCTTGTAAAATGCCCTTGATTTTGTATCACTAGCCACCATCATGAGCCGGACTGTTCAACGGTACATTTCTGATGGTTTTATTCAAGTTCCGTAGCTAAAGGCTCACTGGCTTCAGTACGCAGCGCTTGCACATTAGGCATCTGATGCAGTATGCCCTGAACACTTGATTTGTTCTATCTCTGTCAACTCAAGCCGGTGCTGTGGCATTAGGGTAGTGAACGCCTTTTACAAGTATCCGCCAACGTCAACCGCCTAATTGGATGCCCCCCTCCCGGCTTGATGCCCGGGGCCGTCGCACCTCGTGCACCCCCTCCCCCCTTTGCATGCCGCTGACTTATTGCATGTGGCATATGATGAGCTTATCTCCAGCCATTTACACAGCGTCCAAGCTGAGCACTGACAGCAGAATGTTGGTAGCAGCACGTTGTTTATCGCTTGTCACTTGACTTCTGTTTACAAATGTTGTTAAATGCCGCGTGTTCAACTCAACATATTTAACACGCTTCAACACTCGCTGTTAATACAATCGTGTTATCCTGAACATTGTTCCGCTGCTTCTATTTGAGCCGTGGACAGCCAAATAACAGTCCTGTTCTCCGTGCGCACACTCCTTTGTATACATGAGGTGAACGGTGAAACAAAATGAAGGCATTATTTCTGGATGCACCGGGCTGACAATCTACATGTTTGCCTCCCCAGAGACCGATGTATGGCACCACAAAGTGTTCCCTGATTGGAATGTTTCACATGGAATGTTTGTGTTGCCGCAAACTAGTTTGTTGTTTTTAGTGTTTTTCTCCATTTGGCTTTCTGTGTGTCAGTCTGTTTAAGTGTATACATATTTGCTTATGTCTGTTTGACTATCTATTTGACCGTCTGTTTAATGTTTTCTGTGTGTGTCAGTGTGCAAATCTGTTTATGTCTGTTTGACTATCTTTTTGACCGTCTGTTTAAGTGTTTACTTGTGTGTGTCAGCGTTGAGAATCTTTTATTTGTTCAGTTTAGTCTAGTCGTTGGATCAACATCACGGCACACGGTTTAACCCATAAGTGCTCCGTTTTCCTCCTAACTCAAACCTGAGTCTGGAGAAACTCAGCTCAATGCACAAACTCCGTTGCATCGGCGAGGATCCTGAAATACTTTGGGTAGATTTTTAACTCGAAATTTTACACGGGCAGCGCCGTTAGGCTACTATTTTTCGATTTCCAACTGCTAAGGGATTTTTCACGTGCGCAACAATACACACGGGCGTCCGATCTCACTACCCAGAGACCAGGGGAAATTTATTACTGGAAGTCCAGGTGGATTTTTAAAATAAATCCCGGTCCTCATCGGGGCCTGAACCCGGGACCTCCAGCACTCGAGGCGAACACCTTACCTCGAGACCACGCAGCCCCCTTTTATTTGTTCGTTTCATTTGTTCTTCTTTCACCCCCACCCCTCCCCGCCCCATCCCCCACAACCTCCAATGGGGTGTGAGCCCTCAAACGACTCACTAGTGTCATTTAGTTCTATTGAAACATTCAAACATATGCTATAGAGATGTGTCATTCGTTAGAGATATGTCATATGTTAGAGATGTATCATGTCATAGATATGTATCATGTGTTAGTGATGTGTTGTGTGCTAGAGTTGTGACATGCGTTAGAGATCTGTCATATGTTAGAGATGTGTCATGTGTTAGAGATGTGTCCTGTGTTAGAGATTATCATATATTAGAGATGTTTCACGTGATAGAGATGTACCATTTGCCACAGATGTTTCGTGTGATAGAGATGTATTGTCACAATCCCCTGCAACAGGCAGACATTGGCTGTTGTCTAAGGTCCTTCTATTTTGCAGATATCACTGAGTAGTGCAGGGTGGATCAGCCACCGGTATCACACCACATTCACTATGATCAACAACTGTTAGGCACTTGAGGACTCCGGTTTTGCACACACATAGCAGCTTTATTACTGATGAATATACATGATGAATAGTCACCATCCCAGGAAAAACATAAAATAGGTAAATACACAATACTGCCTTCTACCGGCCTTGTAACATAACTTGTCGCGCCGGACTCAACTCCACGAGACTATCGTTGGGGCCAAGTTTTCCTCTAACTTGCCCACACTGAATGCCTCTGGGCGAAGTTTCCCTTAACTCCCCCAAAACTGCAATTGTCCCTGAATCCATCACTTACTGCTCTTTTTATCCATTTTCTCGGGACTACCCCTGACACTTTATTTCACCCTTGACCCCAATTACGAGTTCCCACGAACATTCCATTTTGGGGTTTTCCTTTGTCTAACCATCTACTATCACGTTTTACCTTCCCACCGGCGATCCAATCTAGACTGGTGCGTTTTCTACAATACCATTGTCTTGGGGCTCCCCCATCCGCTTGGGACTTCTTACTTAACCATTCTGGCCTCATATCCGCCTTACTCTCGCCTCCCACCTGTAACCTTGCATTGTTACTTTAAGATTCTTAACCCCCACATCCGCCTTACTTTGGACATAATCACACACGTTACATGTATCATGTGTTAGAGAAATGGTTCAAGACCTATTCATTAGTTCTATTTTATATATGTGGTTTGTCATGGATCGATGTGATTGCACACAGACTCTACCATGAGTCTGCGTCATTATATCATGCGTGGATGTTGCCAACAATGAGCGTCAACTATTTTTACCCGGTGACAGACCCGATATGTTTCCAATGAATGTGTACAGATACATGTTCTCTAATGTTGAAGTGCTGTCTGGGCAGCTGTCTATATTGTCTACTCGCTACGATTTCTAAATACCGAGGGATTCTAATCATGCGCCATGTGCATACCGAACAGTTTTTATTTGTGCTCAGTCCCATAAGGGTGAATGCAAAATACACAACTCCAGGATAACGGAAAGTGAAGCGCCCTCGGGTTCAATAAATCTTACAGTTTGGACTGGAACCAGACATCTCTTGAGTAAGAGGCAGCCAGCATAGATCTAGGCCACTCGCTCAGCTCCTCCTAGATGGGCACACTTTCCCAGAGGACACATGCTGGATGGATGAGATTAACATGGAAGCACA
>OY992888.1:49530657-49553157 GCA_963921405.1 Cepaea hortensis
TCCATCCTCTGAATGTCTGACAGTCAGTTGTTCCGTCCACCTGTACGCCTATCCGTACTCTGTACGTCGGTCAGTCAGTTTTTCCATCCTCTATATGTCGGTCAGTAAGTTTTTCCGTCCACCTGTACGCCCGTCCGTCCTCTGTATGTAGGTCAGTCAGATGTTCCCCCTACCGGACGTCCTTCCGTCCTCTGAATGTCTGACAGTCAGTTGTTCCGTCCACCTGTACGCCCATCCGTACTCTGTACGTCGGTCAGTCAGTTTTTCCGTCCTCTGTATGTCGGTCAGTCAGTTTTTCCATCCACCTGTACGCCCGTCCGTCCTCTGTATGTCGGTCAGTCAGTTGTCGAGCCCACCGGTATGTCCTTCCATCCGTCCTCTTTATGTAGGTCAGTCAGTTGTCTCGTCCATGATACGTCCATCCGTCCTCTGTCTGTCAGTCAGTCAGTTGTTCCACCCACCTGTACGTCCGTCCGTCCTCTGTATGTCGGTCAGTCAGTTGTCCCGTCCACCGGTACGTCCATCCGTCCTCTGTATATCGGTCTGTCAGTTGTCCCGTCCACCTATACGTCTGCCCGTCCTCTGTATATCGGTCTGTCAGTTGTCCCGTCCACCTATACGTCCGCCCGTCCTCTGTATATCGGTAAGTCGGTTATCGAGCCCACCTGTACGTCTGTCGGTCCGTCCTCTGTATGTAGGTCAGCCAGATGTTCCCCCTACCGGACGTCCTTCCGTCCTCTGAATGTCTGACAGTCAGTTGTTCCGTCCACCTGTACGCCCATCCGTACTCTGTACGTCGGTCAGTCAGTTTTTCCGTCCTCTATATGTCGGTCAGTAAGTTTTTCCGTCCACCTGTACGCCCGTCCGTCCTCTGTATGTAGGTCAGTCAGATGTTCCCCCTACCGGACGTCCTTCCGTCCTCTGAATGTCTGACAGTCAGTTGTTCCGTCCACCTGTACGCCCATCCGTACTCTGTACGTCGGTCAGTCAGTTTTTCCCTCCTCTGTATGTCGGTCAGTCAGTTTTTCCGTCCACCTGTACACCCGTCCGTCCTCTGTATGTCGGTCAGTCAGTTGTCGAGCCCACCGGTATGTCCTTCCATCCGTCCTCTTTATGTAGGTCAGTCAGTTGTCTCGTCCATGATACGTCCATCCGTCCTCTGTCTGTCAGTCAGTCAGTTGTTCCACCCACCTGTACGTCCGTCCGTCCTCTGTATGTCGGTCAGTCAGTTGTCCCGTCCACCGGTACGTCCATCCGTCCTCTGTATATCGGTCTGTCAGTTGTCCCGTCCACCTATACGTCTGCCCGTCCTCTGTATATCGGTCTGTCAGTTGTCCCGTCCACCTATACGTCCGCCCGTCCTCTGTATATCGGTAAGTCGGTTATCGAGCCCACCTGTACGTCTGTCGGTCCGTCCTCTGTATGTAGGTCAGCCAGATGTTCCCCCTACCGGACGTCCTTCCGTCCTCTGAATGTCTGACAGTCAGTTGTTCCGTCCACCTGTACGCCCATCCGTACTCTGTACGTCGGTCAGTCAGTTTTTCCGTCCTCTATATGTCGGTCAGTAAGTTTTTCCGTCCACCTGTACGCCCGTCCGTCCTCTGTATGTAGGTCAGTCAGATGTTCCCCCTACCGGACGTCCTTCCGTCCTCTGAATGTCTGACAGTCAGTTGTTCCGTCCACCTGTACGCCCATCCGTACTCTGTACGTCGGTCAGTCAGTTTTTCTCTCCTCTGTATGTCGGTCAGTCAGTTTTTCCGTCCACCTGTACACCCGTCCGTCCTCTGTATGTCGGTCAGTCAGTTGTCGAGCCCACCGGTATGTCCTTCCATCCGTCCTCTTTATGTAGGTCAGTCAGTTGTCTCGTCCATGATACGTCCATCCGTCCTCTATCTGTCAGTCAGTCAGTTGTTCCACCCACCTGTACGTCCGCCCGTCCTCTGTATGTCGGTCTGTCAGTTGTCCCGTCCACCGGTACGTCCATCCATCCTCTGTATATCGGTCTGTCAGTTGTCCCGTCCACCTATACGTCCGCCCGTCCTCTGTATATCGGTCTGTCAGTTGTCCCGTCCACCTATACGTCTGCCCGTCCTCTGTATATCGGTCAGTCGGTTATCGAGCCCACCTGTACGTCTGTCGGTCCGTCCTCTGTATGTCAGTCAGTCAGTTGTTCCACCCACCTGTACGTCCGCCCGTCCTCTGTATGTCGGTCAGTCAGTTGTCGAGCCCACCGGTATGTCCTTCCATCCGTCCTCTTTATGTAGGTCAGTCAGTTGTCTCGTCCATGATACGTCCATCCGTCCTCTATCTGTCAGTCAGTCAGTTGTTCCACCCACCTGTACGTCCGCCCGTCCTCTGTATATCGGTCAGTCGGTTATCGAGCCCACCTGTACGTCTGTCGGTCCGTCCTCTGTATGTCAGTCAGTCAGTTGTTCCACCCACCGGACGTCCGTCCGTCCGCTGTATGTCTGTCAGTCAGTTGTTCCGTCGACCGATACGTCCGTGCGTCACTAGGTTTAGCAGTGTTCCTATGTTCCTATAAATTGTTCATATGCCCTTATGTTTCACTAACAAACACAGTTTAATTCAAAATTTGCCACACAAACAACCTTCACTATGAGATAATAGTAACAACAATAATAAACCAGAGATAGAATACGCGTTGCCTTGACATCACACTTACATTCTACACAGTAAAGTGAGGAATGCCGGGCACTGCCACCCTTATATATATATATATATATATATATATATATATATATATATATATCACATAATGATATTTTTCAAGTAATCAGAGCACAATTTATTTTCTCATTTACGAAAAATTGCAATTTTCAGTGATTTTTTTTTTTCTTTTCCCCTAATTTATTTTCCATATCTGCGTAATAGTAAAGATATATCCTGTGTGAGTGTTGAAGAAAATGTACGGAATATATCACGCATTCCTTTATTTGTTAACTCATGTCATTTCTCGCCTTCTACTCTTGTTCTCAAAGTGCACATTCACATTGGTATTGTGCTACCTCACATACTTAGCAACATGGACATTCACTTGCATAGTTTACTCTCTCACATATATAACGCACATATCCCCATCAGTATTATGCTGTCCAACATACATAACATATTCACATCAGTATTGTGCTGCCTCACATACATAACATATTCACATCAGTATTGTGCTGCCTCACATACATAACATATTCACATCAGTATTGTGCTGCCTCACATACATAACATATCCACATCAGTATTGTGCTGTCCCACATACATAACATATTCACATCAATATTGTGCTGTCCCACATACATAACATATTCACGTCAGTATTGTGCTGCCTCACATACATAACATATTCACGTCAGTGTTGTGCTGTCATACATACATAACATATTCACGCCAGTATTGTGCTGCCTCACATACATAACATTTTAATATTGGTATTGTGCTGTCCCACATACATAACATATTCACGTCAGTATTGTGCTGTCCCAAATACATAACATATTCACATCAATATTGTGCTGTCCCGCATAGTAACATATTCACATCAGTGTTGTTCTGCACTACATACATAACATAATCATGTCAGTGTTGTGCTGTCCCACATACATAACATATTCACATCAATATTGTGTTGCTCCACATACATACCATTTTAATATTGGTATTGTGCTGTCCCACATACATAATATATTCACATCAGTATTGTGCTGCCCCACATACATAACATATCCACATCAGAACTGTACTGCCCCACATACATAACATATCCACATCAGAACTGTACTGTCCCACATACATAACATATTCACATCAGAATTGTGCTGCTCCACATACATATTCACATCAGTATTGTACTGCCCCATATACATAACATATGCACATCAGTATTGTGCTGCCTCGCATACTGAACAACACACATATCACAGCGGTATTAAGCTGTCTCACATACTGAACAACACACGTATTCACAAAGATATTGTACTGTTTCAAATACTGAGCAATACACGTATTCACAAATGTATTGTCCCGTTTCACATACTGAACAACACACATATTCACAACGGTTGTGCCGTCTCTCATACTGAACAACACACATATTCACAACGGTATTGTGCTGTCTCACATACTGAACAACACACATATTCACAGCGGTATTGTGCCGTCTCACATACTGAACAACACACATATTCACAACGGTATTGTGCTGTCTCACATACTGAACAACACACATATTCACAACGGTATTGTGCGGTCTCACATACTGAACAACACACATATTCACAACGGTATTGTGCGGTCTCACATACTGAACAACAGAAACTCCCGCATGCATATAATTGCTGATATTTCTTGACATCAGTTGTCAATGTACCTGGCACGCCATGTCTGAATCTCATGATTATTTCGCTGTACAGACTGAACAGATCGGATGATGTGTGTAAGTGCACAAGTTAACCCAATAAAAAGTGCAGTATAATATTGAGAATATCTTACAAAACAATCATACCACCCAGATTAAAAAAACAACAACAACAACATATTATACGTACTTTCAAACTGAAATTTTCAGAAAAGAATATGAGTGTTTTGTCTAGGTTCACAACCATTCATAGATGTTAGAAAAATGCATGCCAGTATTCACAAGTCGCACCATGGCAAATATTACAACATATACCACTATTCACATGTCTCGCCATGGAACATATTAAAATATGTCAGTATTTACTAGACACAACATGGAACATATTAAAATATATGTCAGTATTTACTAGACACAACATGGAACATATTAAAATATATGTCAGTATTTACTAGACACAACATGGAACATATTAAAATATATGTCAGTATTTACTAGACACAACATGGAACATATTAAAATATATGTCAGTATTTACTAGACACAACATGGAACATATTAAAATATATCTCAGTATTTACTAGACACAACATGGAACATATTAAAATAAATGTCAGTATTTACTAGACACAACATGGAACATATTAAAATATATCTCAGTATTTACTAGACACAACATGGAACATATTAAAATATATGTCAGTATTTACTAGACACAACATGGAACATATTAAAATATATGTCAGTATTTACTAGACACAACATGGAACATATTAAAATATATGTCAGTATTTACTAGACACAACATGGAACATATTAAAATATATGTCAGTATTTACTAGACACAACATGGAACATATTAAAATATATGTCAGTATTTACTAGACACAACATGGAACATATTAAAATATATGTCAGTATTTACTAGACACAACATGGAACATATTAAAATATATCTCAGTATTTACTAGACACAACATGGAACATATTAAAATATATGTCAGTATTTACTAGACACAACATGGAACATATTAAAATATATCTCAGTATTTACTAGACACAACATGGAACATATTAAAATATATGTCAGTATTTTCAGGCGACAACATGGAACATATTAAAATATATGTCAGTATTCACTAGACACAACATGGAACATATTAAAATATATGTCAGTATTTACTAGACACAACATGGAACATATTAAAATATATGTCAGTATTCACTAGACACAACATAGAACCTGCTACAATATATGCCACTATTCACTTGTCGCATCATGGGATAGTTCACTTGTCTCTTGTTTTTTATTTCTTTCATCGGCTTTTCATTCACAGCCTCTCTGGAACCTTTATATTTGATTGTTATTTTTTCCCCGCATACCCTGTTACAGGACATTGCAGTCAACACCAGCATTTTTCAGCTGCTGTTGATGTCTTGGCAAGTTTTACGTTCAGTAGTTTGCCATTGCTTTCTGAACGACAGGCTCACATACCCCATAAGTAACTAGCGCGACGCGATCCGCTGCCGAATCTCGCGCAGCTGTGTTTCGTACGAGAGTAGTATACGGGATTACGAACAATGTCCTTAACTGCTACCGTGATGGAAAACTGCAGTTGGCTAGACACTTGAAAACTGCTACCGTGATGGAAAGCTGCCGTTGAAAACATGGATGTCATTACATGTTGATAAAATAAAATGGTAACATAAAGTGGTATAAGATATAATACATATTCCACGTAACTATTCTTAATGTTTTTAGATATAAATAACACACTTGGGCGTTTGAAACTTGAAAATAGCTACTGTGGTGGAAAGCTGTCATTGAAAATAGGGATGTGATTACATGTTGAGGCTGTTCGTGGCAACTTGTAAACTGTATGTTTAGTACTATCGACCCAGCAGCGCAGACGGCCGGAGAGACAAGGAGGGTCAACTCTAATGAACAGCTACTATTGTGTTGGATGTTCGGTCGTGCTGGCCACGTTGACCCCGCTCCTTGTCTCTGGACATGTAGCGTGGACAGTGTAATCATGGGGTTGTAGCGGGGGTCATGCGCTCACGTGTTTGGGGATGGTTGCCTAGAGGTGGGCAGGCAGATGTAGTCTCAACCGCTTGCTCACGATAACCATCAGGCTTTGTACTGGGGTAGGTTGGTGGTTCCAAAACTGGTGCTGCGCGGCAGATGGTGCTGCATCAGATAGCGGCTGTTGTGGCGAAATTATTAATAATGCCAATGAAGATTGGAGGTATATCTCTCTTTTAAAAGAGATGCCAGTAGAAAATATGGTTTCCTTTCTCGTGTTTGTTCTATGGAATGTAATATGGCACGAGGCTTGTGGACTATACCGTGCTATACCATATTTGTCAACCAATCAGCACTCGATGTATGGTATGGTCAGTGTCACATCCGCTGCCTTTAGTTCTCATGATCTTTCCTGGCATCCATTGAAGGTTGGGTCGACCTTGGAGCCCAGGTCAGCGAACACAAAGTCCCAGCCTCAAGAGAGATTTGATCACATGGCAACCGAGTTGGCAGGCCAAGGTGCTAGCCAAGGAACTAGCTAAGGCGGCTCTAAGTATGGAACGAATATATACAATATATTTTAATCATTAAAATGTGTGGCTGTAAATATACTATACTATTCAAGGTGTGCTATTTGTTCGTCGCAACACATGGTCTCTGAATTTCAGTCCAGACTTTGTGCTATGGGGAGGTATAACTCCATCCCTTGGTCTTAACCGGTCTTGGAATCAAAATGAGAGGTAGCAGTTACGGGTTATAAGCCTTGTCAATTAGCGTAAACAGGGTCGCCACGGGTTGCCTCTGACGGTGGGAGACACCTACGGGTGTCACTGATCAGCTACCGCCCATCTCAATCTGGGCAACCCCTGGCTATTTGGGTACTGACCTGCCTCAACCTGCCTGCTTCAATGGGTGCTTGGGGCTAAGACAAAATCTGAATTGCAGGCAGGGTGCATGAGGCAAGGGCCAATCAGTCCAAAGATGGATACATAGACACTGCAGACCGCTTGCCATGAGGGTGTGTAAGGCAGGGTCGACCAGTCCTAAGATGGACACAGGACACGGCAGACTCCTCGTGCGTGAGGCAAGGGGCCGATCAGTCCGAAAATGGACTCAGGACACTTTATACTCCTTGGAAATGAGAGTGTGTGGGGCCGCAGAATTGACAAGAGATCAAGACACTGTTCGGCCGGACAAGCGTGTGAGGTTCTGCTATACTACAATGTGTAAGACTGAGCTATTGTGTAGATTCCAGAATGTGTAGCCTTGGTTGAGCTGTCTTTACTTGAACAAATCTGGTCGCAGGTGCCGCTGTATCTGTGACTGTTCACTTGCCGGTAATGAGCTCAATATTCAACTAATTAGACGAATGAAACCAGTCAGGGCAGGCGTGACTGATTAGGCCGGAGCTGTCCGTCACCCTACTGCACCTTCCAGCGGTACTTCTGGAAACAAGACGCAGCAGTGCAGTCTGGTCGAGGAAGGGAGGCAGACATGGTCTCCAATATTGACGTGCTGAAATTGGATGTGTTGACAGATTAGCTGCAAACGGACATAAGCAGCCAGCCTCTTTTGAAGAAGAAGGAGTATAATAAGAAGATTGTGATTATGATGACGATTATAGATGGAGAGGAAGGGGGAATAAAGATTTAAAAAAAAAACACTTATAACGGGCTCACCATTTTATTAAAACTAAACTAAAAGTAATAGTTGTGATAGAATGGTGACACGCATAAAAGTGTTGCCTGGCAGCATGGTTTAGAACCATTAACGTAAACGACAGGCTTGCTGATTGCCTCAAGACTACAAGTCTGTGATTTGCGCAAATAGCTCACGTGTGGAATATCCCGGGTACAGCTGTAGGAGGACACACATGGCAAACTGTCTATTAAACGTTATTGAACCACAGCGCGCCGCTGGTATTTGCTCTCGGTGATGCTGGTATTTGCCAGCTAATAGCTGATTATATTTTCAAGTGTGTATATCGCATTTAGATATTTAAACTGGAAATAGTGCAGGAATGTTCAAAATAGAAATACAAGAAGATGCTTATCCTTACGGAGACGTTAAAAAGGAAAGGATTTCTTGTCACGCCATTGGGTGGGTTTATGATGAAGTGAAAGTAAATAAATAAGAGACCTCTGTTTACACGTCATGGGGGTGGGTATATGTTGAAGTGAAAGTAAAATAAATAAGAGACCTCTTGAGCGTATTGTTCATGTGGTGCCAGCTCTATATTTGTATAGATCAGTCGACACTCGAAGAGCGACATTGTCAATATCACGTCATTCTCCATGTAATTTCCTTTGTTGACATAGAAACCCAAGTCAGTGATATGGAACAAAAATCCCACCCCGACAGAATTCGAGCACATGACCACCATGCCGGCAGGCACGAGTCCTAGCCACTGCGCCACCGCCGCTCCCATTGCGGGAGGGGAGACAGATTGAGAAGGGTGCAAATGATATGGTATTACTACTGAGTGGTAATCTGTTTCATTCTGGGCGTTACATGGTGATTTCGATTGCTCCGAGGGCATGGTTACTTGGGTAATCGATTCGAGGTTTGCCGTGTTGCCTATTATTAACTTGATGTCTAACCATCCTGGAAGCAACACAGAATATAAATAGACGTACATCGATATGCACCGGTGCCAAGTCGATTGTTACTGGTTTCTCCAATGGTGACAATTAGTGCATACACGTTTAATAGTATTAGTTTTCGCAGTTGTGGTGATGTCTGTCATTGTCACTTCGCTGTCACTACAGAAGAAAGTCGAGGCTGTTCAACTTTAATGTTACAGAAAGTTCCTCGAATACCCTGGACCAAGAAGCAGACAAATACTTATATTATACAAGATCTGAACGTGGAAGAAACCTCTCGCATCAACAGCGGGGTGACTCTCAAATGCTTTGTCCAAATTAAACATTACAATGGTTTGGAAGGAACAGTGATGGAAGGCATGGTTTGTGGAAGAGGCAGAGGTCGCTTTGCACGATGATGGACTAAGGACATTGAAGGTACCTTGGCCATGAACATGCATGAGGCAAGGGAACTAGCACAGGATGGAGAGTCTTGTCACTAGGCCGCGATGAGGTCAACGTTCTGCAACGGACCGGCTACATGATGATAATGATATAATTAGGATATTGAATGACTGCTTCGGATGTCCTACGTGACAATTCATTGACCAACTGTTCTTCCTCCAATGTTCTTACTGAGGTGTCGACGTTTTCCCCCCAGAAGCAAACTTATACTGTGTTCGTAAGGACATTGATTGATACCGCCATAGAGTTTGTCTTTGAGACTAATTACTTAACAGGGAGGATAAAACATCGCATGGAAATGGCGTGCTGAAGTCGGGTGTGTTAGCCGAAAGCATCTTTACAAACATAACACAGTATATGGCGTCGGATTGCATGTGCCTGACTCACACGACTCGTCCAATCTGGATGACACTTCTGTAGAAGAGACCATTAGCTCACTCAGCCCCAGGTAATTCACAATGCATGTACTGGTTGCTTCAAGCGTGGCATACTTGCTCTTACCTCCTTGTGTCACAGACAGGTGTCTGCTGATTACCTGCTTGTGCTTCAACCAGTTGTTACATGACCACCCCTTTCTCATCCAGCCAGTTACGTGATGACCACTTCTCATCAGGTCAGTTACACGATCACCTTCTTCTCACATAGTCAGTTACATGATCACGCCCACCCCTTTCTCACCCAGCCAGTTACGTGATCATCTTCTATCCCAACTGTTATGTGATTCCTTCTGCCACAGCCAGTTTCATCATCATCATCTTATGCCATGCCGATAAGCATGGTGGTCATGTTGGCCATCTCACACGATCACCAGAGTCGTAGATCAGCTCTGTGGTCTTGTCTCGACCATACCACGTTGCCAAGCCATCCAGATATTTATTTCTCTGCTCTTCCCTTATTCTTTTCTCCTCAATCTTACCAGTTGTCACCACGTTATCAAATTTATTTCTTCTCATAACGTGTACAAAAATGTTGACTGTCTACGTCTAATTTATCTAATTAGTTTATGGTTTTCATTTGTTTCTTGTAGGACTTGGTCATTGTTTTTTTTCCCCATCTACCCGTGGTATTCCTTGCATTTTCCTCAGAAACCACATTTCCACAGCCATCAGATGTTTTTTATCTCATTGTCCACGCTTCACATCCATACAAAAATACAAGTTTTATGTAGCACTTCAACACTCTTTTTCTCGTTGCAAGCGACATATTTTTATTGGCCAGTGTACTTTCCATCTTGCAACAGTATACCTTCACCATTGCGATTCTTGTTCTAATCTCTTCAAGGCATCTCCCGTTAGACGTTTTGACTGTTTCGAGATAATTGTACCAATTCACATGTTTCAGAATATATCCATTTACTTATATATTACATTGCGGCTAGTTACATAATCACCTTCCCAGCAGGCGGTTAATGAATACCCTCTGTTCCACCAGCCAGTTACGTGATACCTTATGTCCCTGCCACTTGCATTACCTTCTGTGCACGCTAGTTATGTGATTACCTTCTGTCTCATCAGTAAACTACATGATTACCTTCTGCGCTGGCTAGTTATATGATTACCTTCTGTTCTAGTAAGTTGTATGATTACCTTTTTTCCCGACCACTTACAAGATTACCCTTTGTCCCACCCACTTACATGATTACCTTCTGTCCCAGTTAGTTATGTTATAACGTCCTGACCCAGCCAGTTGCATCATCACCTTCCTAGCTTGTTATGTAATTACCTTCTGTCCCAGCCAGCTGCATAATTACCTACTTCTACCCTCGGCAAGTTATGTAATTACCTTATGTCCCAACCAACTATATAATTACCTACTTCTACCCTCAGCAAGTTATGTGATTACCTTCTGTCCCACCAGTAAATTACATAATTACCTTCTGTACCAGTAGATTACGTGATTATCTTTTCCTCAACTATTTACACGATTACCTTCTGTCCCAGCCAGTTATATGATTACCTTCTCTCCCAGTCAGTTACATGATTACCTTCTGTCCCAGCCAGTTGCATGATAATCTTATGTCCCAGCCAGTTATATGATTACCTTCTCTCCCAGTCTGTTACATGATTACCTTCTGTCCCAGCCAGTTGCATGATAATCTTATGTCCCAGCCAGTTATATGATTACCTTCTCTCCCAGTCAGTTACATGATTACCTTCTGTCCCAGCCAGTTGCATGATAATCTTCTGTCCCAGCCAATTATATGATTATATTATGTCCCAGCCAGTTATATGATTATCTTCTGTCCCAGCTAGTTATATGATTATCTTTTGTCCCAGTCTGTTATATGATTATCTTCTGTCCCAGCCAGTTATATGATTATCTTTTGTCCCAGTCAGTTATATGATTATCTTCTGTCCCAGGTAGTTATATGATTATCTTCTGTCCCAGATAGTTATATGATTATCTTTTGTCCCAGTCTGTTATATGATTATCTTCTGTCCCAGCCAGTTATATGATTATCTTTTGTCCCAGTCTGTTATATGATTATCTTCTGTCCCAGCTAGTTATATGATTATCTTTTGTCTCAGTCTGTTATATGATTATCTTCTGTGCCAGTCAGTTATATGATTGTATTCTGTCCCAGTCTGTTATATGATTATCTTTTGTCCCAGTCTGTTATATGATTATCTTCTGTTCCAGCCAGTTATATGATTATCTTTTGTCCCAGTCAGTTATATGATTATCTTCTTTCCCAGCTAGTTATATGATTATCTTTTGTCCCAGTCTGTTATATGATTATCTTCTGTTCAAGCCAGTTATATGATTATCTTGTCTCAGCCAGTTATATGATTACCTTCTGTCCCATTCAGTTACATGATAATCTTCTGTCCTAGCCAGTTATATGATTATCTTCTGTCCCAGTCAGTTATATGATTGTATTCTGTCCCAGTCTGTTATATGATTATCTTTTGTCCCAGTCAGTTATATGATTATCTTCTGTTCCAGCCAGTTATATGATTATCTTCTGTCCCAGTCTGTTATATGATTATCATTTGTCCCAGCCAGTTACATGATAATCTTCTGTCCCAGTCAGTTATATGATTAGCTTCTGTCCCAGCCAGTTATATGATTATCTTCTGTCCCAGCCAGTTATATGATTATCTTCTGTCCCAGCTAGTTATATGATTATCTTCTGTTCCAGCCAGTTACATGATTATCTTCTGTCCCAGTCAGTTATATGATTACCTTCTGTCCCAGTCTGTTACATGATTATCTTCTGTCCCAGTCTGGTAGATGATTATCTTCTGTCCCAGCCAGTTATATGATTATCTTCTGTCCCAGCCAGTCACGTGATAATCTTCTGTCCCAGTCAGTTATATGATTATCTTCTGTCCCAGTCAGTTACATGATTATCTTCTGTCCCAGCCAGTTACATGATTATCTTCTGTCCCAGTCTGTTATATGATTACCTTCTGTCCCAGTCTGTTACATGATTATCTTCTGTCCCAGACTGTTATATGATTATCATCTGTCCCAGCCAGTTACATGATAATCTTCTGTCCCAGTCAGTTATATGATTATCTTCTGTCCCAGCCAGTTATATGATTATCTTCTGTCCCAGCCAATTATATGATTATCTTCTGTCCCAGCTAGTTATATGATAATCTTCTGTCCCAGTCAGTTATATGATTATCTTCTGTCCCAGTCAGTTACATAATTATCTTCTGTCCCAGCCAGTTACATGATTATCTTCTATCCCAGCCAGTTATATGATTATCTTCTGTCCCAGCCAGTTACATGATTATCTTCTGTCCCAGCCAGTTATATGATTATCTTCTGTCCCAGCCAGTTACATGATTATTTTCTGTCCCAGCCAGTTATATGATTACCTTCTCTCCCAGTCAGTTATATGATTATCTTCTGTTCCAGCTAGTTATATGATTATCTTCTGTCCCAGACAGTTACATGATTATCTTCTGTCCCAGCCAGTTATATGATTATCTTCTGTCCCAGCCAGTTATATGATTACCTTCTCTCCCAGCCAGTTACATGATTATCTTCTGTCCCAGCTAGTTATATGATTACCTTCTCTCCCAGTCAGTTATATGATTATCTTCTGTCCCAGCTAGTTATATGATTACCTTCTCTCCCAATCAGTTATATGATTATCTTCTGTCCCAGCCAATTATAGGATTATCTTCTGTCCCAGCCAGTTATATGATTACCTTCTCTCCCAGCCAGTTATATGATTATCTTCTGTCCCAGCTAGTTACATGATTACCTTCTCTCCCAGTCAGTTATATGATTATCTTCTGTCCCAGCCAGTTATATGATAGTAGTAAGGGATGTTGTAACTACTTATATTTTATGGAGCAATACGTCATTGCTCCATAATATTTTACTATATGAAGGGTATAGCTCCGCATAGAAAGCGGAGCCAAAGCGGACCGCAAGTGACCTTTGACCTGTTAAGGGATGCAACCCATGAATAAATAATCGAACGTATTTTTGAACTGTTACTTCCCTTTTTGTGTGATGTGTAAAATTTTTATGTTTGCTGGTATCATTGATTGTAGCGTGGTTGGACTTAAAAACTATCATCATACTAGTGATGCTGTTAAGGTACAGTGCTCTTCCTCCTCGTTTTTTTCTTCTTTCTTTATCTTATTGGGCATAAGCACTATTAGCATTCCATTGGTGCTGTGTAAGGCTTATGGTTACAGTGCATTTCCTCGGGGTGGTCTAGGGGATGAGCGGGCGTGGGGGTGGGGCACAGGGGTGATGCGCGGGTGTCGGCGTGTGGGATAGGGCTAGGTGGTTCGAACCTCGGGTTAGGACAGGTGTCATATGAAAATCGGAATAGATAAACATGTAAATAGGGCAGCTATATGATCTATAGAGGGTCTTAGTGGTGTAAACACTATTATCATACGGGTTACAAATGAAAACCTTAAAAAGTACAAATGGGCGATATTATTGATTTTAGTGGGTATATCTTAGCGAAATTCGTTGGTAAGGGGTGGGTAGAGGTTATTAGAGATCTGTAATTAAATTTCTACATGAAACATTCAACTTAGAAACATAAAGAGAAATTTAATTGTTAGTTTTTGTACAATTTTATTGTTGAAATTTATTTTTTCCTTCAATCATAGTGACTTATTACATAAGATACATTTAATTTTCTGAAATACAGCTGTTGTTTGCATCGGGGACAGGCGAATATCTCTAGTAGGTTGGGGATGTAAAATGACAACGTGAGATATTTTCCCCCTTTGGTTAAGGAATTTTCCTACTTTTAAAGAGGTTTGGGTGAAGTTTGGCTAAAATGTTTCATATTTTGTTAACAAAATTTCATACTTTTTATAAGTTTTGGATGAAATATTTCTTCACTTGTCCAAAAAAATTTCACATTTGGTTAACAATGTTTCCTACTTTTTATAAGTTTCGATGAACTTTAGTAAAACTTTTCACCTTTGGTTAACAAAGTTTCCTATGTTTTATGAGTTTGTTTGAAATGTGGTCAAACATTTCACATCTGGACAACAAAATGTCATACTTTTCACAAGTTTGGGTGAGATATTTATAAGTTTGGTTGAACTTTGGCCACAATTATTTCACATTTGGTCAACAAAATTTCCTACTTTTTATGGATTTGGTTGAAATTTGGCCAAACTTTTCACATTTGGTTAACAAAGTTTCCTACTTTTTTATAAGTTTGGCTGACATTTTTCGCATTTGGTTAACAAAGTTTCTTACCTTTTATAAGTTTGGTTGAATTTTTTTGCATTTGGTTAACATAGTTTCCTACTTTTTATAACTTTGGTTGAAAATTGACCACATTTTTCCCATTTGGTTAACAAAGTTTCCTACTATTTATGAGTTTGAACGCTGTATTTGGTTACTTGGTCAATATTTTTTCTCGTTGACTAACACATTTTCCTACTTGACCAATATCTTTCCCATTAGGTTAACAATTTTCCCACTTTTTATACGTTTGGCTGAAAAATTTTCCCTTTGGTTGACAAAATATTCCTACTTGTTATTAGTCTGGCCGAGATATTTCTCTCTTTGGCTAACGAATTTTCCTATTTGGCCAATATTTTTTCCTATTTGGCTAACAAAATTTTCCTAGTTTTCTTAAGTGTGGACGAGATGTTTCTGTATCTGGTGACATTTTTCACTTTTGGGTAGCAGCTTTTCCTATTTTACCTAGGTTTTCCCCTTTTGGCTAATAAAGTTTCCTACTTTTCATCAGTTTGGCTGAGATATTTCTATATTTTTCCTAACATTTTCCCATTTGCCTGACAATTTTCCTTCTTTTCATAAGTTAGGTTGATCTATTTATAAGTTTAGTTGAAATATTTCTCTCTTTGGATGATATTTTGTCACATTTGGGTAACAAATTTTCCTACTTTTTATAAGTTTGGTTGAAATTTGGCCAAACTTTGTCACATTTGATTAACACATTTTCCTACTTTTCATACGTTTGGTTGAAATATTTGTAAGTGTGGTTGTAATTTGGTTAAGATTTTTCACTTTGGTTAACAAAGTGTCCTACTTTTTATAAGTTTCGTTGTGATAATTATAAGTTTGGATGAACATTCTTGTGTGATATTGTACGTATATCTGTTCCAATGCGTCTTTGTTCTTGTGTGACTTTGGCCTTGTCTCATTGTTCCATATTGTGTGTGTGTGTGTGTGTGTGTGTGTGTGTGTGTGTGTGTGTGTGTGTGTGTGTGTGTGTGTGTGTGTGAATTGTTCCACAGCTTTGCACTACATTCAACATGAAAAACAACCTCGCGTAGCCGTCAACATGAAAACAATGAAAAACCAGAAAGATGAAAACAAGCCAAGCATACCACTGGAGAAAAAAAACAAAGAAAAAAAAAACAAGAAATTTTCATTTTCATAACTTTTATTTTATTTTCAATCAAAAGTAGTATTTTCATGTGTACAACATTCAATATTTTTTTAATTTTCAGTACAAATACCATTTTAATGATCGGTGAAAAGGTGACAGACAGTGACACACAACATTGAGTCTTTTATTTTCGATGATACGAACAATTCACTGTACCACAAATGTAAGGATATCACACATATGACAACTTTAATTTTTAATAGACCATATTATAGCCAGAAATCAACCTAGCGGGTGTTCAGTGATGTGGTATATATAGAAACTAGTTGCAGGAATTGTCTCTCCTGGTACTTAGTGTCAGGTCTGTTGTGTAGGGCGTAATCAAACATGTCACTGTCCTGAACTATTTCTAGAAAATCGTTAAAGTCTTGTTCGTTTGTAACTAGGTGGGAGAAATCAAGCTGGCATGCATTATTTGAGGATGAATGGAAAAACCTAAGTTCTCTTGTCTCCTTATGTCGTAAAATCATGTTATGAGAATAATTTACCTTAAACCTACATGTTTGACTAGTAAATATTGGTTTTAATGTCTCGGTCCAGTCAATTGGTTGTATTGAGCCTGGTCGATGAAAAACATTGTAGGTCGATACATGTTTGTGGATGTTCTGATGTGTCCTAAGGTAGGGCCAGATGTCTCTATATTTCTGCTGGACTTCAATGTCGCGGATGGTGTCTACAGTCGCTAGTTCTTCATCTATCTCTACTTCTTTATCTATTTCTACTATATCGGCTTTCTGTGCTTTCACTTGGTCAAGTTTCTGTTTTTCAGATGTATGTGCGTCAGCTGGTGTTGTCCTTTTACGCGCTGTAGTGTCTGCTGCTGTAGTGTCCATGATTGAGTGTGTAGTGGTCACAGTTGTTGTTGTAGTTGATGTCTGGTGATCAGTTTTTATGTGTCGTTGTAGGATGTCTTTCCTTTTGTATAGATTGCCACAAATGTGGCATGCGTGAGCTGTGGTTTTGTGTACGGTGTTAATACGTCGTGTAAGCGTACGGTTTTTGGTAAAGATTTTACCACAGATATAGCAGAGATAAATATTTTTCTGAATAGTGGCCATAATGATAGAAAAAAAGTAGTGGTGAAAAGCCAATAAGAAGCTGCTGGTGTTAGATAATGGGTTGATATTAGCTCAGTAATATTGTCCACCCCGGTTGTCGCTTCGGGTGATGGGCTGATAGCTTAATAGGGTCTTGTGTAGTATTTCCACCACTGTTTGTAACTTCCGGTAATAAATAATGGGTTGATATTCAACGAAATAAGCTCGTGTGTAGTTCCAATGGATAAGGTATAGTGACACTATAAAAGTGTGTAATCTTCTACGCTTCTTTTACAATTGTTGTAAGTACTGGTTGTCAAACAGCTGTGGAAAAAAGACATCATTATAGATATTTTACACACAGTTACCTATCATGATGATAGCATATCTACAGAAAATATTTTATAATACATAAATTGTTAGGAAATATCAAAAGGGGGGAAAAAAGGATTTGAGGTTTATGATATCGAACATAGTAAATTATTTCATTTTCTGTTTATCCTTTCAGAGGGTCTTCTCCGTGACTATATTTTTGTGGTGATGATTCGTAATTCTGTTCTCAGTGCTATTTTATATTGTATGACACAGAGTTGTGTTATATTAGTGAGAAATGCTGAATGCATTTAGTTATGCCCACCCCTAAGGGGTGACAATATTTAGTGATGACCACCCATTAGTGAGAAATGATGAAAGCATACATACCACTATTTCGTGGTAGACCGTTCGTTGCCTTTCTTTCTTATACACAGCTCAATGACTTCGAGTTTTCACTCCTTGTAAGCTATAGCCTCGAGATTTCACTTCTTGTAAGCCACTCAATAGTCTCGAGATTTTTCCGTGTCTGCAAATTTTCAGTCTGGAGAAAGGATGAAGATGATATAACAAGGGTCAGTAACAATCGCATATACTATATTTGACACCCCATAATTGACTTTTGTTTAACATTGACACATTTTGAAGAGACGGAGTATTTTGAGAACGTGTACATTAGTGTTATATATTCATTTAATGCATTAGTTACCACAGAGCATGACTCTAGATTCTCCTATGTCAGCATATTTTTTTCCACTCTGGAGAGTGAGTGGGATAATGATCAATATTGAATGGTTGAATAAGCATGTTTCCACACACTGCACAGAAAGAGGACATAGTAATAGATGCATATATGTTACACTACACTTAATGGAGACCTGATATATACACATACCTTTGTACGTTCCAGAATCGATGTGGTCCACATGTCAATAAGGGACTGGTCGTCTTGGTTTGATTCTGTAGCTGGACAAAAGCATAATACTTTCTAGTGAACAGAAAAAGCATGTTTTAGTGACAAACGAGTTTCATATGTACGCAATTGGAATGCACCACAGCAGCTACCCTAACGAATTACAGCAGAGAACGTCTGAGAATTCATACAATCACCTGACATGACACTATTCACTGCCACCCATCAAGCGGTGGAGCGCCATTTCTCCCCCACGTCACTTGACGGCAAAAGTGAAGGTGATGATGGTATTTTATGGTGACTTTTTTATATACGGCCGTCATTAGTATCTGTATTAGTATTCCTATACCGGGCGGCTATGCCTAGTGGTGTATTCTTGTTAGTTGCCTCATGTAGCTTCTGAGATATACACTAGTGACAGCACTATACCGACTTGACTACATGAAGCAAGACAATATATCATACACATAGTAGTACTTACCCCTGTAGTCTATTCGGTGAGGTGTTTTCAATAGGTCTTGTCGCAAACGTAGTGTCTTTAGCCCACCTTTGCCGTACATTTTATACAGACTGTGCGGCTGATGCAACATAGAAAACATGTCTAAACATGTTCAAGCAGGTTTATCATGGTCAGTACGCTCTGAGTCATCCTCCGGTTTTCCCCCAAAGACATGTCTGAACATGTTCACGCACGTTCATTAATGGTATCGTCACGTGTTGGGTCACCCAGGCGGTCACCCTCAGACCAGCCATCTACGAGTTCAGTCTTTAGACTTAATATGCGACTTAACCTCTGGCTATTATCAAGGACCGGACGTATTTATCTAGCCACTCTGCCTCTCGACCACCCATTAACAATTATCAGAAGCACCTATCTAACCTTTCCTCCACTCACAAACCCCTTACCAATGAATTTCACTAAGCCATACTCGCTACATCCGATAATACCGGCCATCTTTACCTTTTTAATGTTTTCATTTGAAGCCTGTGTGATGATAGTGTATAGGCCACTAAGACACTCTACATACTACTAATAGCCGCTATCCACCCCTTACCAATGAATTTCACTAAGCTATACCTGCTAACATCAATAATATCAGTCATTTTTACTTTTTAAAGTTTTCAGTTGTAACCTTGTGATGATAGTATTTACAACAACTATGACACTCCACGGACCATTAATATCCGCTACCCACCCCTTACCAACGAATTTCACTAAGCCATACTCGGTACAGTAGATAATGCCGGCCATCTTAATCTTTTTAAGGTTTTCATTTGAAATCTGTGTGGTGCTAGTGTATAAGCCACTACGACACTCTACAGAGCACTAATAACCGCTACCCACCCTTTACCAACTACTTTCACTACATTATACAATAATATCGGTCATTTTTACTTTTTTAAGGTTTTCACTTGTATCATGTATGATGATGGTGAATAAGCAACTTCGACACTCTACAGATCACTAATTCCCGCTACCCACCCCTCACCAACGAATTTTACTAAGCTATATCCGCTAAAATCAATAATATCGGCTATTTTTACTTTTTAAGGTTTTCCTTTTTAACCTACGTGATGATGGTGAATAAGCACCTACGACAGGCTACGGATCACTAATACCCGCTACCCACCCCTCACCAACGAATTTTACTAAGCTATATCCGCTAAAATCAATATTATCGGCCATCTTTACCTTTTAAGGTTTTCATTTGTAACCTGCGTGATGGTAGTGTTTACACCACTACGACAATCTACAGATCACTAATACCCGCTACCCACCCCTTACCATCGAATTTCACTAAGCTGTACCCGCTAAAATCATTAATATCGGTCATCTTTACCTTTTTAAGGTTTTCATTTGTAGCCTTATGACGATACTGTATAGGTCACTACGACACTCTACAGACCACTAATAACAGCTACCCACCCATTACCCACGAGTTTCACTAAGATATACCAGCTACAATCAATAAAATCGGTCATTTTTACTTTTTAAGGTTTTCACTTGTAACCCATATGATGATAGAGTTTACACCACTACGGCCCACTACAGAGCACTAATACCCGCTACCCACCCCTTACCAACGAATTTTACTAAGTTATACCAGCTAAAATCAATACCACTGACCGTTGTCATTTTTTAAGGTTTTCATTTGTAACCCGTATGATGATAGTGTTTACACCACTACGACCCTCTACAGATCTCTAATAACCTCTACCCACCCCTTACCAACGAATTTCACTAAGATATACCCACTAAAATCAATAATATCGCCCATTTGTACTTTTTAAGGTTTTCATTTGTAACCCGTATGATAATAGTGTTTACACCAATAAGACCCTCTATAGATCATATAGATGCCATATTTACATGTTTATCTATTACGATTTTCATATGACACCTGTCCCGACCCGAGGTTCGAACCACCTAGCCCTACCCCACACGCCGACACCCGCGCCCCACCCCTGTGCCCCCACCCCCACGCCCGCTCATCCCCTAGACCACCCCGAGGAAATGCACTGTAA
The DNA here is from genome assembly GCA_963921405.1 of Cepaea hortensis. Classification (NCBI taxonomy): domain Eukaryota; kingdom Metazoa; phylum Mollusca; class Gastropoda; order Stylommatophora; family Helicidae; genus Cepaea; species Cepaea hortensis. The sequence goes on from OY992888.1 coordinate 49,551,750, forward strand.
CCATAAGCCTTACACAGCACCAATGGAATGCTGATAGTGCTTATGCCCAATAAGATAAAGAAAGAAGAAACATCGAGGAGGAAGAGCACTGTACCTTAACAACATCACTAGTATGATGACAGTTTTTAAGCCCCACCACGCTACAATCAATGATGCCAGAAAATATAAAAAATTTTACACACACAATTTATCACACAAAAAGGGAAGTAACAGTGCACAAATACGTTCGATTATTTATTCATGGGTTGCATCCCTTGACAGGTCAAAGGTCACTTGCGGTCCGCTTTGGCTCCGCTTTCTATGCGGAGCTATACCCTTCATATAGTAAAATATTATGTAGCAATGACGTTTTGCTCCATAAAATATAAGTAGTTACAACATCCCTTACTACTTATGATTACCTTCTCTCCCAGCCAGTTACATGATTATCTTCTGTCCCAGTCAGTTATATGATTACCTTCTCTCCCAGTCAGTTACATGATTATCTTCTGTCCCAGCCAGTTATATGATTAGCTTCTGTCCCAGCCAGTTATATGATTACCTTCTCTCCCAGTCAGTTACATGATTATCTTCTGTCCCAGCCAGTTATATGATTATCTTCTGTCCCAGCCAGTTAGATGATTACCTTCTCTCCCAGTCAGTTACATGATTATCTTCTGTTCCAGCTTGTTATATGATTATCTTCTGTCCCAATCAGTTACATGATTATCTTCTGTCCCAGCCAGTTATATGATTATCTTCTGTCCCAGCCAGTTACATGATTATCTTCTGTCCCAGCCAGTTATGTGATTACCTTCTCTCCCAGTCAGTTACATGATTATCTTATGTCCCAGCCAGTTATATGATTATCTTCTGTCCCAGCCAGTTACATGATTATCTTCTGTCCCAGCCAGTTACATGATTATCTTCTGTCCCAGTCAGTTATATGATTATCTTCTGTCCCAGCTAGTTATATGATTACCTTCTCTCCCAGCCAGTTATATGATTATCTTCTGTCCCAGCCAGTTATATGATTACCTTTTCTCCCAGTCAGTTACATGATTATCTTCTGTCCCAGCCAGTTATATGATTATCTTCTGTCCCAGCCAGTTACATGATTATCTTCTGTCCCAGCCAGTTATGTGATTACCTTCTCTCCCAGTCAGTTACATTATTATCTTCTGTTCCAGTCAGTTATATGATTATTTTCTGTCCCAGAGTTATATTATTACCTTCTGTCCCAGTCAGTGATATGATTACATTCTGACCCAGCAATTTGGTACATTATGACATCTTTGTGTACAAACAAAACATTTCTCATCTGGGAATTGAAACTTGGTATGTCATGGCAGTAAGACAGTACACTGCCCACATCGCTACAACGACTTCCAGTCACATGTTTGTCCACTTTGTCTGGTGCTTCGTCTGG
>OY992888.1:49555657-49703157 GCA_963921405.1 Cepaea hortensis
CCTGATCTTTCCAATACTTCAGTATATGTGATTTTGTCTTGCCACTTAATACCAAGAATTCTTCGCAGACACCGCATATGAAAGCTGTTTAAATTGTTCTCTTGGTGTGAGTAAGTTGTCCAGGTTTCACTGCCATAGAGAAGAGTACTAAGGACACAGGCTTGATAGACAAGGACTTTTGTTTTGGCAGTAAGCTTCCTGTTCTCCCAGACTCTTTTTCTTAACCTGTTCATTGTTGTTGCTGCCTTACCAATCCGGATGTTGATTTCCTGATCTAGGGATAATTTGCTATTTACCTCCGATCCTAGATATGTAAAATGGTCTACTATCTCTAGTTCGGCGTCGTCAATAAAGATTGATGGTACCCCATGTGCACCTTGTGACATAATCTGTGTCTTCTTTTTGCTAATTGTTAAACCAAATTCAGAACAAGCATTGGAGAATGCAGATAGTAGACATTGCAATTCTTCCCCAGAGTGGGTCGTAACTGCAGCATCATCTGCAAAAAGCAACTCTCTGATCAGTACCCTCCTAATTTTGGTCTTAGCCTTCAATCTCTGAGCATTGTAGAGGCCGCCATCTGAGCGTGAGTGAATGTATATACCACCATCCTGATCACGAAATGCATATTTCAGTAGAAGTGAAAAGTATATTCCAAAGAGGGTGGGAGCTAGTACACAACCTTGCTTAACTCCACTCTTGATTTCAAATTCTTCAGAAGTTGCACCATCAAACTTGATTATACCCTTCATGCCTGTGTGGAACGATTCAACAATGGACAGAAGAGTTGGTGGGCAGCCAATCTTCTTTAGTGCCTTGAACAGACCCTCACGACTGACCAAATCAAATGCCTTTGTGAGGTCGATGAGGGCAATAAACAGTGGTTGATTCTGTTCACGGCATTTTTCTTGCATTTGTCGCAATGAGAATATCATATCAGTGGTAGACCGGTTCTGTCGAAAGCCACACTGTGATTCGGGGTAGACTTGATCTCCTAGGACTTGAAGTCTGCGCAGAACAATTCTGGCAAATACTTTTCCAACAATACACAGAAGTGAGATACCCCTATAGTTGTTGCAGTCGCTCCGATCGCCCTTGTTCTTGTACAGTGTTATGATGCTTGAATCTTTGAAATCCTGTGGGACTTGTCCTTCACGCCAGCATAGCTCTATTCGCTGGTGGATCTGTATAGTGAGTGTGTCTTGCCCACTCCTGATAACCTCTATTGGAATCCCATCCTTACCTGGAGCCTTGCCAGATGCAAGTTCATTTATAGCACACTTAACTTCTGTTATGGTGGGAAGTGTGTCCAGGTGGTCAAGAGTTGGTAGAGCCTCTATGGCGTTGAGGGCATTATCCGCTAGTTTGGTCTCACTTGAGTAAAGCTCCAAATAGTGCTCTACCCATCTGTCCATCTGCTGTTTCTTATCAGTGATGACTTCTCCAGTCAAGGTTTTCAATGGTGCACTTCTTTTGATCACTGGACCACAGGCTTTCTTTATTCCTTCATACATGCTTCTTATATATATATATATATATATATATATATATATATATATATATATATATATATATATATATATATATATATATATATATATATATATACACGGAAATTATGGACAATAATCAAACAAGCTGAGATCAATCTAATGACAATGGAAATGTGATTTATTGGGGAAATGCAAAGAATACTATGGACGGACAAAATAAAACACATAAATTAATGAGATAGTCTTTTAAGAAACAAATGAAAACTATAAATTAGTTACAGAAAAAAAAGACGTAGACAGGATATTTTAGCGCATTACAAAGAGAACAACAAATCTAGAAAACTTAGTGACAAGTCGCAAACTGGATGACGAAAAGAGCAAGGGGAAGGCAAAGAGATAAATTCCTGGATGGCTTGGTCAGTTCTAGACAAGAACACAGACCAGTTGTAAAGCAGTGATGAGTTAAAAGCTAGATACAACAACCTCCCACTGTTTGAGTTTTATACACGTTACATAAGTCATGATGGATTTCCCACTGTAAGGAGACACGCATTGAAATTAACATCTGTGTTAGGAACAACTTACTGTTGCGAGCAGTTCTTTTCAAAATTTATAATCCCATAGAGTCGATAGCGCCCTGGCTGATCGACGCAAAGATTATAATAGTATGTGGCCCGCAAATGATGTTATTAATATCCAAATGGTCCTTGGCAGAAAAATAAAGATACTGCAGCCCAGGTGTAGGTGATGACATCGCTTGGATGCGAATTGTCATGAATCAATTGTTGCAGCTCCCATTCAGCTCAGCTTCACTCAGATCCAATGTCATTTCCGTTTTCCAAAAATTTAATTCTGACCCTTGTTGCTCCCTATGTACACTAACCGCATTCAATACATGTTCATTGTCTGCAATCAATACTCTATTATCTGCACATCTGATTGTGTTGATGTTGTGTCCTCCGATGGCGATTGCTCTCACGTGAATCTTCTAAATGTGATTGCAGCCGGGACATGGAGTAAAGAATGTTGCTCACACTTTACCAGCTTCTAATCATGTCGGTGATTGAGCACAGTCTGGGAATGCTCACAACAGAGACAACTGGTGGAACTAGAGCCCGTTCAAATGAGGCCTCGCAAGCTATTCTCGGTTATATACCCACGTATGCAACATATACTGGCCCCCGCCTTCCTTGTGTGACAGGTGCATGGTGCTTTAGGCCAAGATGTATCCATAGGATAGCAGTTAACAACAGTATCCCCTGTACGAAGCTGCACATGATACCAGCTGACAGGCATCATCCCCTGTACGATGCTGTTCATGGCATAGTTCAGGGGACATAGGTTGAAGAGATACAGCTCCTGGGTGGCACTAGCTAAAGACTCAATCTCTCAGGTGTGTGGATTGGGCAGATAGTGTGTGGGGAAGAGTGTGTCATGTTGCCCCCGACAATGAAACATTGCATACAGTTTTAATTACATTGGGCCGAGGGTGCTGTCAGGATCTTAAACCTGGCTCGTTGGACCTAACATATGTGAGACAAGTACAAGTACAAAATGATTGGACTTGACACACAATGACACTAAGTTCAATGGATTTATTTACAATTCACATGCAATACGATCTAGTTTGGCATGTGATGATCATTACTATACATATACAATACATCAATACACTTACAGACAACACCCACAGCTTCACAGTCTCTCTCACAAGATATACAAGCACTCGACTTTCGGGCACAGAACTACACGAAGCCTTTCTCAACCCACACGTCTTGTCATGTCCGAGTTCCCAAGCCGTCTGCCGGTTTCCCCGCACAGCGCTTGCCCTGTGGATTGGCTTCACGAGGACTGCGTGCGTCTTGCTTTGTCCTTGCCTGACCGCTGACTATCACGACAGCCAGCAACCTGCGGGCAGGTAACTGGTACTCACCTGGCGGGCGTAACGATGTTACTGCATCCCGGTTGGCAACTATTCGCCTGGCGGGCGTAACGATGTTACTGCAGCTCGGTTGGAGACATTAGAGATTCTGACATGCTCCCCCGGGGCTTATTCGTGAAAGATTTTATATTTCATGTATACTCTACATAGATAAATGGTTAATCTTTTAACCATGTCAGAATCGACCTTTCTGTTGTCATGTACATTGGCATAGAAATACATACGAAATGCAAGTTGTATGTTAAGTCATGTGATGTTCAATCTTTACCACTTTCCAAGTTTCATCCTCTCGATGGATGATCACCTAAGTTGCAATATTGACCCAGTCAGATCGGTAGCACCAGCATCCAATGCAACTACCTCGCAACCTCTTAAAAAAAACGAAATAATATGCTTTTTGCAACAAAAAACATCAGGTAAGACTGTAATACGTCTTTTTATAAGCCGCATTCAACGCTCGAGCTCAGACCTCCTTTGGCCGGGAGCTCTTCCGTTGGTCTACAACGTCGGTAACCCTATACCATGCCCAGCTTATGACCTCTTGGAGTGTTGACAATCTGGCAACAGCTTGATGCTTTTCCATACTAGCGAAAAAATGTCGATAGTGTGAATAAGTTACTCAAGATATGATTCTAAGATTACACTAGTCGAAAAATACTAATACACAATTCGTGTATTCGAAATTGGTGTTACATAATTATTTTTAGAAGTGTCATAAATTTTTAAGGTTTTTGTTTATCGTCTGCTACTTTTGGTCTAAATTTACAAACTCTCCGGAAGTACACACGAACAGCTGATGTCGTTAAAAATTCTATCACACACTTGTTCCGCTCTGGTGTAGCCATTCGGAATGTGAAATTGTTCTGATAGTTAATGTGTTCGTTGTTTCGCTGGAAAACTTCTGGATTGCAATTGACTGCAGTGGTGTAAATGTCACAGTTCAGTTCATTCTTTCGTTCACGGATTAAAATATCACTGGATATGTTCCAATCGCAGGTACCACTGATAACTTGAATAGTTCGCTTGAGGTAAGTTATGAGCGCATGTGGCACTGTTCTTGTTTCATAATATATACAATTAATATTGTTCGCTTTCTAACACACACTACGCAATTATTCAAGACGATTACTACACTAATAATAAAATAAGAAAAAATATTTGCAGTGGGAATGAACCCTATCACATCGTATATTAGATGTACACAGCTTTCCTGAAAAAAAACTTCACTGATGGCTGTGTTGGTCTGAGTGTTTTGTAACACACTGCACTCAGACATTAGAGCTTACTGGGTCGTTCGGACAACGGGACAGAAGATCAGCAATCGTGTTGGTTCTGCCAGCGATATGTCGCACTTCAAAGCTGTAATCTTGCAGCAAAAGTAACCATCGCGCTATCATCTGGTTTGTCGGCACTCCTGAAGTAATAAATTTTAATGGACTTTTGTCGGACTCTACAATAAAATGCCGTCCCAGGAGGAATCTGGACAATTTAGTTATACCCACCACTAGAGGAAGGGCTTCTAATTGTGGTGTCGACCAAGCGCGTTCTCTTGGTTTCAATTTTCTAGAGACGTAGTATACAGGGTGTAGCATGTTGTCATGTTCCTGTAACAGAACTGCCCCAATCGCCACGGAGCTCGCGTCTGTGCGTAATCTGAAAGGAATATGTAAGTTTGGCAATTTGAGAATGGGATTCTTTAAACTATTCTCAGAAAAATACGATAACACTTTCTGGAATGCAAATTTTAGGCATTCATTGTTTACAATCTTTTCAGGCTGGTTTTTAGTTAGTAGGTTAGTAAATTTTTCTGTCAGTTCAGCAAAATCTGGTATGAACTGCCTATAATAATTTAATAGTCCTAACACACTTCATACTTGTTTCTTGGTAGTCGGAAGTGAGAGTTTCAGTATTTTAGACACGATGTTATCGTTTGTCGTGACAAAGCCATTAGATATTTTATACCCTAAAAAGGAGATTTCTTGATAGGCTATGTCAACTTTTGTAGGCTTCACAGTCAGTCCGTGCTGTCTGATCCGTTCAAATGTCTGCTGTAATGTCTTTATGTGGTCTGTCATCGTCTTTGTGTGAACACAAATGTCGTCCATGTAACAGATAATGTTTGTTATGTCCACAAGTAAGAGTCGTGTCATGCGTACGAATGTCGCTGGGGCATTGACTAGCCCGAATGGCAATTTGCACCATTCGTACAGTCCCCAAGGTGTGGCAAAGGCTGTTAGATGTCTGCTCTGTTCGTGTACCGTTATCTGCCAATAACCTTTAGTCATATCTAACTTCGTAAAGTACCTAGAGTCAGTTTTGTCAGTAGATCTTCGCAGTTGGTCATTGGTTCCAAATCTAAAAGTGTTATTTTATTTAATTTTCGATAATCTACACAGAGTCTTATCGTGTTGTCCTTTTTGCGTACCATGACCATTGGAGACAAAAAATGTGATTGGGATCGTCTAATGATGTTGTTTTTCTCTAAGCTAATGATCTCTTGATGTAAGTTTTCTTTGTAATGCAATAGTACAAGATTTGATGATTCTTTCACGCAATGATGTTACATATACGTATGATGATATGGGTTTAAGTAAAGGGGTGGCTTCAGTTAACATTGAATGGTAGATACTCAATGGGCCACGTGGTTTGGCACCATAGATAAGTTCAAAAGGAGAGAATCCAGTACTAGAATGTGGGACCTCGCGATAAGCAAAGAGTATAGCAGGCAAATATATGTCCCAGTTTTTGGGATATTCTTGCGTGACTTTAGCAAGCATATGCTTCAAATCACCGTTAAACTTTTCTATGATTCCCGTTGAGTGAGGATGGTATGGTGAATTGAAACATTGTTTCACCCCTAACATTTTGGTGAAAGCTTGAGTAGATGATGCAATGAATTGGCTTCCTCGATCTGATAGGGTAGTGTCTGGAAACCCTATTCGTGAGAATATATGGAAGAAAACGTCCATAATATCATTGGCAGTTATGTTCTTTAACGGAAACGCTTCAGGCCAGCGGCTACATAAATCAATGATGGTAACGATAAATCTATCCCCTCTGGATGTTACTTGATTCAGAGGGCCCACTATGTCGACAGATATTTTCTCAAAAGGTCGACTGGCTAAGTCGGTAATTTGTAATTTGGCCTGTGGTTGTTTACCTTTCTTCACTAGTTTTTTGGCAGATATCACAACTTCTACAATATTGCTTAATGTCATTGCAGAATCTTGGCCAATAAAACTGTGTTAGTAATCTTGATCTGGTCTTGGAGTATGCCATATGCCCTGCAAGAGGTATATCATGGGCAAGATGTAAGGCTTGCTTACGGTATTCAATTGGCAAAACAGTTTGCTCTGTGGTGCTGTTACCTCTGGTATAGTACCTGGTGAGGATGCAATTTTTCAGAGCAAAATGCCATCTTGCATTTTTAGTTACCTTTGGCTTTTGGCCGATCAGATTAAAATATTTAGATAATGAAGGATCAGCCTTTTGGGCTGTTACAAAATTCTCCTTCATGGTTTTAGGAGGTAGTATCACTGGGCTAAGCATTTCTATAGCCTCAGTTTGATTAATTTCATCTTGCACTCTAGCAGTAGATCTGGTTACTGCGTTCACACATTCAATGATATCAGATGGTAATGAAGCATTTGGGTCAATGATTTCATGAGATGTTAGTGCTCCATTAGCTACCATACATTCATTTGGTGATACCATACTTTCAATGATGACATGCGATGGTGATGATGTTATGTTATCATCAATGCAAACAGATGTAATATCATGAGGCATATCATTCACCTCTGGTAAGTTCCCAATGATAATATCACACACAGGGTTAGTTAATGCAGCGCATTTTACTTTCCCAGTGAGGAATGGTGTCTGAATATATGCCCATGCTAATGGGTACTTTTCGATATTTCCAGAGAATGTTCTGCATGTTACGTGCCTGCCTGTATAGTCTGTAGGCATTATGAACTTTCTCTTTAACCCTATAAGAGAACTTCCGGTGTCACGAAGGACTGTAGCAGGCTTGCCATTCACATATCCCTGGTGGATGTTTATTCTGCCTTTGGAATCTATTACTAAATTAGCTTCCTCATTGGCAATAGGAATGGAGTGGCCGCATGTTAAAATGCCATCTTCATAAAAGGTATTACAAATAGTACATTTATGTGAATTAAACATGTCAAAAGCCTGTGCTGAGTTCACAGGGTGATTTTCTGAATGTCCTTCATCTGATGATGAACTGTCAAATAAGGCGGCATTTGCTTTCTTGGTCATTTGCCTTCCTTTACACGCATGACGCCAGTGGCCGTACGCTTTACAGAGGAAGCATTTTCGTGCATTTTTAAAGGTTTTACGTTCCTTATCCTGACTATTTATGAAGTTCTGTAAGTATGTAAGATATGCCGGATTCTTGTCACACATTTCACCTTGGTGGTGTGAAATGTTACAAAATCTACAATGATTGTATTTCTCAGAAGTAGGCTTATATGTTCTTTGCCTATTGTAGGGTTCTGATCGAGGTTTTTCATAGTTAGCAGCTGCTACGAAGTTTGTATCAGTAGCCTCACTAGCAAAACAATGTTTATTGGCTGAATAGTAAGCCGAACCACGTCTCTAAATCTGTTCTACACTCGTACATTCATTCTCTAGCAAAAATTTTGAAAATGCTGATGGAAGGGATGTGATGATTTTATCCCTGATGATGAGGTCTTCTAACTTATGAAAGTCTTTATTTACTTTGGCTGCTGAAAGCCATTTTGTAAACACGTCTCGGACTACGGAGACATAATCAGAGAACGTTTGAGTTGGTTTTGGACTCAATTTGCTGAACTGTTCTCTGTAACCTGCCTCATCTAGCATAAAATGTGCCATAATTTTTAACTTTAGATAGTGGTAATCTTTTCTGAGGTCTTTGGGGATAGTCTCTATGACTTTCAGAGGTTCCCCTGACAAACTCCTCATATAAATAATGTTCCATTCAGAAACTGGGACCTGATAGTGGTCCATTAAGGTTTCAAAATTCTGGGTGAAGGCTGCAATGAAGTCACCTGAGGTATAATTTCTCACAATACCTTGATACTTTTTGTACTGGTTTTCTTTTTCCAGTCTTTCAGATTTCTTAGACTCTTTGTTTATGGCAGTATCGGCTTCAAGCTGTTTAATTTTGAGTTGTAATTCGAGCTCTTCTCGTTTACTTTGGGCTGAGATTTCTGCCTGTTTTAATGCTGTTTCTGCCTCTGCTTGCTTGGCAGCACTTTCAGCCGCTCTTTCCTCGCGTTCGTTAGCTTTTTCTAGAAGGTGTTCAGAATATTTTGCTTCACTCCACCTTGTTAACTCGTCACCAGTTAACTTTAACTTTAAACCCATCTCGATGAAGTTGTTTAACGAAGACATGATGGAATGTTTCTATGAAAATGAGTACTTAGACACACAGTTTGTTACAAGGTGTTAGTAACGTGACAAATTTACAATCTTGTTGAACTTACAACTTATGCCCAAATTTGCATCCGAAAGTATATACAAAAAATATACTCAAGTGTACTGGATGCGGTGGAGAATGGTTCACACCAGGGCTAGGAACTGTAGGGTCGCTACTTCAAGGATAAATGACCTCTACGGGCAACGGTTTCAGATGGCACAGAAAACCTGCTTTCTTTTGGGAGGAAATAAGTTAGAATCTACCTTTATGTGATGTGTATGCTTGTCGCTAAGTTTTGTTTAGGTTTGTATGGCGTTGAGTGTAATTGTAGGTCGTAATGTCGTCGGTCAACAATTTTTTTTTCAAATCACAAGTCACTTTCTTTCCCAAACTTTCTGCTTTCCACAACTAACTTCACAAATACAATCTAGATATTTTTCAACAATCTATAAATTGGCCAGCGGCTGTGACAGAAATACCCGTGCAAAAGCTGGTAGAGGACTGCTCACATCCTTGCGATGTAATTATATATATTGGTGGATCTGTGGTAAGTGATAACAAGAGTGGCTGGGGTTTTATTGCAAGGACAAATGGACACTGTTTAAAAATGGGAAGTTTGACATAATCTGCCACGACATCTAGCATGACAATGGAAGTTGAGGCTGTGATGGGATTCTTCAGATGTTTGGCGAGCATCACAGCCACACACGTGTTTTTGTATCGGGCTCAGTGAGTATGATTCGTGAAGTGGAAACTGGCATGTTCCGGGTGGAGTGGCCTGCCTCGCTGGATAGGACGGAGATTGCGAGAATATCGTGGATTTTCTGCCCAGGGCATGCAAGTGTGCGGGGCAATAAACAGACTGATAGTTCAGCTACTGCTCCTGCTCCTCTAGGTGGTGAGCTTTTTTTTTTTGTGTATCCCTTACGGGACGTTGCAGTCAACACCAGCATTTTTCAGCTGCTGTTGATGTACTAGGCAAGTGTTATGTTCAGTAGTTTGCCATTTCTTTCTGAACGACCGGCTCCCATACCAGCACGTTATAACACAACGCAACACGATATGCTGCATAAATCGGTCGCAGCTGTGCTTTGAACGCCTGGTACCCGGCTCACGAACCGCGCCTTACACAGCACCAATGGAATGCTGATAGTGCTTATGCCCAATAAGATAAAGAAAGAAGAAAAAAACGAGGAGGAAGAGCACTGTACCTTAACAGCATCACTAGTATGATGACAGTTTTTAAGCCCCACCACGCTACAATCAATGATGCCAGTAAATATAAAAATTATTACACATAAAATTTATCACACAAAAAGGGAAGTAACAGTGCAAAAATACGTTCGATTATTTATTCATGGGTTGCATCCCTTGACAGGTCAAAGGTCACTTGCGGTCCGCTTTGGCTACGCTTTCTATGCGGAGCTATACCCTTCATATAGTAAAATATTATGTAGCAATGTCGTTTTGCTCCATAAAATATAAGTAGTTACAACATCCCTTACTACTTATGATTACCTTCTCTCCCAGCCAGTTACATGATTATCTTCTGTCCCAGTCAGTTATATGATTACCTTCTCTCCCAGTCAGTTACATGATTATCTTCTGTCCCAGCCAGTTATATGATTATCTTCTGTCCCAGCCAGTTATATGATTACCTTCTCTCCCAGTCAGTTACATGATTATCTTCTGTCCCAGCCAGTTATATGATTATCTTCTGTCCCAGCCAGTTATATGATTACCTTCTCTCCCAGTCAGTTACATGATTATCTTCTGTTTCAGCTTGTTATATGATTATCTTCTGTCCCAATCAGTTACATGATTATCTTCTGTCCCAGCCAGTTATATGATTATCTTCTGTCCCAGCCAGTTACATGATTATCTTCTGTCCCAGCCAGTTATGTGATTACCTTCTCTCCCAGTCAGTTACATGATTATCTTATGTCCCAGCCAGTTATATGATTATCTTCTGTCTCAGCCAGTTACATGATTATCTTCTGTCCCAGCCAGTTACATGATTATCTTCTGTCCCAGTCAGTTATATGATTATCTTCTGTCCCAGCTAGTTATATGATTACCTTCTCTCCCAGCCAGTTATATGATTATCTTCTGTCCCAGCCAGTTATATGATTACGTTCTCTCCCAGTCAGTTACATGATTATCTTCTGTCCCAGCCAGTTATATGATTATCTTCTGTCCCAGCCAGTTACATGATTATCTTCTGTCCCAGCCAGTTATGTGATTACCTTCTCTCCCAGTCAGTTACATTATTATCTTCTGTTCCAGTCAGTTATATGATTTTTTTCTGTCCCAGAGTTATATGATTACCTTCTGTCCCAGTCAGTGATATTATTACATTCTGACCCAGCAATTTGGTACATTATGACATCTTTGTGTACAAACAAAACATTTCTCATCTGGGAATTGAAACTTGGTATGTCATGGCAGTAAGACAGTACACTGCCCACATCGCTACAACGACTTCCAGTCACATGTTTGTCCACTTTGTCTGGTGCTTCGTCTGGCGCAGCCTCTGATGACTCCAACCAAATGTGGTGATTTCCTCTCACGTTTTCACATAGACACATCTAGTGCAGTGACAAACGCAATCCACCTCTCTCTATCTCTGTCTCTGTCTGTCTGTCTGTCTGTCTGTCTGTCTGTCTGTCTGTCTCTCTCTCTCTCTCTCTCTCTCTCTCTCTCTCTCTCTCTCTCTCTCTCTCTCTCTCTGACACACACAAACACACACACACACGTAGGATAAGTAAAGCATATTTTATGGGAGAAGCAGCACTTTACGTCAGCATTAGAGAAAAGATAAAATCAAATGCAGAGCTTATTTTCTCGCACGAATAATCACACAGTTTTCACAGAGCTTCTGCAAATTGGACAGAAATTTGTTTGAGAGAAGATGATAAAAAACACTATGCAGAAACGTTCAGTGTGGATGTGTCATAGGAAACTAGACGAACGGCTTCTGTGTCATTGTGGTATAGAGCGGTGATTCTCAAGTGGCATGGGTGGGTCCCTAATGGGCCATGCCAAATTTATAAAGAAGCAGGGGAATTACAAAAAGTATATTTCAGTAAATGTTATGCAATTTCCATAGCTTCTTAGAACTGCGACATGGTTCAGTGTGGATCCACCATAAAGCAGAGATAGCGTGATTTTCTTGTCGTTAGGAGTTGTCTCCTCTACTGCAAAAATTAGGTATCATATTCTTGACACATGTCTCAAACTCAAGGCCCGCGGGCTACATTAGGCCCGGCGTACAATCATTATCAGGCCCGAGACGTCTCAACCGACGTACAAATATATTCGGCAGAGGGAGAGTTTTAGGCAAAATTAATTTTTAATGGCCGCGATATAAAGTGCACATCAAATTCCCTAATTAGCAGCCTTGTCGAATGATAGGCTACCTGAGAGCGTTCTCGTTTCGATTAGAATAAGCGAAAATAAAAGATGTGTAGTGAGTGCATGTTCGTCGTTATAGTGCCCTAGCAATGTTCAGTTGCTCGTTGGATTGGCGCATAAGAAATGAAAGTAGTGTAGTACTTGGATATTACATCAGCTTTTCCCGCTACGGCAAACCTGATATCAATCAAGCGTCTGTCGGTAGATGCACAATCTTTTGTTTAAATCAAAGCTAGCCGTTACAATGACCAAGAGAAAAGTTGATTCTGAAAACAACCTTTCAAAGCCGCTAGGGGGTTGAATATATGTTTACTGATATTGGCGGTAAACCTATGTGTCTAATTTGTGGAGATACTGTGGCTGTGGTCAAAGAATATCATTTGAGACGGCACTACAAGACTAAACATCAAGACAAGTTAAACAGCCTGAATGCAGAACAGAAGCTACAGAAGGTAGAAGAATTGAAGAGGCATCTAACATCGCAGCAGATGTTTTTCACCAAAGCAAAATCACAAACTGAAACTGCTGTGAAATGAAGTTTTATTGTGGCGGAGGAGATCGCAAAATCAGGCAGACCATTTACAGAAGGAGAGATTCTGAAGCGCAGCATGATGAAAGTGTGTGACGTCTTGTGTTCTTATAAAAAGAAGATGTTTGCAAAGGTAAGCCTTAGCAAAAATATGGTTGTTAATCGGTTTTGTGAGATGACCACTGATGTGAAAACACAGCTGATCGAAAAAGGCAAAGACTTTGTTTCATTCTCCTTTGCTGTCGATGAAAGTAATGACACGGCTGACACTACACAGCTCTTTTTTTCTGTTTTAATGTATATTAATGTTTAAAAAAAGGTTTAAATTTCGGCTTATTGAATGTTTATGCTGTTCGGCCCGCAATCTTACGTGTGATTTGAGTTTTGCCCCGCTAAGCGATTGAGTTTGACACCCCTGCACTAGAGGGTGGTCTTACTTGAGTTATTGCTCCCAAGTGTCTTTCACGCGTTGGTATATATATATATATATATATATATATATATATATATATATATATATATATATATATATATATATATATATATATATATATATATATATACACGGAAATTATGGACAATAATCAAACAAGCTGAGATCAATCTAATGACAATGGAAATGTGATTTATTGGGGAAATGCAACGAATACTATGGACGGACAAAACAAAACACATAAATTAATGAGATAGTCTTTTAAGAAACAAATGAAAACTATAAATTAGTTACAGAAAAAAAAGACATAGACAGGATATTTTAGCGCATTACAAAGAGAACAACAAATCTAGAAAACTTAGTGACAAGTCGCAAACTGGATGACGAAAAGAGCAAGGGGAAGGCAAAGAGATAAATTCCTGGATGGCTTGGTCAGTTCTAGACAAGAACACAGACCAGTTGTAAAGCAGTGATGAGTTAAAAGCTAGATACAACAACCTCCCACTGTTTGAGTTTTATACACGTTACATAAGTCATGATGGATTTCCCACTGTAAGGAGACACGCATTGAAATTAACATCTGTGTTAGGAACAACTTACTGTTGCGAGCAGTTCTTTTCAAAATTTATAATCCCATAGAGTCGATAGCGCCCTGGCTGATCGACGCAAAGATTATAATAGTATGTGGCCCGCAAATGATGTTATTAATATCCAAATGGTCCTTGGCAGAAAATAAAGATACTGCAGCCCAGGTGTAGGTGATGACATCGCTTGGATGCGAATTGTCATGAATCAATTGTTGCAGCTCCCATTCAGCTCAGCTTCACTCAGATCCAATGTCATTTCTGTTTTCCAACAATTTAATTCTGACCCTTGTTGCTCCCTATGTACACTAACCGCATTCAATACATGTTCATTGTCTGCAATCAATACTCTATTATCTGCACATCTGATTGTGTTGATGTTGTGTCCTCCGATGGCGATTGCTCTCACGTGAATCTTCTAAATGTGATTGCAGCCGGGACATGGAGTAAAGAATGTTGCTCACACTTTACCAGCATCTAATCATGTCGGTGATTGAGCACAGTCTGGGAATGCTCACAACAGAGCTAACTGGTGGAACTAGAGCCCGTTCAAATGAGGCCTCGCAAGCTATTCTCGGTTATATACCCACGTATGCAACATATACTGGCCCCCGCCTTCCTTGTGTGACAGGTGCATGGTGCTTTAGGCCAAGATGTATCCACAGGATAGCAGTTAACAACAGTATCCCCTGTACGAAGCTGCACATGATACCAGCTGACAGGCATCATCCCCTGTACGATGCTGTTCATGGCATAGTTCAGGGAACATAGGTTGAAGAGATACAGCTCCTGGGTGGCACTAGCTAAAGACTCAATCTCTCAGGTGTGTGTATTGGGCAGATAGCGTGTGGGGAAGAATGTGTCATGTTGCCCCCGACAATGAAACATTGCATACAGTTTTAATTACATTGGGCCGAGCGTGCCGAATTGGCCAGTGGCTGTTACAGAAATACCCGTGCAAAAGCTGATAGAGGACTGCTCACATCCTTGCGATGTAATTATATACATTGGTGGATCTGTGGTAAGTGATAACAAGAGTGGCTGGGGTTTTATTGCAAGGACAAATGGACACTGTTTAAAAAAGGGAAGTTTGACATAATCTGCCACGACATCTAGCATGACAATGGAAGTTGAGGCTGTGATGGGATTCTTCAGATGTTTGGCGAGCATCACAGCCACACACGTGTTTTTGTATCGGACTCAGTGAGTATGATTCGTGAAGTGGAAACTGGCATGTTCCGGGTGGAGTGGCCTGCCTCGCTGGATAGGACGGAGATTGCGAGAATATCGTGGATTTTCTGCCCAGGGCATGCAAGTGTGCGGGGCAATGAACAGACTTATAGTTCAGCTGCTGCTCCTGCCCCTCTAGGTGGTGAGCTACTTTATGATTATCTCGAAGGGGTCAAGACTCTCTGCAATCGTGAGGAGAGTGCAGCTGCGCACACTAACCGTCTTCACTAATTGCATCCACTAATTACCCCCTTCTCATCCAATCAATTACGTGGTTAGTAAGTTATCTAGTTTATTTACAGGAAGCAACCATATATGGACAGACTGACTCAGAAAGGGCTTCAGTAGAGAGTCTTTACATACCCTCAGCGTAGAGGCAACAGGCGGACTTTTAATCACATGTCTACTGAAATAATTAGCATGGGCATTCTTCCGTGGCTTTTCAGGAGGGGAAATGTGGAAATGTCCTGAGTGCAGCGGTGTACTTAAACACACTATTCAGTATATCTTCTAAAATAATCATTCACTCGCCGTAACTGTGAAATGTGTTTGTTTTTATATATAACAAAGATTATATCAGTCTGTAACTTAGAGTTTTGTGTGTGTGTGTGTGTTCTATTATCATTGAACGTGTGCCAGAATGTCCTCTCTTAAACAGGTGAATCGATACAACTATCTTTGGACATACACAGCATACTGCAGAAGATGCTTTGTAGAGATTAGAGAAAGAATAGCCATGGCAAAATTAGGTCCTTTGTAAAATAGGAAACCAATAAAACGCTGTCATTTGAAGTGAGAAACAGTGTTAAAGCGCTATATAGATCTTATACTGTTGTATGCATGTGAAATATGGACATTAAGCAGACAAGTTGATAGACAATAGTGGCACAAGAAATGTGGTTTATAAAAAAAATTTAATGAATACCATGGGCAGAAAATAAACACAATTTAGACAGTGTACTAAAGACGAGGAAACCCGTAAAATGATTAGATAAATTATGGGCACTTCAAGGTATGAATTAAACTTGGAAATTGTATGCTTATATATATATATATATATATATATATATATATATATATATATATATATATATATATATATATATATATATATATATATATATATATATATATATATATATATTGTCACAATCTCTTTTGCAACAGAATGAGATTGGTCGTTGTCTAGATCCTAATGCTCCTTCTATATCACTGCAGAGTGGAAGCTGAGCTAGCCACCTGTCTCACACCACAAGTCACCACTGCAGCACACATCCACCAGTCAGTGAACAAGATTGAGTTTGCGCACAAAATATACCTTTAATGATGAATGAACACGGAAACACACAACATATAAAAATCCAGTAACAGCACTTCCCGAATATATCCTCATCACAACCTAACACTAGAATAACATGGCCTTCTCCAGGCCTACTTAATCTAATCCTTCACAACAGTTAACCAGCCATTCTGCCGGCCCGAACTCACTCGATCCAACCCACTCTGGGTCTACGCTTCAACTCCCTATACGACCCTCTCTCGGTCTCAACTTCAACTAACATCACTGAAAAAACACCGGACGGAGTTCTCCGGCTAACTCCCCTGTCATTCAATTTCCCGGCCGGCCGACCTCCACTGTCGGGTCCCAAAACGCAACTGTCCAGTCTCCTGACTCCACACAACACTACTCCTCAGCCCAAGCTGTCTGCCTCACCACCACACTAGCACACTCCAACCTTCCCCGTCTGCCCTCTTATTTACCCTTTTCCGGGGACCTACCACCCAGCCCAATTTTACCTCCGTATATTATTTCTCAGGGACGGTAATGTTAATGAACCCAGGCATGTTACACTACCCCCTCCTCAAAAGAAAACATCGTTTTCAAATGATGGGAAACTAATGCTTCTCTCCCAAAACAAAAATAATGACCCAGTAACATTGCCTGGGTAGCCGTAAGTATGACTCCATCTTACTCCAGCTACACACTAAATAATACATCAATTAGTCATAGTAACCTCCCATATTCTCAACACATCAGTACAACCAACTTTCCATCTTGTGTATCAATGCGTGGGCTAAAACATCGCATAATAATCAACATATCATAGAAAACATTATATTTGTATACCCGCAGGTCTATTAATATCTTCAAGAACACACAAACTATTTGTGTACTGACTATATCAGGTGGTTCTTTTCTTGCATCAAACATCCGCCGATTCCTGTCGATGATGCGTCTACCCTTCATGTACCCATCACTCATTGTCTCTATATATTTAAAACACCTGTATGCTATCCCTAACCGTGGGTCAGTGATGTCATTAGCACTCTTTTGAACTGACCTTTTGAACTTTCCTTTCTATATCTTGCACCATTATACAGGATTCTCTGTTTAGCTTGCCCTCCTTACAAAATCCTGGTCAGTATAACTGGTACACTGCTCTCTGCTGCGTACGTATTATTCCTATGTGCCCTGCACATGAAATATCCTGAGCTGTTCTTATATATCGGTCTCTATGCTCTAAAGGTGTCCCACCTTGGTTGCTTATAGTCGTGTCATCTGACACATCGTTAGTGAAACTATTATTCGTCCCTTCAAAGCCACCCCTCTCGTTCGTTAATCGCTTATGTTCTGGATTACCATACATCTGACAATCATTTTCAAGAGTGCTGTCTCGTCTT
This sequence comes from Cepaea hortensis, assembly GCA_963921405.1. Lineage (NCBI taxonomy): Eukaryota > Metazoa > Mollusca > Gastropoda > Stylommatophora > Helicidae > Cepaea > Cepaea hortensis. Next base: position 49,573,390 of record OY992888.1, read on the forward strand.
TGACAGTCACTAGGGATTTGCTTGGGATCAGTCTTCTCTTTTTCAGGGGTGCTATCATTCATCCCTGTTTGGTTGTCAACTTAAAGTGCCTCTTCTTCTTCAGCTATAGTATCTAATCTAGGTTTTCTTCTGGTAACTACCTCGTTACTGCTTACACCATATTTGTGATACCAATGAACTACTTCCTCTTCTGTACACTCTTTAACTCGTGGCACATTTCCAATGATCAGATCTGCCACTGGGGAGTCCAGGACACACACTGTCACTCTTCCTGCGATATTTGGTGTTGTCGTGATCCCAGCCAATGGGTAAACTTCTACTGTCCGATTAAAAGTAATACATCTAACCTTTTTCCCTGTGTAAGCTGAGGGATGTACTAGACTTTTTCTAACCCCGATGGTCGTACAACCAGAATTCCTAAGTGTCACTGCTTCCCTATCATTAACAAACCCATCATGCAGCTTCAGACTTCCTCCTGCATGCACTGGTGATCCTGCTTGAAATGGGTGACCGCACATTAAGACAGACTGACTGTCTTTACCAAAAAAGAGGTTTGCATCCACTACAACTCTCATTATTGATTGTCTCATAATCACTTGCGCTGCATTTGAGTGCTCAGTTTCCCCCACCGTACATTGATAGCGAAAGTGCCCGGTCCCGCCACATTTGAAAAAAAAAAATAATGTCGTTTCTCCTATTATTTGTTGGGCCACTGGATAGTTGTACATCACACTGTGGTGCCTTGTGTCTCCAGCTGCCACCATTCCAACATCCGGCATAACCATTCGGACGTCTCTTAAAATTGTCCCTTTTGTATGGGTAACGTCCTGATCTACCAAAATTGTTGCCATGGAAACCATTGTCTTGAGGTCCTTGTTGCTCATACCTATGTGTTAAGTCTACACTTTTCGATCTTGGTCTGATCCCAGGATTCTGATCCTGTTTAGTATACGCTGCACAGACTATTTCCTCACCAATGTGTCTGCCAATAGCACTGTTCGAATGTGCAGTCATGTAATTTTGCCCTAACTGGGACATTGTTTCAAGGTCCTTTGGTTTACATTCTTGGAAGAAAGCCACTAAATCTGCATTACATGACGATAATATCTCGTCTCTTAGCATCAAATCCACTAATCGATTAAAATCTCCTTCTACTTCAGCAAGTTCCATCCATTTATTAAATATGTTCTTCACTGTATTGACAATATCTGTAAAATCCTGATTTGTCTCTATCACTGATTGTCTGAACTTTGTTCTGTATCCATGCTCAGTTAGGTTGAACTTTGTAAGCAAGCGTTGACGCAGAATAGTATAATTTTTTCTTTCTGCCACAGGTAAATTGAACATGGTATCCAGGGCCTTTCCCGTTTGATACTCACTCAGCCTCATAGCGTACTCTCCTTCTGGAATACCTAAAGCCTTAACAGCCGCCTCAAATCTGTCAAGATAAGCTTGAAGATTGTCTTGGTCCGTAAAATATGGCAATTTCAATCGTTGTGACGACTGCGAAGGTCTTCTGCCTTCCTCACTTTGACCCTTAGATGCTAGTTCTAATTTTTTTAGTGCAATTTCAGTTTCCATCTTAAACTGATACTTTTGTTTTTCCATTTCTAGTTTCATTTCTCTCTCTCTCTCTCTCTCTCTCTCTCTCTCTCTCTCTCTCTCTCTCTCTCTCTCTCTCTCTCTCTCTCTCTTCGTGTAGGCGCTTAGCTTCAACTAACCTTTCTTTCTGTAGGCGTTGGGCTTCAGCTAACTTTTCTGCCTGTAGGCGTTGGGCTTCAGCTAACTTTTCTTCCTGTAGGCGTTTGACTTCAGCTAACATTTCTTCCTATAGGCGTTGGCTTCCCGTTCATTATGCCTCTCCTCTCTTTCCCAGTGATGAAATTCGTTCAATTTTGCTTCTGCAAACTCCTGTAAATCTTTGCCCTTCCGGCCTAGTCGTTCACCTGCTTCGATGTATTCCATTAACGTAGACATCTTTGTAATTGTAGACACTTGCTGTCTGTCAGCCAACTATAATATAAAGATACTTCTGCTAGTCTTTGTGTACCTTTCCTAAGTACACCACCACTCAGACTTTACGTAAATTCGTAGTACTGATAATATCATTCTATACTCACACAGTCCTTCTGTAAGCACTAGGTAGTGAGGGGGTACTACCTATACTCCCTCGCATATTTAACAAATAGGTGTAGAAAGTTTCTGGAAATAGTGTTTGACATACATATATACCCACGAATGAATGATGACCAATAAGTGATGTCTATAAGACGCTACACGCATAGGCTAGTGACACACACAAAAACTGACACCGACAAGCCCATGTAATAGAGAATATAGTGCGCATAAAAACAAAAAACAACAAACACCATCTAGATAGGAGATTTTTAACGTGAGAATTACAATAATACCATATATCCGAAGAAACCAAATATCATATGTAAAAGTAAAGAGAGAACAGGAAAAAAGAACAAATATGAAATCAATGATGTACACAGATCTGACGCTAGACAATTCGACACAATGTATTTTGCCGGGACGACCCAATTCACCCCCCCCCCCCCCCAAAAAAAAAAAAAACGCACAAACAAGCCGACTCGTCAGCTGCCTCCAAACAAAATATAATGTGCACAAAGAAAAATTACATTTGCCTTGTCTCACGAACTCCGCGAAACAACACAAAAATATTCTACTTATCACGAACACTGGACCACATACGAATAAATGAGTAACGCACAAAAACAATACTTAGGACGATGATAACTTTAAGGTCAACTAATGTTTTTCTGTTTAATTGTTGTCGCCTTGAAGTGATGTTACGAATTCACGTTTGCCGACAAGGCTAAACAAAAAATTGCAACGGATGTCCAGCACTTTAAATCTGTTTAGCAAGTCCTTTTTGGCAGAGAAATACGACCACTCTTGCGGTGACGGCCCCTGATAGTTTGTTACCAAATGTTTGTTGCCAACTGACAGGATGATGATGACAACAGAACGATGGCAACAATCGAAAAACATAAATCTTGGTTTCAGTGCAAAACAGCTGGTATTGTCATTGTTTATCTTGTTCTACTTTCACAGTCACCTGAGTCATCTAGCAACGCTGGTGGAAATTTCCTCCGTAAAATTCCATTGTACACAGCCTTGACTCCCAGGGGTACTTCAGTTTTAGTACTTCAGTGTACTACAAACTTATTTGTCCCCACACGCACTGAATCTGGCTGTGATCTGAAGTAATGTTCCCTCTTTTTCTGCGACTGCGGGAAAATTTTCTTTATACACAGATACTTGCTGTCCTGCCCCCATTTTGTCTGTTTACCTGCGCTGAATCACCTCTCGACCTGTGAACACACTGCGCGACTGTCTTCGCCACACACACTGGCCTCAGCGATACTGCCCTGCTGTTTTGTCTGCTAGCCTGTTCTAGCATAGGAGTAAACCCTGTCTTTATCCCATGGAAAACCTCCACCGTCCACCCTCCCTCTCCGATTTTTACCTGGCCTCCCGTGAACTGTGTGTTAATTCTCCGACACTTTTGAAACGGGCCGTCTGCTAGATACCTCAGTTTCGTTGTGATACAATTCTAGTTGTAATTGGGCGCACGACTAAATTCTCTGAACTCACTATCCTCTGTAAGCTACGAGCACACATTAAGAGTCACCATTAATTTCTCTATATTGCACCGGGTTCCTTGACCGGACGTAGCCTCCATTAACCTCTCTACTGGAGCAACAACTGTGCACATCACCCATCTACTGGAGCTACAACTGTCCACATTACCAATCTACTGCAGCAACAGAATGAGATTGGTCGTTGTCTAGATCCTAATGCTCCTTCTATATCATTGCAGAGTGGAAGCTGAGCTAGCCACCTGTCTCACACCACAAGTTACCACTGCAGCACACATCCATCAGTCAGTGAAAAAGATTGATTTGCGCACATAATATCCCTTTAATGATGAATGAACACGGAAACACACAACATATAAAAATCCAGTAACAGTACTTCCCGAATATATCCTCATCACAACCTAACACTCGAACAACATTGCCTTCTCCATGCCTACTTAATCTCATCCACCACAACAGTTAACCAGCCATTCTGCCGACCCGAACAAACTCGATCCAACCCACTCTGGGTCTTCGCTTTAACTCACTATCCGACCCTCTCTCGGTCTAAACTTCAACTAACCATCACTGAAAAAACACCGGGCGGAGTTCTCTGGCTAACTCCCCTATCATTCAATTTCCCAGCCCGCCGACCTCCACTGTCGGGTCCCAAAACTCAACTGTCCAGTCTCCTGACTCCACACAACACTACTCCTCAGCCCAAGCTGTCTGCCTCACCACCACACTAGCGGGCTGAGGCCTCCTCAGCTCCCCTTTAAACTCACTGTCTCCAACCTTCCACGTCTGCCCTCTTATTTTCCCTTTTCCGGGGACCTACCATCCAGCCCCATTTTACCTCCGTCTATTATTTCTCAGGGACGGTAGTGTTAATGAACCCAGGCATGTTACACACACACACACACACACACACACACACACACACACACACACACACACACATATATATATATATATATATATATATATATATATATATATATATATATATATATATATATATATAGCTTGCCAGCTGTAACGGGCACCATTATTTCTTTGTTGCATGAATCACTCCTTCATCACATTCAAGCCTTGTCCCACGGAGTGCATCTTTAAGTGGACCAAATAGATGAACATCAGAGGGTACCAAATCGGGACTATAGGTTAAATGGAGTAGTACAGTACAACCCAGTTTGATGATTGCTTCCCATGTCACCAGACTTGTTTGAGGGCGCGCATTGTCGTGAAGGAGAAGCAGGTCTGCTGGATTATTGTTCGGCCGAACTATGCGAAAACGTTGATTGAGTTTTTCAATGTCTTAATGTGAGCTTGTGAATTGATTGTCTCTCCCCTTGGCATAACATCTACAAATATCACACCTTCAATGTCCCAAAAGACAGTGATTATGACCTTTCTAGTTGCAGGAGTTGTCTTGAATTTCTTTCTTTGTGGTGATTGCGGATGATGCCACTCCATTGACTGTCTTTCTGCCTCAGGTTCAGAATGATGTGCCCAGGTTTCTTACCTATAACGATCTTAGCCAAAAAGTTCTCTCCATCAGCATTGAAACGCTGCAACAATTCAGAATAAATTGCTTTCCTTTGCAATCGGTGGTCATTTGTGAGACTTCGAAGAACCCATTTTGCGCAAACCTTAGAAATCCGAAACTTTTTATAACTACATTTGCACTACAATTGCTGACTGATAGCTTTACGGCTAATTGTTGCGTAGTGATTCGCCTATCAATAAGAATAATGTCATCAGCGCATTTCAACATATCTACGTTGGTGGCTGTAGCAGGAAGTCCACAGCGTGGCCGATCAAGCAGCTCTGTATCTTCACTTCCTGATTCTTTTATGCTCTTTACTCAGTGACTATCTGTACCCCTGTCGACTGCAAAACTTCCATACACATCTCATATGCGCTTGTGAATGTTCACAATTTTCTTCTCTGCAACGAGAATTGCTGTCACAATTCGCTGCTTATAACGCTAGCTGCTAACACGCTCCATTTCAACGGTTAGGGCCGCCGTATTCTAATTATCGGTGGTCATGAAATACCAGAGACTCGATGTGTTGATGATACAGTATTTCTATCCACATCACAGTATGGTATAGAAAAACTAATAACCTCAAACCAAAAGCATAGTGAAAATCACATCTTATATCTTAACATTGCAAAAACAAAGATAATGCTTACAGCTAAAACTAATATGGAGAAAGAAATATATGTTAATGAGGAACATTTTGATCATTAATTGAGTCATTAATTACCAACAATGGTGACACAATGAAAGAAATTAAAAGCTAATATCTATTGCTTTTCCAAAAGTACAACAACTGAAAAAAAAACTTGAGCGTGGAACAGATAGACCTACAAAAAAAATCGTGGACACTTAAACAATCTGAACAGCGCATAAATGCCTTGGAATATAAATGTCATAGAAGGGTTCAAAGAATATCTTGGATACAGAAAAGAACAAATGCATCCATACGACAAGATCGAAATATATAAGAAGAAGATTGGCTATTAATGATGATAAAACAAAGAAAATTGAAATAGTTTGGTCACTTGAAACGTCACGAAAGTTTGGAGAGAACAGTAATAGAGGGGTATATGCCTGGGAAGAGAGGAAGAGTAAAGGCCAAAGAGAAGATGGGTGCTGGATGTGGCGGATGATCTCCAGATGGGTGTATCGGGGCATCGTGCTTATGATAGAGAGGTTTTCCGGTAGGTTGTTATGGGGGAGAGGTTCTGCAATGAACAAGCTACCGAATGAATGAATATTCTTAGTCCAGTTGGGTTGCAACTTCGTGCACACAATCTCCACATGCAGTATTTGAATTGTGCAAAATGTCATGCTTCTACCTTCAATATTAGCAGAGAAAAACGGTGTGGTGTATTATTTTCTTAACACCCCCATAAACACACACACTCACTCACTCTCTCTCTCTCTCTCTCTCTCTCTCTCTCTCTCTCTCTCACACACACACACACACACACACACACACACACACACACACACACATAGTGGCACTTGAAATGTGGTTTATGAAAAGAAAAATTGCAATGAATGCCATGGATGGAAAAGAAAAAAGAAACACAATTTAGAAAGTGTCTACAAGAAACCGGGGAAACCCGTCAAATGATTAGATAAATGATGGCCACTTCACACGTGTGTGTGTGTGTGGGGGGGGGGCGAGGGGGGAGGTTACAGTGGTTGCTGTGATATCGCCCTTTTGATTCTTGTTGTCCCTGGCAGTTGTCACTGTGTCTATGCCTGTAGTTACATTGTGTGTCATTCAAGCAATTGACGTTTCTCGCTGAAAGCCTTGGAATAGCCAAGCAATGGACGTTTGTCTCTAAAGGCATTAGAATAGCCAAACAATGGGCGGAAGGCATTACAGTGACTGTTGTGATAGAGCCTGTTAATGTGACCACTTCGTGACAGAGAAGCGACAAAGAAAACGTATTTCATGTATTGTAAAATTATGTGCATGATCAGTTCAGGACATTACAGTCAATCCCAGCATTTATAGGCTACTAGCTGACCCTGCCCGGCTTCGCCCAGTCCCTGGTGGGAAGCATCTCATTTAATTCATATAAGTAGTCATATAAGTTCCCGTTCCCGTTACCGACTATCTGTCTGTCTGTCTGTCTGTCTGTCTGTCTGTCTGTCTGACCCGGCCCGACATCGCCCAGCTCCTGGTGTGAAGCATCTCATTTAATTTATATAAGTAGTCATATAAGTTCCTGTTCCCGACTGTCTATCTGTCTGTCTGTCTGTCTATCTGTCTGCCTGACCCTGTCCGGCTTCATTAAATTCATACAACAAAAAAAAATGTAACTTAAAAGAACGTTCTACCACACACCATCCATTATTTTTAATGAAAACTCTTTCTAATCACCTGCATGACTACAGTAACTTCTTAAGCAAAAAAAGATGAGTTACAATGTTATGCATTGTGCATCATTTTTATGAAAACTTTGAAAATGCCTTACAGATTGTATCATTATTTATTATAACTCATATGCCGGTACATAACTATGGACAAAGAGTTTATAAATCTTTGAAAACGATGCCACAATATGACTATAAGTTATACAGAAAAGTTATGCCCCTTGAAATAACTTTTACAGAGTTAGGTCCCCTGAGATATATGAAATTATGATGAAAAATGAAATAATACTGAGTAAGCAGGCGATTTCACACTAACAAAATATCACAGTTGACAGCTCTGGAATGAAAGGAAGGCTTGTAGAAAATTTCATCTCAATCGGATGGGCCGTTCGCGAACAAATAAAGGCCATACATACATACATACAGACAGAGATACGCACATCCTAATTTATATATAAGATTTCTGATTTACTAGACTAGTTAGTTCAGTAGTTTGCCATTGCTTTCTGAACAGCCGAAGCCAGTGGTAAAAACGCCGCGCAGCAAGAACGACAGCGGCTTCCAATCATCAGAAGCGGTTCTCCCTCGCCATATGTTTTGGTCTCTATACCCGTGACACTCTCACGGAGCATGCCCGGCTGCGTCATGACTCCCGAACGTATTTCTCCTGTCCTGAGTTCGCAAATCCACCTTGGAGACGATCGTTTATCGCACGTATCCCACATGGACATCGTAGTGTGTGCCTGCCCTGAAGCCATCCCACCCTCGGGGAGTCGAACATTGTGCACATCTTGCATCTGTCAACGTTATCACCGCGTCGTAACCAACCGCGGGAAAGCCAACCTCTTTTACCGGCCATTTGCCTTTGTCCTCACCTCCACCTCGGTGGCTGGCTGTGACCCAATAGACGTTGTTGCAGCCATGTTGCCATCTTCGTACACAGTTAACAGCTTAATTAAGGAAACTCCATCACGCGCGCTCCCAGCAGAAGCCATGTCTTCCTCTGGGTTAATTCTATTACGGCCCTGAACGATCTCTGTTGCTGGGCGCGGAATCTCGCAAGACGTCTCATTCCACTACAAGCGTCGTTGCCGTCGCCTGGCTGCAGAGGTTCGACTTCGGACACCATTTCCGGTCCGGGTAATTGCCACATTTTAGTGTTTCGACATCTTTATGTCGTTCCTGGCTTGGGTGTTCTGTTCTTACGTATGCAATTTCATCGAAAGCAACGCAAGGCGGTATGTCGCCCACTGCTGACTTTGCACCCTCTTCTCGGTGTGACGGAACATAGTGAAGCTGTTTTACCATCCACTACGTCACAGCGCCGGATTTTCCATGTAATGGGTAACAAAAACAAAGTGTGTAAACCTTCTGGTAGAGAACATGTCCCCAGCGGTATGGCCTTGTTGCTTCCTATTTGTGCGCTGGGGGTGGCGTGGGTGTATTCTATCGCCTGCATGGCGGCTCAGATATGCTAGACTGTGGGTCCATGAGGACGGGCTGAGAACCCACATTGAAAGGCAATCAATATATTGGTCGTTATGTGCAAGTGATTGGCAAATGTCCCCACTCGGAGACCGCCCACTGTCCCTGGAGACAGGATGGTATCCAATGGATGTATGCAGGCCCATGTGCCTGTCACGTTTTCCCTAGGAGATTAGAGCCACACACACATACTCACACACACACGATTGTCGCCGTGAAGACAGAAAACAAGGATGGGCTTCGGTGTAGGCAGTATGGAAGTGAAATCCTTCGGTTAGGATAGAATATTTGTAGGCATTACTCTCTCTCTCTCTCTCTCTCTCTCTCTCTCTCTCTCTCTCTCTCTCTCTCTCTCTCTCTCTCTCTCTCTCTCTCCTCACACACACACTTTCCCTCTTGCACACATACACACGCTTGCGCGCGCACACACACGCTCGCACACACTCACTCACACATGCTCGCACACATGCACACACACACGCTCGCACACGCTCGCACACACACTCACACACATGCTCGCACACACACATATGTGTATGTATCCATGTATATATGGAGAGAGAGAGAGAGAGAGAGAGAGAGAGAGAGAGAGAGAGAGAGAGAGCTGCTGTAGCAATGCCCTGCGATATGGTTTCACCAGCAGGAGCTCTGAGACCGCCCAGCTCATCACGCTAACAGAGCTATAGGCACTGATTGCTTGTCACAAGATGAAGACTGTTCTGTGTCACATACCCTGATCCATCTTGTAGGTGAGGATAGCCGCAGTAGCGCACTGGCCAGACGCTCGCCAGCCGCCAGCTGGTTGCAGGTTCGAATCCGCATGGGGTGGATGTGTAACATTGACGAGAGTTCCACGCGTCCTAAAGTGTGTACCAGGGCATCTCTAGGGACGGAAGGACGGCCGGCCTGACACTGACCAGACCACCCACCGAGCACCGTTTGGTTTTTACACATATGGGTTTAGCAACATATGCCCCGTGCGCCGAGGACGTGTACAAGTGTCGAGAGTTGAGGGCAACACAGCTGAGAGCTATATGGAGCACATCACGATGCACGGAAATCAATCATGGACATCTAGCAGACTAGTAAGGGGAAAATGTGGGAGTTGAGTTTAGCCAGATGGCCTGAGTGCATGGAGGAACAGCTGGTCACATGTAGAGAACGTCGAGAGCTCATATGGAATCCTCGTCTGACAGCTCTCATGCCGTTGTCAGCGTAACTTCCTAACAATTACACCAACGCGCCCACTACAATAATTATAGATGGTGTGTATTAATAGTTCATGTAATGGGTGTTTGAAATTAGTGTTTATTGCTGTTTTTCACGCATTTACAATGTTTGCATCGTGAAATTACCTCTTTCCCCCCCACCCCCCCCCCCCCCCCCTGTCACGAGATAAATAAACTTGTTCGTGTCGATCGATGACAAACTAGACCCGACCTTAGTCGGCAAAAACAGCAACCCTTTGAGGTTGAACAGACTGAGAAAAATACGTTGTTAAAACTGTCTGCACCTGGTCAGTATTGGGGTATGAGATCAAAGTGAGTCACGTCGCGATGTCTGCACACGGTCGACAATTTGTTGACAGGTTGTTGTTCGAGAGATGTGCACTGGCGTCATCTGTTTACACAGCGGGAGTTGGCCGTTGCAAGTGATAGACATAATGTCTGCTAGAGGTCGGAAGGATTCTGTGATGTGAGGGAAAGGTCTCTGGCTCACAGACAGCCAGGATATTTGTTGGATGAGACAAAGAACTCCCCAGATGAAAAGGAAACTTGACAGCTAATTGACTCGGGTTAGTCTAGAAACAGGAGGACAAAGCCGGATTCTGGACTGATTGGCGTCTGGACTTTTTTGTGACGTCACTCAAGCACCCATATAAAACCCAGTGCGGTAAACAGGTGGAGGGAGTCGAGAAAAACATTCTGAAGTGTTAGGATCGGGGCATTATTCTGAGTTGCGTTACATGAGTGAAACTATAATGTCTAAGTGGGGATAGTTTTCCGCGGGCATAGATCCAATCTGATTGCATAGTTTCTCGAGTGGCAACCAAAATAGGCATATGGTTCCATTTACAGTTCCCCTTGAGTGTTCCACGTGAGTGTGAGATCATTTATTACGAAGAAGCAGTTCAAAGTTTTATACAATGATGGCTCATGGAAAGAAGACAGAGGTTGCTGAGAGGTTTTTACACGGGGCTCAGAACCTAGTTGTTCCGCAGAAACCTGGCTTCTGCTGAGCAGGACTTAATGAACATATGTGTTGTGTTTAATGAGTGATAAGCTTCATCACAGAAGATTAATAACTCACATACCAAGGACATATATATATATATATATATATATATATATATATATATATATATATATATATATATATATATATATTATATATATATACACACATCTACCTAACAAACATTAATAGGTTGTGTTCTAAAAGAGGGGAAAATGTTATAATCAGAGACTTATGAACATTAGATTTTCCCCAACTGACATTTCAGTTAATTGGAAGATTATCAGTTCAACAAACGGTTCCAAATTGCTGTATGTAGCCGGGGCGCAGTGTTGGGGTGAGCGCCCAACATTGCTTAAATACCCCAATGGCTCGTGAATACATAACCTCTGCAGCAAAAGTCCAACTCCTGGCCTTCACGTGGCGGAACTGTTTTAACTAACAGGAGAAGGGGCGACGGCGAGTATCTGGCGCCGGAAAATAACCAGTGTGCTCTAGATGTGTATACACATACATGCATGTGCAGACACGTGTGTGCGTGTGTACACATCTAAACTCGAGTGAGACCACAGTCTGCTCTAGCAAAGGAAAGGTGCTGAAGACGGAGGCAACCAGCCAGGAGGCGCACCACAAAAATCAGGATGCCAGGCAATTACGCAAAATGGAATATGTCGACTGCTGCTAAACGTTATGGTGCTCGCCCTGCTTTGGACCCCCAGGCAGGTGCAGTGCCGGGCCCTATGTCTCGAAAGGGTCCAACCCCAACTACTGGAGGTCCTTCTCAGATGTCCTGTGGAGCCAGGGGACATGAGAATAGAACAGCTGGCAATACTAAACTAAGACTTAAAATAATGCACTGGAATGCGGAGGGAGTCAGCAAGAAAAAAGTAGAATTAGAAAACATCCTGGACAAAGAAAAAGTAAGCATATGTTGCTTGCAAGAAACTCACCTCAACGAAAATATAGCCTTCAAAATCAGAGGCTACCAGTGTTACCGATCTGACCGAAAGGACAGGCGAAAAGGTGGGATACTTACCCTTGTAAAAAATAACATCACTGCTTCCCAAATCGAAGTCTATATGGAAGGGGCTGAGTATCAGACACTTAAACTTAAAACAGGCTATACAGACCTACATCTGATCAATTACTACTGTCCAAGTGACCGTCCAAAGGCACTGGACACACTACCATTAACAGGAAAAATGATTGTGTGCGGCGATTTCAACAGCCACTCGCAGAGTTGGGGCTATGATCACATGGACCAGAGAGTAGAGAGACTGGAAGACTGGCAGGATGAGAATAGATTCATCTTGGTTAACAAGCCGTCTGACCCAGATACTTTCTACTCGAGATCATGGCACTCTACAACTACACCTGACCTGGCTTTTCATTCACCAGACCTGGAGTGGAACATTACACGAATTGTTGGGAAACAACTAGGTGGCAGTGACCATCGACCAGTCTTTCTAACTGTAGAAAATGAGCTTGTAAGTGAAAGCAGCACCCTCTCGAGGTGGAACTACAAGAAAGCAGACTGGGCAGTGTACAAGCATCGCACCAGCATACTGGTTAGAAACCTGAACACTGAGAAAGACATAAATAAAGTAGTTGAAGAGTTTGGGAAATGCATCCTACAGGCAGCGCGAGAAACAGTACCAAGAGGAGCCCGTAAACAATATAAACCCTACTGGAGTAGTGAACTGGAACAGTTGCATAATGATGTGGAAGTATGTAGAAAGCAAGCAGAGGCCACACCCAGCCAAGAGCACCACAATAAATTCCAGCATGCAAAAGCCAAATTTCAAAGGGCCAAGCTGCAGGCTAGACGGAAAAGCTGGCAGGAAAAAACAGAGTCTCTGAAGTTTGAAAGAGACACAAGGAAATTGTGGAAGCTAATAAAACAACTTAACGATGAGGGCACAGGGAGAAACTCAAAAATTGCACTACATAAAGATGGAAACATCTTAACAAGAAAGCAAGCAGCTGACCATTTTGCGGACTCATTCGCACAAGATAACAATATCAAAATCAGTCCAGAGAAACAACAAGAGATTCAAGAGAAACGGCAACATGCAGGACAGAAGGAAATAGTACATGAGGTTCTGGAGGCACCCATCACAATCAGCGAACTGGAGCTAGCCATATCAAAACTGAAAATGAGAAAGTCACCAGGAGCTGATGGTATCTCCAATGAAATGATCAGGAACCTAGGAACAGAGGCCAAAGCAAAGCTGTTGCAGATCTTCAATAACAGTTGGACCTTAGGCAGTGTTCCACAATCCTGGAGAGAAGCAATCATGATACCCCTCCTAAAATCAGGGAAAGATAGTTCCATTGCCTCTAGCTACAGACCAATTAGCCTCACCAGCTGTCTCTGCAAAACACTGGAGCGCATCATCAATCACAGACTGCAGTGGTACATTGAAAGTAAAAACATCCTTGTGCCACAGCAGGCTGGCTTTAGGCAGTGCTACTCTACGGAAGACCAGACAACCTACCTCTCTCAAGAAATTGAGGATGCATTCTAAGAGAAGAAGCTGGTGCTTGCGGCATGGATAGATTTGAAGAAAGCCTTTGACAAAGTCTGGAAAGAAGGTCTGATGAATAAACTGAGAAACTGCAAAGTCAATGGAAGAATGTACAAATGGGTGAAAGCATACTTGCACAACAGAAGAGCCCGAGTACAGATAGACGGACTAAAGAGCAAGAAAGTACTACTGCGTCACGGAGTTCCCCAGGGCGGAGTATTGTCCCCCACACTCTTTCTAATCTTCATCAATGATCTCGTTGCTAATCTACCGCATGGAATTAAAGCCGCAATGTATGCCGATGACTTGGTTCTATGGAGCACAAATGAACATGCATCAGTGGCCACCAGATTACTACAAAGAGCTGTAGATACATTTGTCGCATGGGCAAATAGATGGTCATCATCATCATCAAGTGCCGTGCCGGCTGGCGTAGGCGTTCATGGCTCTCCATAGATCTCGGTCTTTGGTTTTCTGGATCAACTCTGGTGCTGATATTCCTCCATGCCACCGTCTCAATCCATCCAGCATCACTTCTCTTGGTCTACCTCTGCCTCTCTTCCCCTCGATCTTTCCAGTTGTTACGATGTTCTCCAATGCCTCTCTTCTCATCACATGACCGAGGAAAGCTGTTTGTCTCTGTCTTATTGTTGTATATAATGTTCTAGTTTCGTTAACCTGTTTCAGGCAGTCGTCGTTAGTTACTCTGGCAGTCCAAGGAATTCGCAACATTCGTCTCAGGAACCACATCTCTGTTGCTTCTAATTTTTTCTTAATTTGTTCATTTACATTCCAAGATTCACTGCCATACAGCAAAACTGGTTCTACATAGCATTTCAGCACTCGCTTTCTTACATTCAGTGATAGTGACTTATTGCATAAGATACTCTTCATTTTCTGAAATGCGGCTTTTGCCTGCCCTATTCTGCTCCTAATCTCTGTTGTACATCTTCCATCTGATGTTATAAATGCCCCTAGGTATCTAAAATGATCAACTTGGTTAAGGATTTTCCCTTCTATTTCTATGTCACATTTTGGTGTCACCATTTTCTTTGATATTACCATTGTTACTGTTTTCTTGATATTCAAGGAGAGTCCTTTCCTTGCACTCTGTTACTACAACGTCTAATAATTGTTGTAGGTCTGTTGAATTATCCGCCACCAATACTGTGTCATCTGCATAGCGTATATTATTTATATTATAACCTCCAACTAGTATTCCTGGCATCTCTTTGATCCCTCTCATTATTACTTCGCTATAAAGGGAGAAAAGATCTGGTGACAAGACACACCCTTGTCGTACTCCTAGCTTTATCTGTTCGTAACTACCCTCTTTATTTCCCATTTTAATTGCTGCTACTTGGTTCCAGTAAATATTCTTTATTATTCTTAAATCTTTTCCATCAGTGTTGATATCTTCCAACATTTTAATCAGTTCATCATGTTTTACTTTATCAAATGCCTTAGTATAATCTATGAAGCACAAATATATGTCTCTCTGTTTCTCTATTGACCTTTCTATTAGTGTCCGTAATGTATAAATTGCATTGTTTGTGCCCTTTCCTTCCACAAATCCATACTGTTCTTCACTAATTTCCATTTTTATTTTCTTTTTGGTTCTTCTCATTATGATTCTGAGTAGAAGCTTAGTGATATGGTTTATAAGGTTAATTGTACGAAAATCTTCACAATCAATTGCTCCTGGTCTTTTTGGTATAGCTATAAATACAGATTTCAGCATATCACTGGGTAAATATCCACTGCTGTAAATATCATTCAACATTTTGGTTAATATATCTACTCCAAATTCTCCCAATACTTCTAATTCTTCTATTGTGATTTCATCTGGCCCAGCTGTTTTTCCTTTCTTCATACGTTTCATAGCGTCAGCGACTTCTTCTTTCAGAATAGGTGGACCTTCTAAGTTACGATCTTCTGTTAATTCTTCCCTTTCTCCTTCATATAATTCTCTTATATACTCATTCCACCTCTTCATTATAGCATCTTCCTCTAATATTATCTTTCCTGTTTTTGATTTCAAACACCCTGTATTTATTCTTATTTTTCTTCCTGTAAGCTCACTGATTTGTCTGTGCATATTTTTTGTATCTTTAATGGAATTTAATTCAATTTTTTTGCATTGCTCGTTTAACCAACTTTCTTTAGCCTTCCCACATTTATCTTTTATTTCTTTATTTATCTTAGCGTATTCTTGTTTGTCATTTTTACTCTGTTTTCTTTTGTCCATCAGTTTTAAGATATCTTCATTCATCCATTTTTTCTTAGCTATTTTGCCTCTCTCCGGTAATACTTCTTTGCTAGTTTGATGAATGGAGTCCCTTAACATTTCCCATTGTTCATCTATACTCTGTATTTTAGTTATTGCATTGTACCTATTTTTCACAGTCACTCTGTATTGTTCTTGCATTTCTTTATCTATTTTCAGAACCTCTTTATTAAGTCGCATGTTCTTAACCATTTTTTCCCTCTCTTTAATCTTACTTTTATTTGTCCACATAGTGGTACATGATCACTATTACAGTCAGCACCAGGCATTGTCTTTACATTCATTAAAGCATTTCTAAATCTTTTATTAATTAGTATGTAGTCAATTTGGTTGCGTATTTTCTTATCAGGGCTTATCCATGTGTACAGTCGTCTTTTATGGTGTTTAAACCATGTGTTTCCAATTATCATATCATTGATATTTGCCCATTCTATTAGCTTTTCCCCTCTTTCATTTCTTGTACCTAAACCATAATTCCCCACTACATCCTCCATAGATAAATAAATATAAAACAAATAACAAATAGATGGTGTGTCAGCATAAACACTGACAAGTGCAGCACCACCCTATTTACCCTCTCTCCAAAACAAAAGGCAGGGACCATCCAGATAAATGGAACACCCCTACGAGAAGATAAAGAACCAACATACCTTGGAGTAACATTTGATGGCAGGCTGACATGGAGAAAGCACATCAACAAAGCAGTAGCAAAAGCCAGAAGGAAATAGCCATCCTGAGAAAGCTAAGTGGAACCACATGGGGAGCCAGTGGGAAAATACTTAGCAAAGTTTATCAACAGAGCATACGACCACACCTGGAATACGGGTCAACTGCATGGTGTTCGGCAGCAAAAACCACACTACAAGAGCTGGACAAAGTGCAAAACCAAGCACTTAGAGTCACCACAGGAGGGATGAGATCAACCCCTATAGTGGAAATGGAGAAGATGGGGAGGACACAAGCACTGAGTGAGCGCAGAGATACGAAAACGCTAATACAAGCAGAAAAGTTCCTCAGCTTGCCAAGCCACCCTATGAAGAACAGATTTGAAAACCTAGCTATGGGGCGGTTGAAAAGAAGTAGTTTTATCCACCAGGCCAAACGACTCTGCAGAGAAACCACCGATCTGCCCACAGTTGGTATCCCCCTAACAACTATTCCAGAGCGAACTCCATGGAAAGATGAGCATAGACTATCATTACAAATCCAGACAAAAGTGAGAGGAATATTTGACAAGGAAGATGAGAACAGTGTGCAGCGCAGAACAGCCACTCTCAGCTTCCTTGATGAAGAATACCCACAGGACCTCTGAATCCGAGTCTACACAGATGGGTCAGCACAAAATGCTGTTCGAAATGGAGGAGCGGGAGTGTACATAGAATACCCAAATAATACCAGGGACACAGCTAGAGTACCGACAGGAAAGTACTGCCATAACTACGATGCTGAAATTGAGGCAATCAAGATAGCAACAGAGAAATTACTAAATACCAGCAATGGTACACAACCTGTGGTGCTATTGACAGATGCAAAATCAGTACTCGAGGCGCTCCTGTCTGGGAAATTGCCAGTACTAAGGACCCTACTTTCTGAACTTAGCAGTCAGCATAAGGTCACCATACAGTGGATACCATCCCACTGTGGAGTACCCGGGAACGACAGAGCTGATCAATTGGCTAAGGAAGGAGCCAAAGAAGAACAGCCTGATGTGCCTGTAACATACCACCAAAAGAAAAGAATGATCAAATCAGTCAGAAAGCCACCAAAACCTGCTCAAGATGACTACCACGTTATGGATAGACCAGAACAAGTCATTATTCTGCGCCTCAGAACAGGGCACAATAGATTACGCAACCACATGTATACAAAATTCAAGATTGGTGAAACATCCATGTGTACATGTGGATTGGCGTCGCAGACAGCAGAGCACATACTCCAAGACTGCCCAAAATATAACATATCTAGGCAAACCTTCTGGCCTAGAGAGACGACAGTGGAAGATAAACTCTATGGACCGCTGTGTGAACTGAAAAAGACAGTTCAATTCATACAAGAGACAGCACTGCAGTTATAGGCATATTTCAAGCGAACGAAAGAAGAAGAAGAAGTTCAACAAACATTATGAAACAGAGTAACTTCACCGTGTGGTAGAGTGAAGACCAAGATCAACAGTGTCTATCGGATTACCAGCATCCTGCTTGTTTAAGTGATTGGAGAAAGTTGTCATCTTCTGGGTGAGGTTCACTGTCCGGAATAAATGGTGCTGTTGTGTGCCAAGCACTATGATGTTACAGACTTTGCTTCTAGATCACTGGTCTACCTTTAGAATATTTGACACACATTCTACCCCTTATACACACACACACACACACACACACACACACACACACACACAAACACTTCTCCTACATATACTCTTTGCTTTAATAAATTTCTTGTTTTTTTTTTATTTGTTGAAGCTAGAGTTGTCAAGTATGTTATGTTGGGGAAGAATGAGAGGGGGCATAATCCAGGGGTGAGCAAGAGTGAGAGGAAGGTGTCTTCAGATTGAAGGAGTGTGTGGACGGAGTCTGCTGGATATCTCCAGGATAGAGATATTGGATTTTAAAAAAAAAATAATGTGGGTGTTGATTCCCTTCACTACAGGGACGACACTAAAGTGGTAAAGAAGAACAAGTAACTAATACGACATTCATTCTTTACACACACGACACCCCCCCCCCCCCCCCAAAAAAAAAAAATAGTTGTATGGAGCTCTCATCCTCATCATTATAATATGTAGTGATATATTTTCCCATTTCAAATTGTTTAGAGCATATGTTCCAGCTGCATCTGCCATTGTGTTGTCCACCTTTCGCTGAGTGACTTCGCGTGATTAGCTCATGTGTACATGGATTTATGTGCTCGAAATATAGTCTTCATTCCGCTGTGCTGTTCTATGTGGTGAACGTGTTTTCTTCCAGGGCGCATGATGACATCAACTCTGTGTCTATTATAGACAACCCTGGCATATGATA
Source organism: Cepaea hortensis (assembly GCA_963921405.1). Classification (NCBI taxonomy): domain Eukaryota; kingdom Metazoa; phylum Mollusca; class Gastropoda; order Stylommatophora; family Helicidae; genus Cepaea; species Cepaea hortensis. The sequence goes on from OY992888.1 coordinate 49,592,451, forward strand.
CCATATCATCTAGTCTGAGAATGAAGGTAGAAGCAGTCACTGCGGCGGATTTGAGTTATGACATACGACTGCTTGCACAAATAAGCAAACGGTAGTGATTTAGGGAGGAAACACTCTCCTTTTCAGGATGCTCTTGGTTGTGGGTCCCTCATCAGGATTAATCTTGATGTGGGTCCCTGTGCCAAGGGGAGATAATTTTCCATGTGCAAAAGAGAGATAATGTTGCCGATGGCAAGGGGAGATAATTTTGCCGATGGCAATGGTGAATTATTTTGCGTGGCGTTGTCTACAATCTGGGAGAGTGTCAAATTACCATAATTAAGTGTGCAAATGTCATTAAGTGAGCGGTCGGGTGATTGTGGGTGCTCCGTGGCGCGGCTGGGCAATCCATTAAAATACGCAAAGGATACGTCTGCGCTGCGGTGGTGTATGAAAAAATTGTATTAGAGTAGTAGTAGTAATAGTAGTAGTAATGGTAGTAATATTAAGCAGTAGTAGTGGTAATAGTAGTTTTAATCTTAGAAAGCGTTGTTGTAGTTAAACTGTGGGTTCTTGTGGGTCCCTGTTTCAGGATTAATCCTGTGGTTCCAAATTTTAGGATTAATCTTGTGGGTCTCTTGTTGTGGGTCCCTGTGGATCCTTATGAGTCCCCTTTTCAGGATTAATTCTGAAACGGGGACCCACAACAAAAGACCCATAGAATTAATCTTGAAAATGGGGACCACAAGCGACCCCCGGGATTAATCCTGAAATGGGGACCCACATGATTAATCCTGAAAGGGGGACACACAGTTCAACTACAACAACGCTATCTGAGATTAAAACTATTAACACTACTACTACTACTACTACTACTACTACTACTACTACTACTACTACTACTACTACTACTACTACTACTACTACAACAACAACAACAACAACAACAACAACAACAACAACAACAACAACAACAACAACAACAACAACAACAACAACAACAACAACAACAACAACAACAACAACAACTACAACAACTACAACAACAACTACAACAACAACTACAACAACTACAACAACTACAATAACTACAACAACTACAACAACTACAACAACTACAACAACTACAACAACTACAACAACTACAACAACTACAACAACTACAACAACTACAACAACTACAACAACTACAACAACTACAACAACTACAACAACTACAACAACTACAACAACTACAACAACTACAACAACTACAACAACTACAACAACAACAACAACAACAACTACTACTACTACTACTACTACTACTACTACTACTACTACTACTACTGGCGGCTCATTTGCTCCGTGTAATTTAATGGACTGCCCAGCCTCGCCACCGAGCACCCACAATCACCCGACCGCTCACGTAATGGCGTTTGCACACTTAATTATGGTAATTTGACACTCGCCCAGATCGTAGACAACGCCACGCAAAAAAAAAACAAAAACATTATTGTCATCGGCAAAATTATCTCCCCTTGCCATCAGAAAAAATCATCTCCCCTTGGCAAATGGGAAATTATCTCCCCTTATCACAGGGACCTACATTGGGATTAATCCTGATGTAGGATTCATAGTGACCCACATGAACCCACAATCAGGAGCATCCTGAAAAGGAGAGTGTTTCCTCCCTAAAATACTACTGTAAACATTCGCACATAAACATCTTTATCATTAGCAACCTCGTTCCCATCATGTGGCATTCCGATACGCTTGAGCGGCCATGTTTGGCATATGCCATATGGCTAAGCCGCCCAGGTATCCAACTATTTGTCTTCCCCTGGCTCTTTTCCCGTAAATGTTGCCTGGTGTCATTCAGTTTCAAGTTTATTTCTCCAGAATTAAGCCCCCTCCACCGAAATTTAAAGAAAAAAATGTCGTGATTGTCTACGTCTATTTCTCTAGTCAATTTACAGCCTTCATTTGTTTCTAGCAGTACTGTTTCATTTGTTTCTAGCAGTACTGTTTCATTTGTTTCTAGCAGTACTGTCTCATTTGTTTCTAGCAGCACTGTCTCATTTGTTTCTAGCAGCACTGTCTCATTTGCTTTCTGACCACAACAATTCTTTGCGCGTTTTTAAGTAACCATTTTTTCACATAGACTACAATGGCTAATAGACTACAATGGCTGGGGCATATAGAAAGAATGGAAGATAATAGAGAAACAAAACTCGCTTACACTCAGGAAATAAATGACCGTAGACCCCGAGGTAGACCAAGAAGGCGGTGGAGAGATAATACATGTACAGACCTACAAGCACTTGGAATCAACGACTGGCAAGAGGTCATCCAGAGAGACGAATGGAGACGGCTTGTATCTGCCGCAAAGAACCTCAATGGCTCGGAACGCTGAAGAAGAAGAAGAAGATTTTTTTCACCGCCATGAGATATTTCACAATGCGTCTACTTATTGTCCATGTTTCGCATGCTTACATCAGTAAAGGTTCTACATAACACGTCAGCGCTTTATACAAAGTAGAACCAAGATGGTTTGCTAAACCCTACACTTGGAGACTTTGGTTGTGAGCTCTCTGAGACCGGGTCAGGACAACTGTTCAGCAGAATTGACACGCAATTATATAACTCCTGTTGTTGAGTCTAGACGTAGGCCTGGCCAAGATTGTGCTCGTGATTACACTTCCTGTATCTGGTGGCGGGGTTGTGGGTTCATTCCACACACCGGTCGGCAGCACTTAAGTCTTGACTTCTCATTCAGAAAGTGAGGACAAACTTTTTTAGCGTATACTATTTACAGGACATTGCAGTCAACACTGGCATTTTTCAGCTGCTGTTGATGTCGTGGCAAGTTTTACGTTCAGTAGTTTGTCATTGCTTTCTGAACGATCGGCTCACATACCTTTCCGTAAGAAACCAACACGACGCGATCCGCTGCCGAATCTCGTGCAGCTGTGTTTCGTAGTGGGTATACGGGATTAAGAACAGTGTCCTTAACCGCTTCGCCAGGGAGACCGCCAAGGACAAACAACTGAATGTAATATGCCTATACAATCAATCTGGGGTTGATCATAACGTCCTACAAAAGGCAAGCAACATCCTATTTGTTGAATCTGTGTTGGAATCATGCACGCGGATCCCATGAAAGACATGTTAATCCACAACAAGGATACAGATATGTATGTTTTATGTTTATATTTTCATGTAGTTTTTCGGTGTGTGTGTGTTGTGTTTTACTGTGCTGACGAAGGCATTAGCCACAACGTCCATTTTGTTACGTGTGCTGGTGTTATAGTAAAGCTTTCCCGCCACTTCTCGTTGTTTGTTGATTCATTCGTTATCTATGACCTGGCAGAGACAACTACGTATTGTGACCTACACGCGCCACATTTGAGGACAAACACTACGGTGATGTCAAAAGGCTTAAGTAGACAGACTGCCTGTCTGGGCATTAACTCATATTGCTGTCTGAAGGTGAACGAAGAAGAACAGCAATATTTGACCTTACAGTAGACGACTTGCGGTTCACATTGACCAGTACCGGAGGTGGATGTGGAAGTTCTCGAACTAGAGCCGAAATGTCTGGCCGCTGCTGAGTTGAGTGCGTGTTCTTGTAGAGCATTAATAGAATCCATCCGACTGTAGCGGCCCGATTATACACCGATTGCTCATACTCCGCCTTCTTCATGTTTGAGATGTTTCCGCGCTGCTGACTGGCAAGGACGGTCACCGGGGCGGGTTACCGAGCACTGATGATTTTATCCTGTACAACATCAGTTAACATAAAACAATTCCCTCCTGGTTGAAGCACTCATAAGCCGATTGTATGAATACATTTAATCCAGTTCATGTCGTATCATCATCATCATCATCATCATCATCATCATCATCATCATCATCATCATCATCATCATCATCATCATCATCATCATCATCATCATCATCATCATCATCATCATCATCATCATCATCATCATCATCCATTACAGTGTAGTACGAATGGTCACAACTGATAACGATCTTCACCATGTTAACATCAGAAGTAATTTTACTACGCGATCCATCCTCATCTCCCTCAGCTATTGATTAGTATCTGTCAACAACTCGTGTTTCAGGCATCATCGGATTACTTCTCCCACACCCTACAAGAAACTTGCAAGTCGTGTGCGAGGAATGAAATGGTACATTTTATTGCCGTTGGCTCTTTACAAGTGCAAAAACAGTCGCTATCTAATCACACATAAAGTCACAATATTCTCTATCACTAGTTTTCCTACCCTATAGCTAATCTCTATCTACTAGGCTATATGAAAACACATATCTATTCTATACGGTGTGAACACTACAGAGTCAGTCCCCAGTCTCACTTGCTTCACTCGCGTCGCTACACGCCACGCGGAAGGACCTTCATACGCCCTTCGGCTCCCTGCGTGCTAGGTCAGTTAGCACGCTTCCATTAGCTGGCTCTGGCCTGAGTGCTAATCGTTGCTATCACGCAGGCGTGATTCTGTCGTGACCAGTAGTGCTAACTATCTGGTCAACGCCTTCGTGTGAGGACTAGTTAATAGTCCCCCTTTTCTATCATCTATCCTGCCCTGATCCCGGGCACTCTGTTCCCTCTACTCAATCTGAGGTTGACCCCATGTCCCGGTGGTGTTCTATCATGAGGCAGGCTTCCTGCCTCATCCTTCAGTCTTTGACACACACCCTCCCCTCCTGTGTTGCGTCATCAACTTTGACTCATTGGTTGTGACGCAAGAGGTTTCTAAAAAATTAGTGTGTCTAATTTTTGTCAAAGACTGTAGATAACCTGGCTTTGGGCTACTCAATAGACCTACTGACTAATGTCACAATGTAGCATCACTTTACTTGGCTACTGGCAATCGCCACAAACTTGTCTGGTTGGCGTGAGCCCTCTTCTCAATCGCAATATTATATTCATTAGAGGTATGTCTGAACCGGACCGTTGTCTTATAAGACCTGCCCTCAAATAGTAAATTAACTCACTACCCATACAAAGTTGACTTTCTGAAGGTCAACACATGAATTGCTTCATGTCCCCCATATAATATTAAACAACCATTACACAAGCTGTGAGCGACAGGCTTTACCTATCTCGCTTCCGCGTATAAAGTCATATTTCACTGTTAAGTTAGTGTTTCGTAGTCTATTATGTCCCCTGACCCGGAGTTATCTCCCTTTGATCTTATAAAAGTGTATGCAATTTATATGTTTGTTTTTCTGGTTGTTTGTGTGTTTGGATGTAATTAAAAGTATAATCTAACGTCTAACATGTGTATCTAACTATCATGTGTATGTAAGTTAGTTTTTCAAGTGCCATAATTCATTTAACTGTGGTCACAAACATGTGTATAATACAAATCTGTGACTACATTTCTGTCTTATGAGACTCAAAATACTTTCACTAAGATCCTAAACTAAAATACACAAAATACATTCATTACAACACATTTTCAACACTGAAACCAACATCTGACGGCAACAAAAATAAAAAGTTCTGTTGAGCGGCAAAAAAAATCCGCTGACTGTTCTCACTCTTTCCTGTATATTTTACATTTGTTCTCACTTTCACACTTCTGTCACACATCTTTAACATTCGTTTATGTCACACTTCTTTTACCCTCACTATTGGCACACCTCTTTTACCCTCATTTCTGTCACACATCTTTCATCCTCATTTCTGTCACACTTCTTTCATCCTTATTTCTGTCACACATCTTTCATCCTCATTTTTGTCACCTTCTTTCATCCTCATTTCTGTCACACATCTTTCACCCTTACCTTTGTCACACATCTTTTACCTTCATTTCTGTCACATAACTTTCATCCTCATTTTTGTCACCTTCTTTCATCCTCATTTCTGTCACACATCTTTCACCCTTACCTTTGTCACACATCTTTTACCTTCATTTCTGTCACATAACTTTCACTCTCATAGTTATTTAAAAACCTTGGAGTGACACTGTACAAGCTTGGCTCAGTTTGACAGAGTTGAGCCTAATGACTGTGCATCAACCGTTGCACACGTCAAGTATTTACAACATATTTACATGTAAGAAAAAACGGGTTGATGGTTTGTACCCTGGTATTATTAACCACTCTATTCTACTGAAATATTATTCTAAATAATGACATACTAATACTAGTTCTATAAATATACATTTAATGCGTTGCCTATTTTAATGTATCTGTCATATTAATCCTAAAATAAGCTTACATTACTCCTAATATTTATCTAATTTAAGGGATGTAATTTACCTATGTGAAATGAAATTGAAGTGAGATGAATTATGTCCCTTGGTGAAATGGGTAATGTGAAATGTAATAAGTTACGTCCCTTTCTAAAATGGGTGATGTGAAATATAACATATTCTAACTAATGTTTTTAAATACAAAAAAAACTATATGATTGATATTCTTATTCTATATGGTGAAAATGATGTATCTTTAAGTGTATAATATTTCTATTCTATTATGGTGTAATCTAATCATACTACTAAATGATAATGTTTATTAAATGGATTGGTTAAGATGGAATGAAATCAAATGAAATGAAACAAAGTGAAATATAATAAACTAAATGATACTATTCATATGTAAACTTCTTATCATTAGTTGTCATGTTTAAATTACTATCCTAATCTACTTTTAAAGCTAAATGAATATGTAAATTAATATTCTATCTAAAGTAAAATGAAAAAGTATTATATTATCTAACTGTACATTAAAATGACATACTGTATCTATATTTTATCACTATATTAAAACATTATGATACATATCACATTAAGTTTTATATACATGGTCTTTAAATACCTCAGGTTAGTCGTTGCCATTAATGTTCAGAAACACGTTTTCATTGGCATACTATCTATACATTTGTTTTGGGTATTTGAAATCCATTACACAGTCATATATATTCTATGGGTATTGCACCTGTAGATTTCGTTTGTAGACCACTGTTCTCGTGTCTGTATGTATATAATCATCTGACACTGTTTTTCTCTGTTTAACACAACTACTTCACTGGAACATATTTGGAGCTTAGCACGTAATAAGCTGTCCTAGTTCACAAAGTGATATATTTGTTCCCAGAGTAAAGTTCTTACTTTTGATGTCTACAGACACATAGCAGGTCAATGTTTTTGGTACTTAGTTCAGCACACAATATTCATGTATTTCTAACATATTTCACATAGAATATTTGACTGTACTAAATTAACATATATTACAATACAATTTTATATGGAAATTTCTGGTATTGCTACATCAGATGGTCGACTAAGGGTATCAGCCAAGATGTTATCTTTCCCCTTAATATGTTCTATACTAAAGGTGTAATTTTGCAGTATTAGCGACCACCTGTATATTCGGTCATTTCGATGTACACCACTCTGCATGACCGTTATTGGGGAGTTGTCAGTCTGGACAATGAAGTGTACACCCGACAGAAATCGATGCAGCTTTCTCACCGCATAGATGACGCTTAAGGCTTCCAACTCGGATATGGAATATCTGGACTCGGTGGGTGTGATCTTACGGCTCACGTAGCAAATCGGATGGAAGATGCCCTCATAAAATTGGCCTAGTACTGCAGCGATGGAGATCCTGCTGGCATCTGTCCTAAGATAATAAACGAGCCTCGGATTAGGCAAGCGGAGGATTGGAACATTACTAAACAAAATTTTTAGTTTTGACAATGCAGAAATTAATAATGCATCTTTAACATCCAATTTTACAGAAGCTTTTAAAACATTGGAAAATACACTTGTAATCTCCGCTAAATTTGGAATAAATTTACTATAGTAATTCACTAACCCCAAAAGGCTTCTGACCTGTTTCTTGGTGGTAGGCATGGTCAGATTCATAATTTTGGTAATAATTTTCTGGTCAGTCTTTAGTTGACCTGGAGAAATGACATGACCCAAAAACTCAATTTCTTTTAGGCCCAATTCGACTTTGCTCGGTTTGACAGTGAGCCCGAAGAGTCGCAACCTATTAAAGACATGTCTCAGTTTCAGTAGGTGTGTAGTCCAGTCATCAGTATGGACACATATATCATCTATATAGGTCACTGTATTCGTCACTCCATGAAGTAGATCTCTAGTTAAGCGTACGAAAGTGGCAGGAGCGTTTCGAAGTCCGAAAGGAAGAAAACGCCACTCGTATAGTCCTAAAGGTGTTGAGAAAGCAGTAAGATGGATGGATTGAGACTGCATAGGGACTTGCCAATATCCCTTAGTGAGATCTAATTTAGAAAAGATTTTGGAGGTGGACATGTCAAGAATAAGATCTTCGCAGGAAGGAATTGGCTCTGCGTCGATCTTGGTGACGTTGTTGAGCTTTCGATAGTCCACGCACAAACGAATTGTAGAATCTTTCTTCTTAACTAGAACAATTGGAAAAGAGTACTCCGAGGTGGATTTCTGGATGATCCCACTAGCCTCTAAATTCAGAATTTCCTTATTTAGATTTTCCCTATAGCTTAGTGGGATTGAGTACGGCCTGCATTTAATAGGCTTAGAGTCCGTAAGAAGAATGGAGTGTTCGATTCTTTCCGTCCTACCTGGAATGTCAGAGAATATGTCTTTGTATTCCGTCACTAATTCTACTAATTGTCGTCGTTGACTGTCTGTTAGTCCCTGTTCTATATGTATGCTATCTAATGTAGCAGTCTTGTCTACAATAGGAACTGGTAGTTCCATTCCGTCGTCGTCTACCTGATTCAGTACGGTGGTGGTGCTAAGTGTGTATTCTGTATTCTCGCTAGGTGTATGCTCGTCGGATATGCCAGTCTCGCTAACTAGTGTAGTTGCGTTGTGTATGTCTGTCGTCTGATCATTTGGTGTGGGTGCACTGTGTTCGTCTGTCTCTACTTCTGTCTCTTGTCGTGAATAGTAAGGTTTCAACATGTTGACATGGAATATCTTTAAGTTTCCGTTTATTGATATTTCATAGTCAACATCTGAAATTTTACGTACCACCTTGAATGGCCCTTGCCATGAAGTCAATAATAAATTTCGTTTGTCAGGAAGCAAGAGAAGTATGTCTTGATCTGGTTCAAGTTCAATTGTTCTCGCCCCTTTGTTGGCATATTGGCGGTAGATTTGACCCTTCCTCTCCAAAGCTGCCTTAGCTATAATACACGATTTCATGATGTTATCTCGCGTTTCAGTCACCATTTCATAAGGTGTTTTAGGTTCGGGAATTTGAATAGAATTTGTTATTGCCTGATGATAAATGGTTAGGGGTCCACGTGGGTTAGCCCCGTACACTAATTCAAACGGTGAGAAACCCGTGCTTGAATGGGGAATCTCCCGATAGGCGAACAGCACTGTTGGTAACAGTGTATCCCAATCAGCTGGGTTTTGGGTTTTCTGCTGTTACCTTAGCCAGCATATGCTTAAGATCTCCATTAATTTTTTCTACTATCCCGTTGCTGGCTGGATGGTAAGCTGTCGTGAAATGTTGTTTACTCCCTAACATTTTTGTAAGGGCTTGCGTTGCAGCCGATATGAATTGTGTTCCACGATCGGATAAAATGGTCCGTGGAAATCCGAATCGTGAGAACAGGTGTAGAAATACATTGGCAACATCTTTGGAGGTGATGTACTTCAAAGCTACTGACTCAACCCACCTTGTACAGAGGTCGACCATCGTCAATATGAAGCGATTTCCTTTGCTGGACACCTGATTCAGGGGTCCAACAATATCTACCGCCACACTCTCAAATGGCCTAGAAGCCAGTGTAGAAGGTTGTACTTCAGCTGTAGCATGTTTACCCTTTCGTACTAACTGTTGACAGACATTACACGAACGACAAAATAATTTAATATCATTGCAAAAACCTGGCCAATAAAAATGAGCCTGAATTCTGGCCCTGGTTTTGTCATATGCAAGATGGCCAGCAAACGGTGACTCATGTGCAATCTTTAGCACAGTTATGCGATGTTGTACAGGTAACACCGTTTGCTGAATCTCATGGTTACCAGTAGTATAATATCTAGTAAGAATGCCATTATTTAATCTGAAGAACCATGATGCGTTCTTTGTAATTTTGGCTCGTTCTTTCAATAATTTTAAATAAGGAGACAAACTAGGATCAGCTTTCTGCTGTTCTATGAATTTTTGTCTGTTGGTATCATCAGTGCTAGATGGAGAAAGCACCAGTAGTCTCTCATCTTGAAGCGTATCTTGATGTTTTATAGTGTCTGCTCTGGTTGTTGCATTAACTGCATTCAGTTGGTTCCATGCGGATATTTCATCGCTAGTACATTGTTTTAGTTGAGGTAAGCAACCCAGAATTAAATCAGTACAAGGGTTGTCAAGTATAGCACAAGTAAATGTACCCGAAAGGAAAGGAGTGTCAATACGGGCTTTGGCCAAAGGGTAAATTTCAATGTTACCCGAAAAGGTTCGGCATTTGACAGAGTCACCTGTATAATCCTCTTGACTCACCAGTTCCTTTCTGAGACCAATAAGGGTACTCCCGCTGTCCAGCAAACATTGGCATGGTCTATCATTGACCATTGCATTGTGGAACTCTAGATTGCCTCTGGAGGCTAAGGCTGCATTCACACTCTCAGATGAGAATGGAACTGTATGTCCACATTCTAGTTTCCCGTCAGCATGAAACTGGTGACATCGCTCACAACTGTCAAAACTCAACATATCGTTTACACAACACACCTCTTCCGTTTGGTTAACAGGTAATTCATTTTCATTCTCACACTCAGTCTCACTACCACTATCAGAAGATGTATCAAGTAAAATAGCATTGTTGGCTTTCATACGTTGGCGGCCAAGGCACTTATTTGAATAATGGCCGTAGCTGGAACAAAAAAAAACATTTAATGGCCCGCCGGTATGCAGATCTTTTGTTCTGTTGCTTCTTAATAACATTTTCAAGATGTGCCGGATAACTCGGCGATTTGTCACACATTGAATAAGTGTCATGTAAAAGTTGACAGTGGATACATTTTGAAACTTTTCTATCTTTCTTGTCAAATTTATTATAGGGTTTCCTATTGCCCTGATAGTTTTTAGATTGATCTTTTACAAAGGAAACTATTTCAGAGTCATTTGAAGTTTTAAAAATATTTCTGTTTGAAGAAAAATATGCTGACCCTTTCTTTTCAAACTGTTCTATGGTTTCAATGTCTGACTGCTGCAAAAATTTAGCAAAAGAGGATGGTATCGTGGATATTACTTTATCCATAGTTATTAAGTTTTTTAATTTATCAAAGTCTTTTCCTATGTTAGCCGCTTTAAGCCACCTATTTAGTACACTTTGAACATTTGAGACGTAGTCAATGAAAGTCTCAGTAGGTTTAGGTTTTAAAGTTGAGAACTGAACCTGATACCCAGGGGCATCAAGTAAAAAGTGTTGCATAATCCTATCACGGATGTATTGGTAGTCAGATCTAAGATCGGTTGGTATAGATTCTATTACTTTAAGGGGCTCACCACTCAGGTTCTTCATATAAATCATAGCCCACATCTCTAAAGGAACTTGGTGATATTTAAACTGATACTCGACATTCTCTGTCCAGGCAGAGATTGAATCTTCTTTACAATATGCTTTGATAATATTTTTGTATTTGTTGAACTTATTTTCTTCTTGTTAACTTTTAAGTTTAGTGGCAGAGATCTCTGCGTGTGAGTCTACATCCATCTCTTTCATCTTTAATTGTGTCTCTGATTCTACTTGTATTTGTTTTTCCTTAACTCTTACCATTTCATCTATCTCCTTTTGCTTTAGATCTATTTCTCTTTGTTTTAATTCTAATTCCTTCTGTTTAATTTCCTTATCTTGTTCTAATTGCTGTTGCTTTGTTATCTCAGCTAGTTGTGTTAATTCTTTTTGATGCTCTCTTTCTCGAGCGCGTTCATCTCTATCTGCATTTTCTTTTCGTTCTCGTTCAGTTCTCTCAGCATCTTTTGCTTCTTTAAATTTCTTATCGGCATATTGTTCTAGCTCTTTACCTGTGTATTGCAATTCTTTGCCAGCTTTAATGAAGTCAGCTAGAGTAGCCATGTTGTTGGGTAATAGGTTCGCGTTGACCTGAACTGACTACTTCAATTAGTTATTATTCTTTGATATGCTATGTTATTTAATATCTGAGCACTACAAATTGTACTCTTTGTTTACATTCTGGAAAATTGTATTCTCCAAAAAATTAGAGCACAAAGTCTGTTCATACAATACACGCTGAAAAAGAGATGCACTATTAATCACAATGCATGCCAAAAACGTAGGTTTTACTCAACTTAATGTTCCCTAGAACAAGGAACAACACGTTAGCAACACCGGTCCCGTTGTTTGGCACCCCGGAATACACACGAGTTTTCTACTCTGGTCACCCTGTTTGGCACATCGGCACACACTCACGTTATCACTCAGCTGTTGTTCGCCCTGTTTTACAGAGCAGCAACAATTAACAACTCGTAAACGAAAAATAGATTTTTGACAAATTTTTACAATGACACTGACATGCCCACGAACAAACAGAACATCGATTAATTAATATTTAATGTCAATGTCCTGTCTTCGTTCTACCGTAATATGTCTTTCGTTACTAACCTAGTTTAATCTATGGAAGTATCGTGCAGGCCAAATCTAATTTGCATAGCCGAAAGTAGTGCCCTCGTGACGGTAAACAAATAGAAAAGTACGAAAAAAAAATCAATAACTGCTTTTAAATAAATATAAATATAATAATAATGTGTAAATAAATAAATATATTCATTCTTTAACTTAAATAAACAAATAATAGTTAATATATCGTAAAGATTCAGGCAGGCAGCAGCTTGCCAGTATGTAAACACTGATATGCTGATTGCAAATGGCGAGGCCCAACTGTTTGTCAATCGTGCCACGTCACAGGCGCAGCGCTATTTTTAGCTTGCGAAAATCAATACTGTCGCTGACCTTTGTATTGCTCCGCCATGAATCATTTGTGACAATTATTCAAAAATAAATAAATAATTACATAAATAAATGAAAGAAGACCATAATATGCATACTTACAACTTTGAAAAACACATTATTTAAATATATAACATTCTAATAAGCACAAATAAACATTATTTCATCACGATAGGCACAATTCTGCTGGCAACTCGATCTAGTCTGCACACGTCATAGTCACTGACACAAATTAAACATTTAATCTTCGTAATATCCTATCTGTAACCCTAGTCTAGAGCCGTGGGTAAGTGTATATAGCTTGAACTCAGGTTCAAGCAGCACTTCTGACACCACATTTAATCCTATTGCCTGTCAACAACTCGTGTTTCAGGCATCATTCAGGCATCATCGGTTTGCACACTTAATTATGGTAATTTGACACTCGCCCAGATCGTAGACAACGCCACGCAAAAAAAAAAAAAAAAAAAAAAACATTATTGTCATCGGCAAAATTATCTCCCCTTGCCATCAGAAAAAATCATCTCCCCTTGGCACATGGGAAATTATCTCCCCTTATCACAGGGACCTACATTGGGATTAATCCTGATGTAGGATTCATAGTGACCCACATGAACCCACAATCAGGAGCATCCTGAAAAGGAGAGTGTTTCCTCCCTAAAATACTACTGTAAACATTCGCACATAAACATCTTTATCATTAGCAACCTCGTTCCCATCATGTGGCATTCCGATACGCTTGAGCGGCCATGTTTGGCATATGCCATATGGCTAAGCCGCCCAGGTATCCAACTATTTGTCTTCCCCTGGCTCTTTTCCCGTAAATGTTGCCTGGTGTCATTCAGTTTCAAGTTTATTTCTCCAGAATTAAGCCCCCTCCACCGAAATTTAAAGAAAAAAATGTCGTGATTGTCTACGTCTATTTCTCTAGTCAATTTACAGCCTTCATTTGTTTCTAGCAGTACTGTTTCATTTGTTTCTAGCAGTACTGTTTCATTTGTTTCTAGCAGTACTGTCTCATTTGTTTCTAGCAGCACTGTCTCATTTGTTTCTAGCAGCACTGTCTCATTTGCTTTCTGACCACAACAATTCTTTGCGCGTTTTTAAGTAACCATTTTTTCACATAGACTACAATGGCTAATAGACTACAATGGCTGGGGCATATAGAAAGAATGGAAGATAATAGAGAAACAAAACTCGCTTACACTCAGGAAATAAATGACCGTAGACCCCGAGGTAGACCAAGAAGGCGGTGGAGAGATAATACATGTACAGACCTACAAGCACTTGGAATCAACGACTGGCAAGAGGTCATCCAGAGAGACGAATGGAGACGGCTTGTATCTGCCGCAAAGAACCTCAATGGCTCGGAACGCTGAAGAAGAAGAAGAAGATTTTTTTCACCGCCATGAGATATTTCACAATGCGTCTACTTATTGTCCATGTTTCGCATGCTTACATCAGTAAAGGTTCTACATAACACGTCAGCGCTTTATACAAAGTAGAACCAAGATGGTTTGCTAAACCCTACACTTGGAGACTTTGGTTGTGAGCTCTCTGAGACCGGGTCAGGACAACTGTTCAGCAGAATTGACACGCAATTATATAACTCCTGTTGTTGAGTCTAGACGTAGGCCTGGCCAAGATTGTGCTCGTGATTACACTTCCTGTATCTGGTGGCGGGGTTGTGGGTTCATTCCACACACCGGTCGGCAGCACTTAAGTCTTGACTTCTCATTCAGAAAGTGAGGACAAACTTTTTTAGCGTATACTATTTACAGGACATTGCAGTCAACACTGGCATTTTTCAGCTGCTGTTGATGTCGTGGCAAGTTTTACGTTCAGTAGTTTGTCATTGCTTTCTGAACGATCTGCTCACATACCTTTCCGTAAGAAACCAACACGACGCGATCCGCTGCCGAATCTCGTGCAGCTGTGTTTCGTAGTGGGTATACGGGATTAAGAACAGTGTCCTTAACCGCTTCGCCAGGGAGACCGCCAAGGACAAACAACTGAATGTAATATGCCTATACAATCAATCTGGGGTTGATCATAACGTCCTACAAAAGGCAAGCAACATCCTATTTGTTGAATCTGTGTTGGAATCATGCACGCGGATCCCATGAAAGACATGTTAATCCACAACAAGGATACAGATATGTATGTTTTATGTTTATATTTTCATGTAGTTTTTCGGTGTGTGTGTGTTGTGTTTTACTGTGCTGACGAAGGCATTAGCCACAACGTCCATTTTGTTACGTGTGCTGGTGTTATAGTAAAGCTTTCCCGCCACTTCTCGTTGTTTGTTGATTCATTCGTTATCTATGACCTGGCAGAGACAACTACGTATTGTGACCTACACGCGCCCCATTTGAGGACAAACACTACGGTGATGTCAAAAGGCTTAAGTAGACAGACTGCCTGTCTGGGCATTAACTCATATTGCTGTCTGAAGGTGAACGAAGAAGAGCAGCAATATTTGACCTTACAGTAGACGACTTGCGGTTCACATTGACCAGTACCGGAGGTGGATGTGGAAGTTCTCGAACTAGAGCCGAAATGTCTGGCCGCTGCTGAGTTGAGTGCGTGTTCTTGTAGAGCATTAATAGAATCCATCCGACTGTAGCGGCCCGATTATACACCGATTGCTCATACTCCGCCTTCTTCATGTTTGAGATGTTTCCGCGCTGCTGACTGGCAAGGACGGTCACCGGGGCGGGTTACCGAGCACTGATGATTTTATCCTGTACAACATCAGTTAACATAAAACAATTCCCTCCTGGTTGAAGCACTCATAAGCCGATTGTATGAATACATTTAATCCAGTTCATGTCGTATCATCATCATCATCATCATCATCATCATCATCATCATCATCATCATCATCATCATCATCATCATCATCATCATCATCATCATCATCATCATCATCATCCATTACAGTGTAGTACGAATGGTCACAACTGATAACGATCTTCACCATGTTAACATCAGAAGTAATTTTACTACGCGATCCATCCTCATCTCCCTCAGCTATTGATTAGTATCTGTCAACAACTCGTGTTTCAGGCATCATCGGATTACTTCTCCCACACCCTACAAGAAACTTGCAAGTCGTGTGCGAGGAATGAAATGGTACATTTTATTGCCGTTGGCTCTTTACAAGTGCAAAAACAGTCGCTATCTAATCACACATAAAGTCACAATATTCTCTATCACTAGTTTTCCTACCCTATAGCTAATCTCTATCTACTAGGCTATATGAAAACACATATCTATTCTATACGGTGTGAACACTACAGAGTCAGTCCCCAGTCTCACTTGCTTCACTCGCGTCGCTACACGCCACGCGGAAGGACCTTATACGCCCTTCGGCTCCCTGCGTGCTAGGTCAGTTAGCACGCTTCCATTAGCTGGCTCTGGCCTGAGTGCTAATCGTTGCTATCACGCAGGCGTGATTCTGTCGTGACCAGTAGTGCTAACTATCTGGTCAACGCCTTCGTGTGAGGACTAGTTAATAGTCCCCCTTTTCTATCATCTATCCTGCCCTGATCCCGGGCACTCTGTTCCCTCTACTCAATCTGAGGTTGACCCCACGTCCCGGTGGTGTTCTATCATGAGGCAGGCTTCCTGCCTCATCCTTCAGTCTTTGACAGTATCAGTACTAAATGTGTTCACTGCACCTCTGATTATGTGTCCTTGCCTTTCCACAGTGTTGACCATATCCTCTGGTAACTCCCTGCTGCACTTTTCTTTCCAGACAGTGATGATAGTGTATCTGGTTTCCACATTTCACACGTCATCCCAAGGGTTCTGATCATAGCTGCCTTTTTGTGCATCAATACCCCACCCAGCGGTGCAGACCCAGCCAGTGTGCCCGCCTTTCGTTTCCCATCACACCAGCATGTCCTGGGGAAAAGATCCAACGGATGCTCTAAAGCTGTGATTGTTTAATTGAAGCACGCCACTCTCTACGAAGCAGACACATGTTCACATTTTTCAACATGCTCTGTGATTCCGTTACAATTACTACATTTGTGTGCTGTTAGTCCTCCAGCCATCGGAACGCCGCAGTGACTGCCTCTACCTCCATTCTCAGACTAGATGCTGGGGTATCATATGCCAGGCTTTTCTGTACTAGGCACCGTTCAATAACCTTGGCTATGAACTCCCAGACACTTCCTTTATCTCTTAGCACAGAACCACCAGTGTACATCACATGGGCTCCAACTGTGGTGAATCAATTGTTGCACCATCCATTCAGCGCTTCCTGCTGGCTTGTCCCTGCACTCTTGGTCCAATGTGATTATGACCTTGCACAGGTCTGACATTTCCTCTGCATTCTGACCCACCCCTCTGCTCTCTAAACGTTTTCAAGCATACATACTTCTCAGATAGTATACTCTACTTTAGCCATCCACGATGCTCTTCTCATCAGCCTATGGCTCTTACATGTGTTCAGGGCTTCATGCAGGCGGTATTCCTTGTCCGTGGCCACTGAGAGATATGACTTAGTCTGCTGTACCTTTGTCTGCCTGCAATTGTTGACAAAGCTAGGATGTATCTCACACACACTATCAGCATATCCTTCCTGGTGCATCCCAGGATCACCCGCATTGCTTCATTCTGTACACGGTCTAATTCCAATCCATACTCAGTTAGTAAGAGAATCAAATGTTGACAGAGTATCAACAACATTCTTCGGTGCACCAGGCCACTTCTTAGATCTCAAAATAAATCCTCCCGGTGTTTCCTGAACGATAGGCTTCTGTCGAAGATGATTCCAAACTACCGTCTCTGTTAATATTCCTGCTGTTTGTTGTAACCTTGGATATTAGCCTTAACAATCCTATTATCCAGAGAGCACTAAAACACCGACGTCTTTTTTTTCTGGGTTGGTGACACCACCCATCTTTATACACCAGTCTATCGCTTTGTTTGCTGTTTCCTGCATCTGTTGGTTAATTTCTGCCCCCCCCCCCCCCTTTGCATATACTCAGAGACAGCATCTGCAAATATATATAAATTGTCAGTAGTAGCCAATGGCCGAGCAGTTAGCACGTCGGTCTATGATATCAGGAAACACTGGTTCAAACTCCCAATAAAGCAAGGCATTATTTTACATATGAAGTGTGTGATATCTCAAAACATGTGTAGCTTATGTGTTTCCTAACGAACTTCATGCAGTAGCAGTGTGTGAAACCTCACTATTGATACCTCCAGGCAGACACAAGGAAGGACTCTAAACGTTGCTATTATAGTTCTATTAAACAACAGACTCTGTAATTACTCATCAAGAAGAACCACAGAAGCTTGCATAAAAATGGTCTACTTTTTATCAATGTTCTAATTAGAAGATCCAAAGCAGAATTTATTCATGGATTTATCCTATTATTATTTTGGTAAGAACTGAAAGGCACACAAACTTGATGACATTTTCCGCAGTTACAATGACAGCCTCTGTCATTTTCTCATCATGATAATTATTTAATTCATCTCTTCACGTGAACAACATCCTTGGGCTGTGTTACTGTTCCGTGGTTATTTGTACCGTCTCCCGGCAGCAAGGTCAGTGGTCTCCTCTATATAATGAAGACTCGTCACTGCCAGGTCTACCTCGCCCTGTTACAGCTTGCTTTGCTAATGGCTACTGATGAACGCGCTTGTTGTGCAGCGTGTACTAATTTCGGTTTTGTTGTTAATAAAATATTGAAATTTCAGAAGTGAACACAAATTCACTGTTAGCTTGGGGGGGGGGGGGGGGGGGGGGGAAAGACCTAGGACACATTGACACAATTTGTAAGGTGAAAATCTAGAACATATTGCCACAGCTTGTCAGGTGAAAATCTAGAACATATTGCCACAGCTTGTAAGGTGAAAACTAGAACATATTGTCACAGCTTGTCAGGTGAAAAGCTAGATAATGTTGTCACAACTTGTAAGGTGACAAACTAGAACATATTGTCACAGCTTGTCAGGTGAAAAACTAGATAATGTTGTCACAACTTGTAAGGTGAAAACTAGAACATATTGTCACAACTTGTAAGGTGACAAACTAGAACATATTGCCACAGCTTGTATGGTGAAAAGCTAGATAAGTTGTCAAGCGTGTAAGGTGACAAACTAGAACATATTGCCACAGCTTGTATGGTGAAAAACTAGATAATGTTGTCACAACTTGTAGGGTGAAAACTAGAACATATTGTCACAACTTGTAAGGTGACGAACTAGAACATATTGCCACAGCTTGTATGGTGAAAAGCTAGATAATGTTGTCAAGCTTGTAAGGTGACAAACTAGAACATATTGTCACAGCTTATAAGGTAAAAAACTAGAACATATTGTCACAGCTGGTGAGCTGAAAAACTTGAACATATTGTCACAGCTGGTGAGCTGAAAAACTTGAACATATTGTCACAGCTGGTGAGCTTGACACAGTTGTTATGCTGAAAAAATCTGAACATATCGACACAGTTGCTAAGCTAAAAAAAAAAAAAAAATCTTCAACATATTGACACAGTTGGTACGGTGAGCAACTTGGTCATATTGACACAGCCGGTAAGGTTTTAAAAAAAAAAAGTCGCTTAAAAGTCGACAGGGTCGACTTCATTGCACCGGGTTTTTATCCCATATGGCTCGGTCTCTTTCCGCAGCACGGAAAGCGTCGCACAAAGCACGAACTCCGTAGCTTTTGGCGACGACCCATGGGAGTCTCCGAAACATTTAACTCGTAAACCGAAGGACACGGTCCGGAATCGAACCCACAACCTTCAGCTCACGAGTCAAACGTCAAACGGCTTGACCACTTCGCCACCTAGAACATATTGACACAGCCGATAAGGTGGACAACTAGAACATATTGACACAGCCGTTAAGGTGGACAACTTGAACATATTGACACACCCGTTAAGGTGGACAAGTAGAACATATTGACACAGCCGGTAAGGTGGACAACTAGAACATATTGACACACCCTTTAAGGTGGACAAGTAGAACATATTGACACAGCCGGTAAGGTGGACAACTAGAACATATTGACACACCCTTTAAGGTGGACAAGTAGAACATATTGACACAGCCGGTAAGGTGGACAACTAGAACATATTGACACACCCGTTAAGGTGGACAAGTAGAACATATTGACACAGCCGGTAAGGTGGACAACTAGAACATATTGACACACCCGTTAAGGTGGACAAGTAGAACATATTGACACACCCGTTAAGGTGGACAAGTAGAACATATTGACACAGCCGGTAAGGTGGACAACTAGAACATATTGACACAGCCGATAAGGTGGACAACTAGAACATATTGACACAGCCGGTAAGGTGGACAACTAGAACATATTGACACACCCGTTAAGGTGGACAACTAGAACATATTGACACAACCGGTAAGGTGGACAACTAGAACATATTGACACAGCCAATAAGGTGGACAACTAGAACATATTGACACAGCCGGTAAGGTGGACAACTAGAACATATTGACACAGCCGGTGAGCTGAAAAACTTGAACATATTGTCACAGCCGGTAAGGTGACAACTAGAACATATTGACACAGCCGGTAAGGTGGACAACTAGAACATATTGAGACAGCCGGTAAGGTGGACAACTAGAACATATTGACACAGCCGGTAAGGTGGACAACTAGAACATATTGACACAGCCGGTAAGGTGGACAACTAGAACATATTGACACAGCCGGTAAGGTGGACAACTAGAACATATTGACACAGCCGGTAAGGTGGACAACTAGAACATATTGACACAGCCGGTAAGGTGGACAACTAGAACATATTGACACAGCCGGTAAGGTGGACAACTAGAACATATTGACACACCCGTTAAGGTGGACAAGTAGAACATATTGACACAGCCGGTAAGGTGGACAACTAGAACATATTGACACACCCGTTAAGGTGGACAAGTAGAACATATTGACACAGCCGGTAAGGTGGACAACTAGAACATATTGACACAGCCGTTAAGGTGGACAACTTGAAAATATTGACACACCCGTTAAGGTGGACAAGTAGAACATATTGACACAGCCGGTAAGGTGGACAACTAGAACATATTGACACACCCGTTAAGGTGGACAAGTAGAACATATTGACACAGCCGGTAAGGTGGACAACAAGAACATATTGACACACCCGTTAAGGTGGACAAGTAAAACATATTGACACAGCCGGTAAGGTGGACAACTAGAACATATTGACACACCCGTTAAGGTGGACAAGTAGAACATATTGACACAGCCGGTAAGGTGGACAACTAGAACATATTGACACAGCCGTTAAGGTGGACAACTTGAACATATTGACACAGCTGACAAGACTAATGGTAAAAGAAACTGACGTGAGTGGGAGAAGTTCCCGGACGGTCTCGCATCGTGGCAGAATGATAACAACACATGTGTGGACGCACAGAACCTGAGAGCGCCAGTTCTGGGTTGCATGGCGTAAACATCGATTTTGCAAGGCACATGATGATGATGATTTCGGCGAGGCTGTTGAATTCTATGATCTGGATGAAACAACCATCTTGCTGGGGGTGGGTCACCTCAGGGTGGGACATCTCGAATGGGTCACCTCGGGGTGGGTCACATTGGTTTGGGTCACTTCGGTGTGGGTCACCTCGAGTGGGTCACCTCGTGTGGGACACCGGGCTGAGTCACCTCGGGTGGGAAACCTCAGGGTAAAGGAATAAGCTGCGAGACTTGAAGGCTTTGTGCGAGACACACGTAAACTGGTGACCTAGTTTAGAGAGGGTATAATGAGGCTGCACACACTCGTAGACACACTCGTAATTTGATGATAGTCTGTTGTGATAATTAGATGATGATAATGATGATACTAATAGAGCTAATGCAAATAAACACATTTATGACATCGGCAGATACAAGAGGACGTGTGATGGACGTTCAGATCTGTTCCAGGAACATGTGTTGTTCCTTCTGTTGAACCTTCGTTAACCGACTTGTACACACATGTACAATCGTTAATGCGTGAATTTGTTCTTGTTGTGCGATATCTGTTGTTGCCTATTGCCCCTCCTGATGTCTGTGTTTGGAACTGTCAGGTCAGAATTGTCACAAGATCATCTTTACCTCATGAATAATTATGCTCATCACCAACTTTAAAGGGAAAATCGGGGTTTCATTTTTCTATTGCAAAAGAACACAGCAGACTGAAGTAACATCTATCTATAGCATGGATCTCTCCGTGGGTGAGGAAATGATTCCATGGCGGCCAGGCACCCACTACAGCAATGAACACCTCAAACTGTTCTTGCTAGTTTTTTAAGCAGCTTTTTACCCACGAACGTCAGTGGGATGTCACGAACTTTCTCCTTCCCATGCCAGCCTCAGTGTTGCCATTTTAGTGCTTTTCGCAATAAATTTAGTGCTTTTTCAAGTCATTTAGTGCGAAAAGTTTGCTTTTAGCGCGGCCGATTAAATTTAGTGCTTCACAAAATTCTTTTGGTGCTTTTTTGGGGTGGGTAAAAATTACTTTAAAAAATCATTTTGGGAACACTAAAAAGCCGAATTTGAACTGAAGCGAGGGAGTAAAACAGTCTTAGTACGTTACCGCGCAATATTCAACTAATTTAACGCCCTTTAATACGATTTAGCTGAAAGCGAACGCCATCTTGCACACAAGTCCAAACGTCAATACATTAGTTTGTAATCGAGTTCATAATTTTGTGGTGTCTACATTATCCTCTAATTTAAGCTTATTTGTGTTTCACCATGAGCAAAAAATATTGTCAACATTTCAGAGAACAGTGGCTCAGTGACACGAGATTTCAAAAATGGTTGTTGAAAGTAGAAGGGGATAATACTAAGTGTTTTTGCAAATATTGCAAATGTTCAATTGCAGCCAGGTTAAATGATATTGAGAGGCACAAGAATACAACGAAACATCAGAAAGCCGAACAACCATTCAGTACACAAAGGCAAACAACAATTGCATTTGACAAACTGAAAGATGATGTCAAAGAAACAGAAGGATGCATGTCTTTGTTCATAGCTGGCCATTGTTCGCTTCGTGTTGTTGACCATTTAAGTGAACTCTGCAAGGTACACTTTGGTGACAGCAAAGGTTGCAAGAACTTTAAGCTTAGGAGAACTAAGTGCAGAGCAGTTATTTCAAATGTACTTGCACCATATTTCACAACAGACTTGACAGCTGATATTGGCAAAAGTAAATACAGCTTATTGATTGATGAGAGCAATGACATTTCTGAAACTAAGCTACTTGGAGTAGCTGTTAGGTTCTATTCAGAGACAAGAAAGCAGTTTGTGGTTACTTACTTAGATTTAGTTGAACTGAGTGACTGCAACGCACAGGCAATATGCAATGCATTAAAAGATTGTTTAAACAAGAATGGACTTGAGTTGCAAAGACTAGTTGCACTCGGCACTGACAATGCGTCTGTCATGACAGGTGTAAACAATGGAGTATATACACAATTAAGATCCGAAGTTCCTCATTTGGTACTAGTTAGGTGTGTATGTCATTCCTTTCAGCTGGCAGTGTCACAGGCTGCAGCTGCTTGTCTGCCCAGGAACATAGAGTTCATGATTAGAGAAACATATAACTGGTTTTCTCACTCAAGTCTTCGTCAAGAAAAGTACAGGGAGCTTTTTGCTTCAATAAATGATGGACAACATCCGCTGAAGATTGTTCAATTAAGCCAGAAACGATGGATGTCCTTTCAATCTGCCATTGTCAGAATATTGCAGCAGTGGGTCGAGTTCAGAACTCATTTTGATGTAGCAAGACTCAACGAGCGCTGTTATACAGCAGAACTTCTACATTCTATGTTTAGCGACATGAAAAACTATGTGTATCTCATATTTCTCAAGCAAATTCTCGGAGAAGTTCAAAGTGTGAATAAGAAATTCGAAGCAGATATACAGGATCCAACAAAACTACTTAGCGATCTTGTCCAGCTCATTGATTCTATCAGTTCAAAGATTGCTATTCCTGGGGGAAAAAAATAACAGAAAGTGCTGCTATTCAAGATTATTTAGATCCTAATCCCAATCTAGGTTATGAGTTTGAGAAAGAAATAGCAGACTTCAAGTTTCCCGATGAGAAAGAAATTCGTGGAAGGTGCATCCAGTATTTAATAGAGCTATTGACACAGCTGCGTTTACGTACACCCGATAACGTTCGAGTGTTGCAGTCCATGTCATTTCTTAGTGGAAGTGAATGTCTACAGCCAATGAAGCCCTGTATATTGGATCTTGCTAAAATGTTTGTAGAAGATGCAGCTACTCTCACCCGCATCGATTTCCAGTGGAGAAAACGTCATCATATGCAGTGGACACAGACCTCTGACACACTTGGACTGTGGGCAGAAATAGCCTCATACAGGGATGCCACCGATGAAAATCCTTTCCAAGATCTTACAGATTTAGCTTTAACTGTGCTCATTTTACCTCATTCTAATGCGGACGTGGAACGTATTTTCAGTCAGATGGGAGTTATAAAATCAAAATTGCGGAACAGACTGAGCATCAAGAGTTTGACAGCTGTTTTGACTATTAGATATGGAATGAAAAGATATGGCAAATGCTGTCATGATTATAAACTACCTATGGATATTCTGTGAAAAATTTGATCACAGGAGGCATATACATGTTTCTTTCAATCATCCTCCTCATCCTCATCATCGCAGGAGCAAACATAGCAGGAAATAGCTACAGAAACTGAAGAGGAGTTGTTTGACTGGGATTTGGCAGATCTGGAATAAACTTCATTCTAATATTCAGTGATAATAATAAATTATAATGTGCTACTTTATAACATTTTGAATGAATACCACCAGTGCTTGTTTTAGTGATTTCCCAAAAAATAGTATTGCAATTTGGTGCTTTTTTTTGTGTGGCTCTAAAGTAGTTCTGATTAGGATTTGGCGGATCTGGAATAAACTTCATTGTAATATGAAGTGATAATAATAAATTATACTGTGATACCTTGTTACATTTGTAATAAAAAAGTTATTGCCTTTTTTTTTTTTTGGTGCTTCCTAAAAAATTTTTGTGCTTTTTAGTGCTTTTTTGGGGGGGGTCGATTTTGGTACTTTTTCATCAAAGGGAGATATGGCAACACTGGCAGCCTGAATACATTTAAAGAAAGCAACTGTACACTTAAGCTTGTTGACATCTCCATAGGGGTTGTCCTCAAGGAAACTAACTACTGCTTGTAACTGAGTCATTAACGTGGAGATTTGAGTGCGAACCAGGAAGAAACAGCAGACTGTTCAATAAGTGCTTCTCTGGCAGTCTGATCATTTAGTGCCTCTTTCACTTTCATTTGTTTATTGTTGGAACAGCTGATGTCAACATCCTTGTGGACATAATAAGTCTTCAGTGTCTTCTGGCCTATTTGTTTCTGACTTTGTTTTCATGGTTTGTTTTTTTCGCTCGCGTGGTTGCCTTTATTAATTGTTATCTTGGTACTGGAATGTGTGCATCATTGTTCCGGTTTGTTACGTTCTCTTTCCGCCCAGCACCACAGTTTGAAATTTATGACCATCTTTCATTGAAGGTAGTAGTCTGTAGTCTCGTGTCTATAGCCGTCGTAGCTGAATGGTTAGTACGCTTGGTTGATAGTTTGCTTGCCTGACTGGTTGCTTGGTTGGGTGTTTGCTTGGTTGGGTATTTGTTTGGTTGACTGGTTGCTTGGTTGAGTGCTTGCTTGATTGACTGGTTGCTTGGTTGACTGATTGCTTGGTTGACTGGTTGCTTGGTTGAGAGCTTGCTTGGTTGACTAACTGGTTGCTTGTTTGGTTGACTGGTTGCTTGG
Source organism: Cepaea hortensis (assembly GCA_963921405.1). Classification (NCBI taxonomy): domain Eukaryota; kingdom Metazoa; phylum Mollusca; class Gastropoda; order Stylommatophora; family Helicidae; genus Cepaea; species Cepaea hortensis. The sequence continues at coordinate 49,618,203 of OY992888.1, forward strand.
TTGTGTTTGCGTGGTTGACTGGTTGCTTGGTTGGTTGCTTGCGCGGTTGATTGTTTGCTTTGTTGATTGCTTGTTTGGTTGCTTCATGAGTTGTTAATTCTCTCGAATGTCGCAAGTTTAAGTTTACAGATCGGGTGTACTGGTGTTTAGGTCATTAAAGGTGCCGGCATTTATCTATGTGAGGCCCTTGAATAGACTGTTTTCCCGACCCGATACCGAAAGCCGTATCACCACGAAGACTGTGTGGCATAGTTATCCTTACCCTCTCCAAGCCAAGAAACGAGCGGGGTGCCAAAGACCGGTACTGGAACTTCACATCCGCGGCGAAAAATTTGCTCAATTTCACTGTGGTCTAGGGTTCTGTTCCAGTAATGGAACATTTGGATATATTTTCTGACAGTACGATACATGGCATGGGCACAGCCTCGTAAATTGAGCGCCGGATAAGAATCACAGTTTTCTAGGGAGGAATGGCGCGCGGAATGAAGCTAGTCGTTCCACCTGATTATCTTTTGACATAGTACATGTGACGGTCTAACACTTCTACAGCCGTATCAGATTAAGAAGAAGGCATGATACTACTTCTGCCTGTCATAAAGTACCGTAACTTCAGATGTGTCTCCTAGCCTCAGTGATGGCAGATTGTGGACGTCAATTACTAATTGTGACATCAGTTGTCATGTCTGTCGTGTCTTCCTTTAAAGTGTCGTCCCTGGAGTGAGGAGAGTCAACACCCACATTATAATTGTTTTCCCTATCAATATCCTGGAGAATCCACCAGCTTCCGTCCAACTCACTCCATCAGCCCGTGGACACCCTTTCCTCTCTCTCTCTCTCTCTCTCTCACTGTCGCACTATGCCCTCTCTCATACTTCCCCAACGCAACATACTCAACAACTCTTGCCTCTAAAAATTAATATTGATTAATTTATTAAAAGAAAATTGTAACGTATATGAGACGTGTATGTGAAGAAAATGTGTGTTGTGTATTCTGATGTAAATGTATAGGTCAGCCTTCAAAGTTCAGGATCAGAGTCCACTCATCATGGCAAGGATTACACGACATCACACGAATCAGTACAATAGACCTCATCAAATGCCGCTTCTTTTCCGCCAGACTTGTTCTCCTCCATGAACCTTGATAACCACGACATCTGAGTCCCATTCGAAACTACAGTCCGGGAACACTATTAATGTTTGTTCCTAACAAAAACTGTTCCTAATAGTTTGTAGAACTGAGATCTCATAATTCCTGTGCAGTGAAAAAATCATGGAACCCTGTCCTATGAACATGACGTTTATCCTTCTTGCGAAATGTTCTATAATTTTCACTCCTAAACAGTCATTGTATCTAGACTGTATCTAAAATAGAGTTTAGATTGTATCTAAAATAGAGTTCCTCATTTTCTAGATATAGTCTGAAACTTATGATTTCCTTGATACGTGGAACAACTACACTTAAATGTTATCTTTCCTCCAATGTGAACATCAGTCGCTACTGTTCTCGTCATACGTGGACTGAACATCCATCACTACTGGTGTGTTAAAGACTGGTATGACCTACAACTCATTCGGTACTTATCCTGTAGGATAATTCTACCATTCAGCTCCACTGAGCAATGTTTATCATCTTCCTCTAGCATAGGCTCGTTGAGAAAGTTGCCGGCCAATCTTCCGGCGCCAAAAAGTTATCCGGGATTGGATTTTTCAATGATTCTGTGTTCTTCATCCCGACCCGAGGGAACCTGTAAAATAGATCAAATAACTTGTGATAGCCTCCCCGTCACTGATCTCTATTAGATGATCGTGGCCATTGGCCCTTGCTCAGCAAAATACAATGAACCTAACTCTGTCAGGGACATATGACCTGAACACATAGGTTTACATCAGGCCAAGACAAGAAGAAGAAAAAAAAAACAACCAACAGCGTGCGGACCCCCCCCCACCCCCCACCAGGGAGCACCCACTGGAAGATCCCAATTATCCCCCATTACTCAATTCTCAACTAGTAAAGCTTATCAATACTTCACTAATCTATTTTCAACCAACAGAGCCAATTATCACTTCCCTACTCTAGCTAGTTTTCCACTAACAGTGCTAATCATCACACTCTAGTTTTAACAAGGCTACAGCCTATATTAATTAGAACTAATTATAATAGGTTCTACCTTATACGGCACTGCAGTGTTTACTCAATCACATCTAAGTTTGCCATGACAGGCACGTGTAAAATAAATATAATATATCCCGCACACGTTAGATGTTATTAACTCCCTAACCGCAGTGCCAAAGCACGTCTTCCTAGATCGACGTTTCGAGTTACACTCCTTATCCCCAAATCTGGTTTTTGGCAAACCTAAAATTGGTCACGTGACGTTATTCTATATGTCCACACAGGTGTTATTTGGGCATATCATCCATTGTCAAGAATCTATCCTCCCTGGCTCAATCAATGTCAGAGTTGTCATCACTTGTTTTGACTCCCACAACAAGCTAGCGAGTTCCTGTATGCTCCCAACAACGGGTTTCCACAACAAACCGCAAATCTTCTGTCGAGTGGTGACAATCACAGCCGCCATTTCGCCTGATGTCCGGAAACTCTAAATGACAGACGGACTGTTTTCATGTCCCGAGCCGGCAAATGCTACCTGGATCTGACTGTTGATAATCTGTCAAAGCGATGTATGAATTCATCTCACTCACTTCCAAATGTTCCCATTTTGTCGACCCCATGTAAACACGTGCAGCTGCAACTTTTGACCGTCCTGGGGATTTTGACATCCAATTTGTTTTTTCTGTTAGTTAAAATAGTTTTGGCTTTGCAGATAGACCGGTTAATCAGAAAGTCTCTATAGTAATCAACTGGTTAAACGCGGTGTTTTATTTTTGTGACATACGCCCCCTCTTAAGAGAGTAGTCCATCTCACTCTTCTCCACCGTAAGTTTAATCCAGATGATTCATTCCTCTTCTTAAGGAGCTGGGTGTCTTGACAAGAAGTCCGCTCCAACATTGTCCTTCCCAGGAATGTACTACACTGTGAAATTATAGGGTTGAAGTAACAACGACCACCGCATCAACCGGGCGTTGAGCTTCTGAGAAGTAGCCAGGAACATCAGGGGCTGATGATCCGACTGGACCCGAAACTTAACTCCATACAAATAAGGCTATAATTTTTGCACTGCCCATACGAGAGACAAGCACTCTCTCTCTCTCTCTCTCTCTCTCTCTCTCTCTCTCTCTCTCTCTCTCTCGACGGTTGAATAATTCCTCTCAGCCTGGAGTAGTTTCTTGCTTGCGTATGCCTCAGGTTTCAAAACCGAAGCATCGTCTTTTCCTTCCTGTAACAAGGCTGCCCCAAGCCCAATCGCACTCGCATCCGTTCTCAACACAAATGGTTTGGAAAGGTCAGGGAGCTGTAATACAGGTTTGCTGACCAATGCCTCCTTTAACTGACTATAGGCATTCTCACATTCTGGTGTCCAAATGATGTGGTCCGGGAATCCCGTTTTCAAGGTTTCCGTCAATGGAGCTCCCAGTTCCGTGAAATGTGGGATAAACTTATGGTAGAACCCACACAACGAGAGAAAAGATCGCACATCCTTCTTCGTTTTTGGCCTTGGTGCATTTCTGATTTTCTCCAGGTTCTTCTCTTCTGGGACAATGTGTCCTGGAGTTATGGTGTGACCTAGAAATTCCAGAGTCTGGTAACCAATCATGCACTTGGTTGGACGAGCGGTAAGCCCTGCTTCCTTGAGTCTATTAAACACTCTCTCCAAGGATTGCAAGTGGTCATCCAAGCTGTCACTGGAAATCAGAATATCATAAATGAAAGAGATGATGGACGGATTCTGTAAAGGATCGAGTAAAGTCCTCATCATGCGTGTAAACACACTAGGTGCATTGCTGAGTCCAAAGGGCATGACCTTGAATTCGTAGTGTCTATTGGGTGTACTGAAAGCCAACAGTGGTCGAATCTCCGGTTTGACTGGTATCTGATAGTACCCCCGACTCAGATCCACCTTTGAAAAGTACCGAGCCTTATGGAGCCTAGCGAATAACTGCGTTGGATTCGGCAAAGGTTTCACCTGAAATTGTGTGTGACTGTTCAGAAGTTGGTAGTCTATACACAACCGGTGTTCTCCACTTGGTTTGCGTAACAAAACTACCCCCGCGTTGTATGGGGATGTGGATGGCGCAATCACGTCATCCTCCAACAGTTTCTGTATTTCCTCCTCCAGGGCCTTTTCTTTAGAGAATGGCACTGGGTAAACCTTTTGACGAACAGGTTCCTGCGTGGTCAAAGTCATCTCGAACTCCACCAACCTCGTTCGTCCTGGTTTATCAGTCAGTATCTCCTTATGAGACTTGAGAACCTGGGTTATCTTTTCCCTCTCCTGGGAGGTCAGATCAGGGTTCACTTGCACATCCCTATAGGTTTCCTGGTGTACCAGGGGATATTCCCTGCCGTCGTTGGTTCCTACTTCCGTCTCTACTGCAACTGCCATTGCCATGAGGTGAGCTGCCTTGTCTCCGGGTCTCTCTTCGTATTTCCGCAAGAGATTGATATGGAAAATCTTCGACTTTCCCCGGATCCGGATCTGATAGTTGGTTCTGGATATCACCCTTTCCACGGGAAATGGTCCTTGCCAACCTATCTCCAGTTTGCTGTTTCCCGTTGGGAGTAGCAACAAGACTTTGTCTCCCACCTCTAGAGATCTTTCTTTAGACCTACGGTTGTAGTAAGCCGCATGTCTTTTTCTGGCCTTTTTCAAGTTTTGATTCGCCAGAGTCCATCCCTTGTGGAGTTTTTCTTTCAGTTTCTCCACGTATTTATAGGAAGAAATCACTTCTTCTGACGTCCCCTCTTCAGTCCAACTTCCTCAACATGGCTTCCAACGGTCCTTTGATTGGACGACCAAACAGCAACGTGGCGGGTGGTAGTCCTGTTGAGCCACGAGGAACCTCCCGATAGGCAAAGAGTGCTGCTGGGATATATTCATCCCACCTATCAGGTTTTTCCTGTGCCAGTTTCCTGAGCATTGTCATCAACGTGCCGTTGAAACGCGCTACTTGTCCATTGGCTTGAGGGTGGTAAGGGCTGGTATGGATATGGTTAGAGTGAAACACCCTAAATACCTCCTCATGAGTTTTCCACAAAACTTGGACCCATTGTCCGTCAGAATTTGATCAGGGAAGCCTAATCTGGTAAGGGCCTCCATCAGTGCGTCCGCCACTCGTTTCGAGTCAATCGTGGTCAACGGTATGGCTTCACCCCACATTGTACAGCAATCCACCATTGTGAGTATATACATGTTACTCTTCCTAGTCCTGGGAAGTGGCCCCACGATATCGATGGCCACCCTCTCGAAAGGAGAGTTCATGATGGGCATCTCACCCAACACCACCGGTGCTGTCCAGTGTTTCGGTGCCACCCTCTGACACTCAGGGCATGACTTCACATACCGACGCACATCATCTGTCATTCCCGGCCAATAGTAATGGCAGGAAATCCGCTGCATGGTGGCGGCAATACCCATATGTCCACTAAAGGAGATGGTATGCCCCATATGAAGAATCTGGGACCGGTGAGCTTTCGGGACGACCAACTGACCGTATAGGTTGTCTCCCCTTCCTGCTCTCCTGTAGAGTATCCTATTCTTCATGTAGTACTGTCCCCGACCTGGTGGATCAGCACTTTTCTGCAGCTTTTTGTAGCAAGGACTTAAAGTAGCATCCTCACTCTGGGCAGTTCGTAGCTCCCCCGGCAGTGGGTTAGTCACAATTGCTTCTGCCTCTTACGTTCTCGTCTGAGAGCGAGTCTGTATTGCTCCCATATGGATTGTCTCCTTGGGCATTCCCAGAAAGACATACCGACAACCTAGGATTACTGGGAAAATGGGATCGGTCAATACAGCGGCCTTGATGGTGCCGATGACATACCTTGACCGAATCTCCACATTAGCAATGGGCAACTTCATGGCCACAGCACTCTTCTGTGCAGGCTGTATCTCCATGGTCTCACCTGTGAATTGTTCTGGATGTACCAGATCCGCAGAAATCACGGCCTCCCCGTCCAGACCTGTGTCGTACAAACACTCCACTTGACGACCGTTAACCTCTACCAATTCCACTACAGGTGGTTTTTCCTGGTCTGGAGTCTCTTCCTCGGCCTCGACCTGTTCAGTGGGCTCCACCTTAGGTTTCCCGTGGCACACGACGAATTGAGTGTCTCCTGACTTTCCCCTGCAGTCAATAGCTTTGTGCGTATTCGACCTGCAGTGGTTGCACCATTTCCCTGTCCTAGATTTTCCATTGCCGGACTTGAGTGAACTCTCCTGATGGCGAGCTTCCTTATTGACCTTGGCATTTTCCGTGACAACCTCCTTGGAAGTCACTTGACATGCTGCGAAGTGAGGGTTCTTAGCCTTCGATTTGCAGTCCCTCGTATTGTGAGAGGGTGACTTACAAATTGAACACCACTTCTCCGACCACGGTCGTTTTGGTGTAGAGCTTGAAGTGCTCTTGCTTCCCTCCTTCTTCTTCTCTGAACTATCCTCTGATTTTTGCACATAAGGTTCCCACTTTTTGGTTCCTGAGTTTTTGGCTTTCTTCTTGTCATGTTTCTCCTGACTTTTGGTGTTGGTTGAAAGGTTGTCCCCTGCCTCCCCATGTACCTCGACGAACCGTTCTGCTAATTTAGTCACGAGGTCAATACGTTCCGCTCCTTGCTCTCCCAAGAACGTCCTGAGAGGTTTAGACATTTGCTTCTTCAGCTGGTCGACCACCATGAGCTCTTCCAGACTCTCATAGTCATGTGCGAACCCCGCCAAATCCATCCACATATGGAGATAGGATTTTAGACGCAAACTGTAGGCGGCAAACAACTCCCCCGGTTCTCGTTTCGCTGCTCGAAATTTTTTCCGGTAGGTATGGGACGTAACCTCGAATCGTTTCAGCAGAGCCGTCTTTAACTCGTCATAATTGTTCTCCTGTCCTGGTGGCAGGCGAGAATAAACCTCGTAGCCGGTCCCGCGTAATCCCTGGGATAGCTTGAGATTCCATTTGTTACGCTCCAGACCCATATCAACTGACATAGCCTCGAAGCGTTGAAGGTACTGGTCAATCTTCTCTTTGTCCTCCTCGTAGACCGCTAAAGGAAACTTCATAGCATGGTAACTATGTCCACCTGCTGGGGTTGGGCCTGGGACGGAGGAACCTCCAACCGCCTCCTCAGTTTCTCCATTAGATTGACTCTTCAACTCGAGTTCCCTCATCCGGTACTCGTGCTCCCTTTTCTGTGCTTCCTGTTCAGCTTCAAGTTTTTTAGCAGCCTGTTCCGCTTCAAGTTTCCTAGCAGCCTGCTCAGCTTCCAATTTCCTAGCTTCTTCTTCCAACTCCATCTTTCTCAATTCCAACTCAGCCTTTCGATCTTCCCTTTCTGCTTGACGATACTCTCTCTCCACTTCCTGTATGTAATCCGTTAGAGCAGAACCCGACAATCCCATTTCTTCCCCCTTTGCCCTTAGTTCTAGCGTGGTTAGTTTAGGAGTGGCCATTTTACAGAGAGGTAAGCTAGCAGGTTGATTATCTATTTACTGCAAATTAATATATAGATAGATTAACAAGTACTCTAAATCTATATATGCACCACATCCAGCACACCACAACACCACACAATCACTCAGGGACAAGAGTAGAATCAGGACCACAGACCTATGCAGACGTGTGAAGTGTGAACAGGTAAGATATGTGTCCTAACCCCTATCCACAATCACTCTAGCTGGATTCTCCAATATGATATTTCCCTCTTATAACTAAGGATCCCGTGTCAAAAGACCCCGTTGTCAGAGGATCCCACTGTCCAAAGATCCCGTTTACGAGAGATCCCGCTGTCCAAAGATCCCGTTTACGAAAGATTCCGCTGTCCAAAGATCCCGTTATCGAGAGATCCAGCTGTCCAAAGATCCCGTTATCGAGCCCCCAATAATGTCGTGTCTTCCTTTAAAGTGTCGTCCCTGGAGTGAGGAGAGTCAACACCCACATTATAATTTTTTTCCCTATCAATATCCTGGAGAATCCACCAGCTTCCGTCCAACACACTCCATCAGCCCGTGGACACCCTTTCCTCTCTCTCTCTCTCTCTCTCACTGTCGCACTATGCCCCCTCTCATACTTCCCCAACGCAACATACTCAACAACTCTTGCCTCTAAAAATTAATATTGATTAATTTATTAAAAGAAAATTGTAACGTATATGAGACGTGTATGTGAAGAAAATGTGTGTTGTGTATTCTGATGTAAATGTATAGGTCAGCCTTCAAAGTTCAGGATCAGAGTCCACTCATCATGGCAAGGATTACACGACATCACACGAATCAGTACAATAGACCTCACCAAATGCCGCTTATTTTCCGCCAGACTTGTTCTCCTCCATGAACCTTGATAACCATGACATCTGAGTCCCATTCGAAACTACAGTCCGGGAACACTATTAATATTTGTTCCTAACAAAAACTGTTCCTAATAGTTTGTAGAACTGAGATCTCATAATTCCTGTGCAGTGAAAAAATCATGGAACCCTGTCCTATGAACATGACGTTTATCCTTCTTGCGAAATGTTCTATAATTTTCACTCCTAAACAGTCATTGTATCTAGACTAAAATAGAGTTCCTCATTTTCTAGATATAGTCTGAAAGTTATGATTTCCTTGATACGTGGAACAACTACACTTAAATGTTATCTTTCCTCCAATGTGAACATCAGTCGCTACTGTTCTCGTCATACGTGGACTGAACATCCATCACTACTGGTGTGTTAAAGACTGGTATGACCTACAACTCATTCGGTACTTATCCTGTAGGATAATTCTACCATTCAGCTCCACTGAGCAATGTTTATCATCTTCCTCTAGCATAGGCTCGTTGAGAAAGTTGCCGGCCAATCTTCCGGCGCCAAAAAGTTATCCGGGATTGGATTTTTCAATGATTCTGTGTTCTTCATCCCGACCCGAGGGAACCTGTAAAATAGATCAAATAACTTGTGATAGCCTCCCCGTCACTGATCTCTATTAGATGATCGTGGCCATTGGCCCTTGCTCAGCAAAATACAATGAACCTAACTCTGTCAGGGACATATGACCTGAACACATAGGTTTACATCAGGCCAAGACAAGAAGAAGAAAAAAAAAAACAACCAACAGCGTGCGGAACCCCCCCCCCCCCCCCCCCCCCGCCCACCACCAGGGAGCACCCACTGGAAGATCCCAATTATCCCCCATTACTCAATTCTCAACTAGTAAAGCTTATCAATACTTCACTAATCTATTTTCAACCAACAGAGCCAATTATCACTTCCCTACTCTAGCTAGTTTTCCACTAACAGTGCTAATCATCACACTCTAGTTTTAACAAGGCTACAGCCTATATTAATTAGAACTAATTATAATAGGTTCTACCTTATACGGCACTGCAGTGTTTACTCAATCACATCTAAGTTTGCCATGACAGGCACGTGTAAAATAAATATAATTTATCCCGCACACGTTAGATGTTATTAACTCCCTAACCGCAGTGCCAAAGCACGTCTTCCTAGATCGACGTTTCGAGTTACACTCCTTATCCCCAAATCTGGTTTTTGGCAAACCTAAAATTGGTCACGTGACGTTATTCTATATGTCCACACAGGTGTTATTTGGGCATATCATCCATTGTCAAGAATCTATCCTCCCTGGCTCAATCAATGTCAGAGTTGTCATCACTTGTGTTGACTCCCACAACAAGCTAGCGAGTTCCTGTATGCTCCCAACAACGGGTTTCCACAACAAACCGTCAATCTTCTGTCGAGTGATGACAACCACAGCCGCCATTTCGCCTGATGTCCGGAAACTCTAAATGACAGACGGACTGTTTTCATGTCCCGAGCCGGCAAATGCTACCTGGATCTGACTGTTGATAATCTGTCAAAGCGATGTATGAATTCATCTCACTCACTTCCAAATGTTCCCATTTTGTCGACCCCATGTAAACACGTGCAGCTGCAACTTTTGACCGTCCTGGGTATTTTGACATCCAATTTGTTTTTTCTGTTAGTTAAAATAGTTTTGGCTTTGCAGATAGACCGGTTAATCAGAAAGTCTCTATAGTAATCAACTGGTTAAACGCGGTGTTTTATTTTTGTGACAATGTCGTTATTCAGCAGCCGTCTGTGTGTTGTTGCTAGTGTTCCAACCGCTGACGGGTGGGTACAGTGGACACAGAGCTGCGTGCAGATCTTGCCAGCCATGAGCCTACAGAGTAGCACAACAACCATCATCACAATAAAGATACAGAAGAAGAGGAGGGGCAGAATAGGGAGAAGGTGTAGATGGAGAATAATGACGAGTAGAAGAAGAAGACACTAAATTAGAGGATGCAAGAGACACAGGATTAGGAGGAAGAGGAGAGGCGGGTGGGGGAGGGGGTGGTGAAGGCTAAAGAAGAAAGAAAGAAAACAGAAAAGGAAGCAAACAAGAAGAGATGGAAAACAAAGTATTATGGAGAAGAAATTGAAGAGAGTTAAAACAAAGCACTATTTAGAAGATAATGAAGAAAGAAGAAGAGCGTGAAGCAGAACAAGAAGCAAAATAAAAAAGGAAGAAAGAGGAGATAGCAGCAACTTGAAATGGTGGTGTTTGTTAGGCTCACTCATATTCAACATTTTCTCCTACAAGACTACACATGTAAATGCACTTTAATGACGTAAATGCACTTGAGCCACTTGTGCTATGGCCAGCCGTCTGGTAGCTCCTGAAGCATAGACTGAGGCCTGATACACGAAATATCCTACATAACATAGACCACGAGAACCGTCACAGGAGAGGGGGGGGGAGGTGGGTGTGAGGTTGTGGTCCTTGTATAAACGTGGCTCTTCGCCGTAGCGCCTTTATGCTTCAGAATGTGAAACGTGTGTATTAAACCAATACTCTGAATGCCTCAGGGGTTTCCGGGCAGTTTTCTAGTTCTTCATGTCTTCTATCTGTCGGTGAGTACTCAACACGCCTCCACTGCTCTACTTCTAGGGGTGCGGAAAATAAAGCCTGAATCGTAAACAAGTCACGTATGGCTTAACTGTTGAGGTCAAGGCGAGTCCCAGATTTCTGCCGGAATACCGAATAGTGATTGCATATTTGAGAGACATTCACTGGAATACTGAGGACTATTGTGAACTGGCTTGGAGTCATTTGAAATGCATTACAGCAATCTGAAGTGACATGAGATGTGAGGAAGCTGCGTGATGGATTCTGAAGTGCCAGGAAGTACCATTAAACGTCATTAAATGGTCTGAAGTACTGTGAAGTAGTTTGAAATGTTCGAAGTGCCATACAGTTATATGAAGTACCCTCTAGTGCTATGAAGCACTCTACACTGTCGTGAAGTACTCTACATTGCCATGAAGTACTCTGCACTGCCCGGAAGTACTCTGCACTGCCAGGAAGTCAGCGACCCTAGTTCAAACCGCAGCAGTGCATCCTTTTCTGGTCAGTACCGTCCTGGAGGCGAACCACTATTACGGGCGGTGAAGGGGTGGGACATCTGTTTTAGTGACCGCTCAATTACTGCAGCTAGAGCGACTAGCTTGTGCCTATGTGTCTTCTAGAAAGTATCCTGGCTGTCTCGTTAGACCACTGTCTGCAGCCATTGTAGGCCCTTCCTCCCTACCGTCAGTACCAAACAAAGTTTTTATTGCTTATCCTTTTCAAGACGTCGCAGTCAACCCCGGCATTTATTGGCTGTTTGTGATTTTTTGGCAAGTTTACGTTCCGTAGTCTGCCACTGCTTTCTGAACGACACGCATTCATATCTTTGATGGAAACCAACGCAAGGCAGTTTGCTTCCAAATCGTTCACAGCTGTGGCATGGAATTATGTGTGCGCGCACATGTGTCATGTCTGCTTGCTTGACGTATATACAAGATAACTGACCATGCTTACGCGCTGTGGGACGTATTGGGAGAATAGTGCTAGCCTTATATTTGTATACGAAAGGAGACGAAGCCTTGTTACAAACCTTTGAGAACAAAATTTTAAGACGCATCTTTGGACCCATTAGGGATACACAAAGTGGAGAGTGGAAAAGAAGAAGTAACAAAGACATTTATGATCTGTTTAAGTCCCAGCTAATCACTGGTATCATGAAGGCTAATAGACTACAATGGCTGGGGCATATAGAAAGAATGGAAGATAATAGTGAAACAAAACTCGCTTACACTCAGGAAATAAATGAACGTAGACCCCGAGGTAGACCAAGAAGGCGGTGGAGAGATAATACATGTACAGACCTACAAGCACTTGGAATCAACGACTGGCAAGAGAAGGTCCACCAGAGAGACGAATGGAGACGGATTGTATTTGCAGCAAAGAACCTCAATGGCTCGGAACGCTGAAGAAGAAGAAGAAGAATATTTCTTTTCTTGTTTCTTTGGCGCCAGCTACTAAATGAAAAACTAAATTATATTTGTATATACCCATCGGCACTCCAGGCTGACGTGGTCAGTATCACCCCGCCCTCTTTACTTCCCAACACATTTCCCGGTACGGATGTTTAGGCTGGGTCCACCTGCCAGTCCAGGTTCAGTTGTTTAAACGTGTCTACGTTTACATGACATCCTAGCACACAGGGACGCTTCCATGGCATCCTAGCATACAGGGACGCTTCCATGACATCCTAGCATACAGGGACGCTTCCATGACATCCCAGCATACAGGGACGCTTCCATGACATCCCAGCATATAGGGACGCTTCCATGACATCCTAGCATACAGGGACGCTTCCATGACATCCTAGCACACCGGGACGCTTCCATGACATCCTAGCATACAGGGACGCTTCCATGACATCCTAGCATACAGGAACGCTTCCATAACATCCTAGCACACAGGGACGCTTCCATGACATCCTGGCATACAGGGACGCTTCCATGACATCCTAGCATACAGGGACGCTTCCATGACATCCTAGCATACAGGGACGCTTCCATGACATCCTAGCATACAGGGCCGCTTCCATGACATCCTAGCATACAGGGACGCTTCCATGACATCCTGGCATACAGGGACGCTTCCATGACATCCTAACATACAGGGACGCTTCCATGACATCCTAGCATACAGGGACGCTTCCATGACATCCTAGCACACCGGGACGCTTCCATGACATCCTAGCACACAGGGACGCTTCCATGACATCCTAGCATACAGGGACGCTTCCATGACATCCTAGCATACAGGGACGCTTACATGACATCCTAGCACATAGGGACGCTTCCATGACATCCTAGCATACAGGGACGCTTCCATGTACAGGGACGCTTCCATGACATCCTAGCATACAGGGACGCTTCCATGACATTCTAGCATACAGGGACGCTTCCATGACATCTTAGCATACAGGGACGCTTCCATGTACAGGGACGCTTCCATGGCATCCTAGCATACAGGGACGCTTCCATGACATCCTAGCATACAGGGACGCTTCCATGACATCCTAGCATACAGGGACGCTTCCATGACATCCTAGCATACAGGGACGCTTCTATGACATCCTAGCATACAGGGACGCTTCCATGACATCCTAGCATACAGGGACGCTTCCATGACATCCTAGCATACAGGGACGCTTCCATGACATCCTGGCATACAGGGACGCTTCCATGACATCCTGGCATACAGGGACGCTTCCATGACATCCTAGCATATAGAGACGCTTCTATGACATCCTAGCATACAGGGACGCTTCCATGACATCCTGACATACAGGGACGCTTCCATGACATCCTAGCATACAGGGACGCTTCCATGTACAGGGACGCTTCCATGACATCCTAGCATACAGGGACGCTTCCATGACATCCTAGCATACAGGGACGCTTCCATGTACAGGGACGCTTCCATGACATCCTAGCATACAGGGACGCTTCCATGACATCCTAGCATACAGGGACGCTTCCATGACATCCTAGCATACAGGGACGCTTCCATGACATCCAGGCATACAGGGACGCTTCCATGACATCCTGGCATACAGGGACGCTTCCATGACATCCTAGCATACAGGGACGCTTCCTTGACATCCTGGCATACAGGGACGCTTCCATGACATCCTGGCATACAGGGACGCTTCCATGACATCCTAGCATACAGGGACGCTTCCATGACATCCTAGCATACAGGGACGCTTCCATGTACAGGGACGCTTCCATGGCATCCTAGCATACAGGGACGCTTCCATGACATCCTAGCATACAGGGACGCTTCCATTACATCCTGGCATACAGGGACGCTTCCATGACATCCTGGCATACAGGGACGCTTCCATGACATCCTGGCATACAGGGACGCTTCCATGACATCCTAGCATACAGGGACGCTTCCATGTACAGGGACGCTTCCATGACATCCTAGCATACAGGGACGCTTCCATGACATCCTAGCATACAGGGACGCTTCCATGTACAGGGACGCTTCCATGACATCCTAGCATACAGGGATGCTTCCATGACATCCTAGCATACAGGGACGCTTCCATGACATCCTGGCATACAGGGACGCTTCCATGACATCCTAGCATACAGGGACGCTTCCATGTACAGGGACGCTTCCATGACATCCTAGCATACAGGGACGCTTCCATGACATCCTAGCATACAGGGACGCTTCCATGACATCCTGGCATACAGGGACGCTTCCATGACATCCTAGCATACAGGGACGCTTCCATGACATCCTAGCATACAGGGACGCTTCCATGACATCCCAGCATACAGGGACGCTTCCATGACATCCCAGCATACAGGGACGCGTCCATGTACAGGGACGCTTCCATGACATCCTAGCATACAGGGACGCTTCCATGTACAGGGACGCTTCCATGACATCCTAGCATACAGGGACGCTTCCATGACATCCTAGCATACAAGGACGCTTCCATGACATCCTAGCATACAGGGACGCTTCCATGTACAGGGACGCTTCCATGACATCCTAGCATACAGGGACGCTTCCATGACATCCTAGCATACAGGGACGCTTCCATGTACAGGGACGCTTCCATGACATCCTAGCATACAGGGACGCTTCCATGTACAGGGACGCTTCCATGACATCCTAGCATACAGGAACTCTTCCATGACATCCTAGCATACAGGGACGCTTCCATGGCATCCTAACATACAGGGTATATCGTTCTAGGCCAGTATTTTCTAGATTTCTAGACCAAATTCATCATCATCCATCCAGTGCGTTGCTGGCTGACGTGGACGATGATGCCTCTCAACAAATTGCCATCTCCGACGGCATGGATAAATTCGTGTGTTGACTCTTTTTCCTGCCATAACACTGAATGTCAAGAATTTTCTCACGCTGTCTTCCTCTATCTCTCTTTTCGCAAATCTTTTCAGTTGTCACGTGTTTCAATTTTTGTCTTCTCATAACGTGGCCACAAAATTATGACTGCCTCTTTCTGATGTTTGTGATAAGTTAACTTTGCGATTTAGCTTCTCTCAAAATGTCCAGATTGCTCATTTTGGCTGTCCAAAGTCCAGTGGATAGATGTGTGTTGGGGATAAGTATATGGGTGGGGGATGTGTGAGTGGGAAATGTGTGGGATGTTTGTACGGGGATATATGTGTGTGTGTGTGGGGGGGGGAGATGTGTGCGGGTGGGGGACGTTTGTGTGTGTGGGGGATGTGTGAGTGGGTGGGGAGGTGTGGATGAGTGTGGGATGTGTGGGTTGGTGGGGATGTGTGGGTGGGTGTGGAGATGAGTTGGTGGGTGGGGAGGTGTGTGGGTGGGTGGAGGGATGTGTGTAAGGATGGGGCGTGTGTGGGTGAGGAGTATGTTGGTGGATGAGGGATGCGCGGGAGGGGGATGTGTGTTTGGGTTGGTGGTTGTTGGTGGGTAGTGGTATGTGTAGGTGTTGGCTTGTGGAGGATGTGTGGGTGTTGGTAGGTGGGGGTGGGTGTGTATGGGAAGTGGGGGATGTGTGTGTGTGTCGGTGTGGGAATGTGTGTGGGTGGGGGTGTGTTTGTGGGTGGGGGATTTATGTGTGGTTGGTGGGGTGTTTGGGTGGATGCGAAATGTGTGGGTGGGTGGGAAAATGTGTGTGTGTGTGTGTGAATGGGAAGATGTGAGGGTATGGTTAGGTTATGTGTGAGTGGATGAGGGATGTGTGTGTGGGTTGGTGCGGAATGTGTGTGTGGGAGGGATATGTGTGTGGTTTGGGGTGTATGGGTGCGTGGGTTGGTGGAGCATGTGTGTGTGTGGGTGAGTTTGTATGAGTTAGGGTATGTGTGAATGGGTGGGGGTGTGGGTGAGGGATATGTGTATGTGTGTGTGTGTGTGGGGGGGTGGGTGGTTGCGTGATGTCTGTGCTGGTTGGTGAGGGGATGTGTGAGTGGGTGGAGTGATGTGTGGTAGGTGGGGGATGTGTGAGTGGGTGAGGGATGGGTGTGTGGGTTGTTGCGAGATGTCTGTGTGGGATGGGGGATGTGTCACATAACATGATAATATGCATTGTTTATGCTTACAACAGTCATTTGACAATTTTGTTTTTTTTTTAAATATTGAGCACAACCCACTACTGGCAACGCTGATCGTATTCTGGTATGAACCAAAGGCCTATCCACGTCGATAGGCCTTAGGTTCATACCAGAATACGATCAGCGTTGCCAGTAGTGGGTTGTGCTCAATATTTAAATCTCAAATCCCGAAACAACCAAATAAATCAATGTTTTTTTTCTCCTATGTGTATGTATCATGCACTGTTGATGAACGAAATATGAATGATTGAAAGGGCCGTATGTTAGACGGGCCTACGTACTCAATTTGTAACCCTTTTTAAAATAAAGTTCATTTCAATTCAATTCAATTCAATATGTCATAATCTTCAGCATTCTTCTGTAAAACCACATATGCAATGCTTTCAGGGATGTTTTTCGCTTGTTTACTAATTGTCAGGACTCGCAGCCGTATGTTAAAATTGGTTCTATATAACATGCAAGAACATTTTTTGTTCTAACTTTCGAGGACAAGGACTTATCATTCGATAAATGCAGGTTTTTCTAGTCATATTCTGTTCTTTATCTCCATGATGCATCTTCCATTCGAAGTTATCCATATACCTAGATATCTGAATTTCTGCACTTGCACCAGAATAACGTCATTTATTTTCATCGCACATTTAGGCACAATTCTGTTTCCAGAATACACTGCAGGTTATGTGGTCAGTATCTCATTGGTAACCTGCTCCCAGGTCATGTTCTGTTATCAGTTTCCCGTCTTCCAACTACACCAGAAAAAAACCGGATGGTATTTATTTGTATATCAGAGTAGAGACCAACGGTAACAGCAAGCCAGCAGGTGGAGATCACGAACTGCCATCACTTGATAGGCTGCACGTGTCTGGTGGTGTACTTCAAGTGTCAGCGCTCACACACGAGCTCGGAAAACGGGGGTGGGGTTAGGGGATGGAAAAGAAAACAAAGAAAAAAAAAGGAGGGGGGGGGGGTCTTTAGGCTTCCCTGTTTACACCAGACATATTATTGGCTCTTTCATTTCAGGGATTATAGGAAGTGATTGTACATATATGGGACTTCCGGTCACGAACATGGAGGATAGGCAGTGAAACGGTTAAGGCCTCTGGAGTGTTTATGCTCGTGGCCACCGTTTGCATTCGCATTTTCCTCATGCTGGACTGGTAGTTTATGGTTCCGCCGCCCTGCTATTGCGTTGAGTCCGTGGCGCGACGCTGTGAGCTGTGAATTTCGTGTGAAATGCTTTTAAATCTGCCCGAGTTTGTGGAGCGTGAACTGCATGTTCAGAGCAATGGCGGCTGGCTATGACCCAGAACTGACTGGTTTTTTGCTTTATGCGGAAATGTAGTAACATATAAAGGCAGGAAATCAGACCTTTTCCAAATAACATCTGGCTTGAAACAGGGTGATGCACTATCGCCGCTCCTTTTCAATCTGGCTCTAGAGAAAGTTGTAAGGAAGGTAAAGGAGGAATGTGCTATTGGAGGAACATCCAGACTGCTTGGTTACGCAGATAATGTAGATATTATAGGGAAAAATGAACAAAAGACAATATTGACTCACTTAAAGGAAAAAGCTCAACAAATGGGGCTGGTTATCAACCAAGATAAGACAGAATATATGGTAATTTCAAGAGAAGGAACAGCAAAAATCTCTGGCCACATACAAATAGATAATATGACCATTAACAGAACGGAAACATACAAATGCCTGGGTAGAATATTCAACTGCTCCAACATAATACGGGAAGAAATACAAGCTAGAATCAACTCTGGAAATCTCCCCCGATGTGTCTCCACCTTGACGTGGTGGGGGAGCTTCCGTGTCCCATCGACCCCATTTGCTTGCCGATGGGTGAAAAATTACATATCGGACAGCTTATGGGATAGGGACCAGACTAAGAGAGACACAACCTGCTGCTCTGCAGGTATAGACTGAAGATAGCAGTCAAAATTTAAATCAGGTGCACGAAGGCAGAATTTCTTGGTTCGGACAAAACTCTTAAGGCTCCCTGTCGAGGGCTGTGGCTGAACGCCTCTAAGCCACAAACCCTCGGATCTGAGAGCCAGGCCGATACCCGTCTACCGGAAAATAGAAACGTGATACTGAGCAAGCTACATGCTCAGGTCTGATACATGTTCGAAGGCTCTCAGCTGGGGGATATGAGGGATTCCCGGATGAGAGGGCCTGACCGTTTCCCGTTCACTGCTGCACGAAGGTAAGGTGCTGAGCTGGCAGCACATGTAGCCTACCCCGTGAGCGAGTACAAAAAAGACAGACAAGTGCCCCAGTCGAAGGGCATGGTTACGGAAACCCTGTACCTAACTCATAGAGAGTGTAGATATAAGTGGAAGAACGTCTCAACGCAAAATGGAACGCACGGCGAGCGAACCTATTGCGTGGGTTGAAGTCACAAGCAAAAGCTTACCGAGTGGATGTCGCCCGCAATCTGACCGCTCCTGGTGTGTGCTTGAGCGATCAGTGGCAAGCGGGATGCTCAACACATGGAAGTGAGGAACTAAAGCAGCCATGGGCAGGACGGGGAAACTCCTTGGGTGAGCCCAGTCTCAGAGCAATATGTGCCGGCTCTGCAATTATGGAAGCCTCCTCGGATAGTGAGATGATGCCCATAGTCTGCCCCTGCCTTCCCTTGAGGGCCGTCCGCGATATCGTTGATCGTTCTATCTTGACCAGCTGAGATGTGGGTGACATTACAACAGTCTAACGTGTCTCGAAACCAGAGGAAGGCTAACCTCACTAAAAAATGCCCGCCAGAAGTCGGAAGTGTCGGCCTACGGGTGGCAAACTAAAAATTGACACTACGCAATTACGTCCGAGTGAAATGTCTCGCCCGAATGTCTCTCGTGCTAGGAACAGCTCTGACTACCTAGTTTCCGAATGCCGCTCTTGTTCGGAACAGCTCTGACTAGGTAGTTTCCGAATGTCTGTCGTGCCTGGAACAGCTCTGATGGGCGCAACGACAAGCACATGTCCGAAAACTCGCATAGTGGATGCCGTCTGCGAACATGTCTGGTTTGTGCGGGAATGGCCCGGGGAAAACGAAATGACCAATATATTGAAGTGAGGATTTAAAGCAGCCATGAGCAGGACGTGACGATTTCCCTCGGTGAGCCCAGATCCAGGGCGTTATGTGTCGGCCCTGCAACTATGGAAGCAACCTTGGATGGCGGAAAATGCTATGGACTGTCCCTGCCTTCCTTTGAGGGATGACCGTTGTCTTCGACCGTTCAACCTTGGCCAGCATGGTTGTAGATGGCACCACAAAAGTGAGAGTCTCCCAGGTATGCTACCTGGTCAAAAAAGCACGCTAAAGTCGATGTGTTGGCCTACGGGTTTCGGCCCAAGGGCGCATAACAGACACACCGCAATGACATCTGAAAAAACACTCCGGATGAACGAAAAGAAGAAGAACTCTGGAAATAAGATATACTATGCACTACAACACCTTAAAAAAAAAAAAGTCGCTTAAAAGTCGACAGGGTCGACTTCATTGCACCGGGTTTTTATCCCATATGGCTCGGTCTCTTTCCGCAGTACGGAAAGCGTCGCACAAAGCACGAACTTCGTAGCTTTTAGCGACGACCCATGGGAGTCACCGAAACATTTAACTCGTAAACCGAAGGACGCGGCCCGGAATCGAACCCACAACCTTCGGCTCACGAGTCAAACGTCAAACGGCTTGACCACTTCGCCACAGAGACTCCAACACCTGCTAAAATCAAATGTGCTATCTCGTAACACTAAGATCACACTTTACAAAACACTGATCAGACCAGTTGTGCTGTATGGCTCTGAAACCTGGAGTACAACTAAAGGAGACGAAGCCTTGTTACAAACCTTTGAAAACAAAGTCTTAAGATGCATCTTTGGGCCCATTAGGGATACACAAAGTGGAGAGTGGAAAAGAAGAAGCAACAAAGACATTTATGATCTGTTTAAGTCCCCGCTAATCACTGGTATCATGAAGGCTAATAGACTACAATGGCTGGGGCATATAGAAAGAATAGAAGATAATAGGGAAACAAAACTCGCTTACACTCAAGAAATAAATTACCGTAGACCCCGAGGTAGACCAAGAAGGCGGTGGAGAGATAATAAATATACAGATCTACAAGCACTTGGAATCAACGACTGGCAAGAGAAGGTCCACCAGAGAGACGAATGTAGACGGCTTGTATCTGCAGCAAAGAACCTCAATGGCTCGGAATGCTGAAGAAGAAGAAGAAAAAGAAGAAGAAGAAGAAGAAGAAGAAGAAGAAGAAGAAGAAGAAGAAGAAGAAGAAGAAGAAGAAGAAATGTGTCGCTGCTGGTCTTCTGGTTGACTGCCGCTTCCTTTGACGGTGAACTGTGTTTCGTGGAGGACTTTTTGTTTTGGCATTCTGGAGACGGCATTATGTATAGTGAAATGTTTTTACATTTGTCCAATGTATTGTGGCGTGAACTGCACGCTCGCAAAATTGGCGTAGCTGGCTAGAAAACATCTAGAAACGGAACAACAACATCTAGAAATATCTGGATGCATGGCGGCTGGTTGTGACGCAGAAGTGACCAGTTGTTTTTTTTTTTGGGGGGGGGGGGGAGGGGGGGGGGTTCTAATGACTGCCGTTTCTATCGATGATGAACTGTATTTTCGTAGAGGACTTTTGTGTTGGCATTCTGGAAACGGCATTATGTACAGTTAAATGATTTTTTTTTTTCGTTTGTTTGTTGTTGTTGTTTTACAAATGTTCAAGGTTGTTTTGTTGCGTGAACTACATTTCGGAGAAAACATGGCGTAGCTGGCTAGAAAACATCTAGAAACGAAGCAACAATATCTAGAAATATCGAGGCTTTGTAGGCTACCATCTGGTTGGGATAGTGACTGCCGCTTCCATCAAGGATAAGCTGCATGTTTCATAGAGGAATTTTGTGTTGGCATTCTGGCGACGGCATTATGTACAGTAAATGTTTTTACGTCTGTCCGAGGTTGTTTTGTTGCATGAACTGCATTTCGGAGATAAAATGGCGTGGCTGGCTAGAAAACATCTAGAAACGGAACACCAACATCTAAAAACATTGAGACCTTGTAGATGAACATCTGGTTGAGAAAGTGACTGCCACTTTCATCAAGGATGAATGTTGCGTGGAGGACTTTTGTGGTGACATTCTGGTGGCGGCATTATGCACAGAGTGCCTGAGCGGATTGTTGTTTGTCGAGACTCCTGTCGTTTCCACTTTTTACATGGGGCATTGAGGAAAATTTTATGTGATATTCACTGGCACAGGAACGGAACATAATGGGGACGACCCGTTCCTGTGATGTTAGAACCGCGATTTAACTGAAATGAACTATTGTATATATGTGCGGACACATAAATACGCTCGTACTTACACAACATAAAAACAAACAGGCATGAAGGAGATATATATATATCCATTGGCACCTTGCCGTCCAGACGATAGTTTGTTACATTGTGCTTCAAAATGGCATGATAACTACAACCCATGGCTGTAGCGCATGTGACTGACTGATAAGGCCAATTCGCGCTGTAAATGTTCGTCCACAGTGGATGCATGTGTACACATGGTCATTTCCACCATCATCGTCATTTCCGTCATCGTAGTTGAGATCTCTTACCCATCTGTAATTCACCAAAACATATGGCCTTTGGTATTCTACCATCATCCATCCATCCATCCTCCTAACGTGTCCTATCCATCTAAGTCTACGAAGACTGAGCATGGAACAATCGTCACACAACCTGATCTTTCCAATACTTCAGTATTTGTGATTTTGTCTTGCCACTTAATACCAAGTATTCTTCGCAGACACCGCATATGAAAGCTGTTTAAACGTTTCTCATGGTGTGAGTGAGTTGGCCAGGCTTCACTGCCATAAAGAAGAGTACTAATGACACAGGCTTGATTGACAAGGACTTTTATTTTGGCAGTAAGCTTCCTGTTCTCCCAGACTCTTTTTTGTTAACCTGTTCATTGTTGTTGCTGCCTTACCAATCCTGATGTTGATTTCCTGATCTAGGGATAATTTGCTATTTACCTCTGATCCTAGATATGTAAAATGATCTATTATTTCCAGATCGGCGTCGTCAGTAAAGATTGATGGTACCCCATGTGCACCTTGTGACATAATTTGTCTTCTTTTTGCTAATTGTTAAACCAAATTCAGAACAAGCATTGGAGAATGCAGATAGAAGACGTTGTAATTCTTCCTCAGATTGCGTCGTAATTGCAGCATCATCTGCAAAAAGCAACTCTCTGATCTGTACCCTCCTAATTTTGGTCTTGGCCTTCAATCTCTGAGCATTGTAGAGTCCGCCATCTGAGCGTGAGTGAATGTATATACCAACATCCTGGTCACGAAAGGCATATTTCAGTAGAAGTGAAAAGTATATTCCAAAGAGGGTGGGAACTAGTACACAACCTTGCTTAACTCTGCTCTTGATTTCAAACTTTTCTGAAGTGCACCATCATACTTGATTATATCCTTCATGCTTGTGTAGAACGATTCCACAATGGACAGAAGAGTTGTGGGCAGCCGATCTTCTTTAGTGCCTTGAACAGACCCTCACGACTGACCAAATCAAATACCGTTGTGAGGTCGACAAAGGCAACAAACAGTGGCTGATTCTGTTCGCGACATTTTTCTTGCATTTGTCGCAATGAGAATATCATATCAATGGTAGATCGGTTTCGTCGAATTCCACACTGTGATTCGGGGTAGACTTGATCTCCCAGGACTTGAAGTCTGCGCAGAACAATTCTGGCAAATACTTTCCCACCAATACACAGAAGTGAGATACCCCTGGCAAGGACCCCGGTGCAGATAACATCACAACGTAAATGATTAAAGCTTTAGAAGAATTTAGACTAGAGCAAGTCACCAGACTGCTGAACACATTATATGATACTGGAGATATACCTTCTGAATTATGTAACTGTGATTATTGCAATCCCAAAGAAATCAGGAGCCTTGGAATGTGATCAACAAAGAACAATTAGTATAATGAGTCACATCACAAAGATTTTGCTACGTATTATCTTGCAAAGAGTGAGGACAAAAATACAACCTGAAATAGGGGAAGAACAATGTGGGTTTGTAGAAAGAAAGGGTACAGTAAATGTGTATATGCTGCGAACAGTTATTGAACGTGCTATAGAAGTAAACAAGGCTTGACATCTTTGCTTTATTGACTACACAAAGGCTTTTGATAGAGTTAGACATGTCAACATGGTGGATATGCTTGCAGATCTACAAATTGATGAGAAAGACATTATTCTTATAAAAAACATATATTGGAAACAACAAGCATTGATAATGAAGTGGGACAATATCAGCCTATTAAGAGAGGTGTTAGGCAGGGATGTGTAATGTCTCCAGATCTTTTGTCCCTATACAGTGAAAATATTTTTAGAAATATAGAGGATATAAATGGAATCAGCATTGGAGGACATCATTTGAAAACATCAATAACATTACATATGCAGATGATACAGTATTGATTGCATACAATGCACAGGATCTGCAACAATTAGTAGATGCGGTTGTTGTAACAGTGAGCAATTGGGGTTAGAATTAAATTGTAAAAAGACACAGGTTTGGTCGTCACTACGAAGAACGAAGTACTACAATGTAATATACAAGTAAATGGGAATATTCTTCAACAAGTGAATCGGTACAATTATCTTGGAACAGTCATAACATATGATGGGAGATGCCTTGAAGAGATTAGAACAAGAATCGCCATGGTGAAAGTAGTCTTTAGCAAGATGAAAAACTTTCTGACCAATAAGAAGATGTCAATTGAAACGAGAAAAAGAGTGTTGAGGGAATACATAGAGCCTGTTCTTTTGTATGGATGTGAAACTTGGACAATGAGCAGTCAATCTGAAAAACATCTGATGGCTGCAGAAATGTGGTTTCTGAGGAAAATGCAAAGAATACCATGGACAGACAGAAAAACCAATGACCAAGTACTACAGGAGACAAATGAAAATCGTAAATTGATTAGAGAAATTAGACGTAAGCAGTCAAAATTTTTTGGACATGTTATGAGAAGGAATGGATTGGAGAACTTAGTGACAACTGGCAAGAATGGACTCACATAACTTGATGCAGTGGGCATTTGCACACAGCCTGGTCGCCTTTTGCACATCCGTCCTAGCTTGCTTCAGCTCACAGAGAGTGTTACGCGTTGTTCTTACCTTGTTTCTTAAGAGAACTGTCTTCTTTTTATCAATCAAGGGCTGCAGTGTTTGCCGCACACCAATCCTGCCTCTTTTGATCTACAGTGCCGTAAACCCCTACCGCTGTTTTATAAAGAGCTTCCTTAAGTTTACCTCACTTTTCACTTGCTGTACAATTTTCTGATGTATCAGTGAAAGCGTCTTCAAGTTGCTGTTGGAACTCAAAGCACTTATCAGGATCGTGGGTGTTAACAATATTAATCCTGGGGCTAGATTTGTGTTTAACTGTGTAGATTCTCTTTGGTCTCTGACTTACCCTTGCAACAACCAAATAATGATCCGTATCACAGTCAGCACTGTGGTAACTTCGCGTTAATGTTCAGATGTTGTCTCCGTGTGATGATGAAGTACATCTGATGCCAATGACCGGATCTTGGATGTTTCCATGTGACCCAATGCAGCTCTTTTGTTTTAAAAACGGAGTTTGTAATACATATGTCATTTCTGGTGCAATGCTCCAGCAGCCTTTGCCCATTTTCATTCACGCGATCGATGTTGTATTTTCCAAAGCACACTGGCCATGAACTTGAGTCCATGCCCACACTAGCATTGAAATCACCGAGCATATAAATGTAGTCGGAGTTTGGAACGGTCTTGATCACAGAGTCTAACTCCTCATAAAACGAATCCTTCACATTATCAGAGGAAGTGAGTGTCGGTGCATATGCAGTGATAATAGTGGGAAACCCACAAGATGTTGCCAAGCACAGGGATAATAGTCTTTCATTACCTCCAGCTGGAATTTCGATCATTCCCAGTAGCAAATTCTTCACTTCAAAGCCCACATCATGTTACATTTTTTTCTGCCTGCCCTCTACCCTTCCAAATAAAGGTGTAATTGTTTTCCCTGAGTGACCCTTCTTCAGCAAGGCGAGTCTCCTGCAGGCCAGCAATATCAATGTTAAGAGTTCGGCATCAATCACAACCGTTTTTCTCACATCGTCAATATTCGTCAGGTCAGTGGAAAATTCTGGACACATGATTCTTACATTCCAGGTTGCAGCCGTAGCTTGAGGTTTCTATTTTTCTTTTTAGTAGTACTTAGTGTATTGGTTTTACAGCCTGCGATTCGGATTTTGTCCTAGCCCCAAGCACCCAATGAAGCAGGCAGGCTGTGGCGGATCAGCACCTAAATGGCCGTGGACTGTCCAGCTTGAGGCGGGCGGTAGCTGATAAATGACACCTGTAGGTGTCTCCCACCGTCAGAGGCAACCCGTGGCGACTCATGTCTACGCCAATTGACAAGGACTTATAACCCGTAAACTGCTACCTCTCGCTTTGATTCCGAGACCGGTTAAGACCAGGGATGGAGTTATACCTCTCCATAGCACACAGCCAGAGCTAAAATATAGAGACCATGCAACATGATCCCTTTCTCGGCCTGCCTAGTTCACTCCAGAGGAGTGGTAACACCAATTCATCTGAAACAAGATAAGCTGCAGAAGCTGCCGGATTAGCAAAGCAATGCTCTAACTGCCCGCCTGTCGGTGCTTCGATCCTAGACCAGCTGCCAACCAAGGCTTAGGGCCTGGTCTGCCCTGCTATGACAGTTTGTCTTTATGTTGCATTTCCTCGCATCAGGATAAGGCTTGTACCCTCTCAATTGCGCACTTCTGCCCGAAGCCGTTGGCACAATGTGGGATGTCGGGTTTGGTAAGCGCCGCCCAACATTCGGCACTAACAGAAAGCAGGTAGTACCGACTACTGTCATACTCAGTCATATCTTAGTAATATCTGACTAAGACCTGATGAGGTGTTGAAAAAGTTCTCAATTGGCTGTCAATTATTATGTCTGTATTTTTGCCAATACGTGTTCTTTATAAAAAGACATGATGCTCAAGCCATCTCTCTCTCTCTCTCTCTCTCTCTCTCTCTCTCTCTCTCTCTCTCTCTCTCTCTCTCTCTTTCTCTCTCTCTCTCTCTCTCTATATATATATATATATATATATATATATATATATATATATATATATATATATATATATATATATATTTCCTGCCGGAAAGCGTGGGCGGTCATGACTCGCCATTTCACTCGATCATCAACGTCGTGGATCAGCTCAGTGTTCCTGTCTCGTCCATGGCATGTGGTCAAGTAATCCAGGTATTTTCCTCTCGTTCTTCCTCTTGGTCTGTTCGCTTCGATCTTGCCATAAGAAAGAAAAATTGTTTAGCCAAGTGCGGCATCAAAGTGCATGAAATCGATCTGAGGCAAGTCAATAATTTAAATAATTAGGTACTTCTAACAGTAGATGAAGATATATTAAGGAAGTTAAATGTAGGATAGCCTAAGCAAAGGCATCGTTTCGCAAGGTGAAGAATATTGTCTGCAACTTATCTTTGTCAATCGAGGTGAAGAAAAGATTTCTTGGGATCTATATTGAGCCATTCCTGACGAATGGAGGCGAATCATGAGCAAATAGCATACGAGTGAGACATTATTTCCAGGATATGGAGACGTGGTTGTATAGAAGAATGGTGAGAACTCTGTGTATGGATAGACATAGCAATGAAGATATCCCGAAGAAGTTAACTCAGAAAAGAACTTGCTACTTGTATCAGAAGAAGACAGTCTACATTCTTTGGGCATATCACGAGAAGGGGAAATCTGGAGTATGTCGTCACAACGGGAGGGAAGAGAGTCATGGGAAACCAAACGAGATGTTGGACAGTTTGACGTCATGCCATGTAGAACATCAGTATCAAAACTGAATGCCAGCACACGAGACAGGGGGTTGTGGACAGACGTGATTAACAACACACGGCATGAACTATAAGAAGAAGAAGATTGTGTTCTTATCTCTGTAATACATCTTCCATCTGATGTTGTCCATGTATCTAGAAACTTGACTTTCTGTTAGTTACAATTCGGTTGCATATCCTTTCCATGACATCACAGTCAACCCAAGCATTTTCTGACTGTGATTTCTTGGCAAGTTTACGTTCAGTTGTTTGTCATTGTTTTCGGTATGTCGACACTCGTGCCATTCTATGAAAACAACGCAAAGCTTTCTGCTTCACAATCTCCCACAGCTATGTTTCGAATACGGCATGTTGGATTATGAATTGCGTTCATAACCTCTGTCCCACGTGGCTGGTTGACGTACTGTACTTTCCCCCAATTAATACCATGTACTTGACATGTACATATAGGCGTGGTCCGCCTCTCTGATACTGCCTCTACTTTTGTGTACTTGTCCCAAATTAAAGCCATGTCTTCCTATTATTCAGGCTGATGTGGTAACTAGCATAAAAAAGTTGTTGCTGACTGAATTCATTTAACAATAACAAATTCTTATAATTAAATTAAAACAGCTATTACTGTGTCGTAATAAGTGTCGTCCCTGGGGTGAGGGGAATCAACACCCACATTCTTTTAACCCCATATCATTATCTTAAGGATCTTCTGGATTTCTGTCCACAACACCCCGTCAGTCCTTGGATCTCTCTCTCTCTCTCTCTCTCTCTCTCTCCCTCTCTCTCTCTCTCTCTCTCTCTCTCTCTCTCTCTCTCTTTCTCTCTTACCACTGGACCATGCCTCCTCTCATTCTTTTCCAAAACCTACTACACAACTCTAGCGTCTAACAAAATGACAAATTAATTTAATAAAGAAAAGTGTCAGGTATGTGCAAAGTGTATGTGTAGAATGTCTGTCGTATAATCTAGTGTATATGCAGAATCAGACCGAACAGCTCAGGATCAAAGTCTGTTTCATCACAGTACTGGCCACACAACAGCACCATAGATCAAGTACAGAAGGACCTCACCAAATGATGCGTCTCTCCGGCCAGATGTCGACTTCTCCCAGTGGCTCTTGGATAGTCCGGATGCCTGGTCACCAATAGTGGATATAGTCCAATACTGACCATGAATCTGACACACACAGCGTAACTAATATGTCACTAAAAGTTCTGTGCTCTGATAACACTTGTACAGTAAAATAATGTTTACTGTCAATTTGAAACTAAATGTTAGTAGTTAATTTCTCACCGGAATTCACCAATTTGAAAACACAATGTTAATTTTCAAGTTCGCTATATAACTACTATTGTTCCTGTTACTGGTGGTATTGTAAGTATCTTCACTCCACTATGATGAGAACTACCACTGAGGAATCACTCTTAGATGATCATCGGTTCCCGCTTAGCAGAGGCCAGGTTCTTGCAGACCCTCTGGATTATGGGCCCAGTGCAAAAGCCCGCTGAGTAAAAACGTCCTTCAATGATCGAGCCATAATCATCTTCTATGACTTTTCTGGTAGCTTTTTGGAAAACATAGTGGAACCTGTTGAAGAGAGAACACACCTGGTGAGAGCAACCCGATTCCGACCTTTATTAGGTGAGTGTACGCCGACGCTGGTCTGGTTCGCTAGATCAGTTCCGCGTCTAGCGTTCGTTGTCTCGGATGGCTGTGTGAGGTGCACCAAAATGGGATCTTCCCAGCCAACGTAAGTTAGCGAGGCAGGCGTTTCGAGAATGTAACCGCATCGTGCAGCCAGGGTCGTGGTTTGAGCTGGCAAAAGAGCAACATTTGTACGACCGTTCGACAAAGTCTCGATAAGCGCCCACTCTCTCTCGATGAGTAGTGGGCCTGCAGTCAGTAAGCTGGTATAGCTTCTTTTTTCGGTCAGTCCTGTCGGCGTAGCTTGAAAGCTCGTCGGTAGGCGTCCAGTGGTTTTGCATGTATCACTTTTACCGGGAGGGCGCGCTTTAGCGATGCTACTCTTGGCTTGCGTGTGCGTGAACGTCTGCCCTGTCAGTCGCCATGTGCACATGTGCGCTGGAGAGGCTCAACCGTAAATCGGGAGATCTGCTCGCAACCTAGACGAGCAATATCTTCTGTGGGCAGCTTCTCGCCTCATGTGTGTGTGGTGTGTTCTGGCGGTCAGTCCGTCTTCGGCGAAGGAAATGTGGTTGATCCTGTCAGTAATCATACGCTCATTGCTTGTCGCTACGCTTGACTTAAAACTGAAAATTAAAGGAATTGACGGAAGGGCCGTTTGCACGAGGCTCTCGAGAGCCAAAATATACAGGGATAACTGGCCGTGGCAGCCTAACGTCCACTGCATCTGTGTCCGTCTTCCAGTCGTCTTGCCATGCTCGCCACTGGAGCCAGACGGACACAGACGAGGGAGCGGGGACGACGAAGTTGCGCGACCACTTCCTCGCTATACAAAACCAAAGCGCAAGTCATTCGTTCCTCATCAAAAGATGTAGTGTAATGAATGGTCCTCGTCATTCATGATGGACGAACATCGTAGGCCGATGGCGGCACTCAGATATAACAGAGAACTAAACTCTGTCATAAGGCAGAGGAGCTCATCATATCGGTCTGAGTTATGGTAAGACAAGGAAAGACTAAAGGAAAAGTGCAGAAACCCAGTAGATACCCTACTGGAAGATCCTACCACTTTACATTTCCTCCATCCCCTCAACCATCCTCAATCTCCCTAAATATCATCCCACTACATTGTTCTTAACTCACTGAGTTAATTGATATCTCACACTAGCTAGTTTAAGCAACGCGATAGCCTACTGCTGCCGACGCTCTTATAATACGTTTTCATAACGCACATTACCACTCTAGTCTCCTAAGAATCATCTAATTTGGGTCTATTTAATTAAATACCATAGATTTATTCCTGTTTGAAATCGAGACTACTAAATCACACAATGGATAAATGTCCGCCGATGTAAATCAACATAAGACACTTTAGTCTCTCTCCATAATCAAACCAAGAATATCACACACGTCCTTGTTGCTTCACAACATTTGGTCGACTCTCCCAAAGTTGTTTGACACTAGGCGTCGAGAATCTATGTTTTCTCTCCTTTTTCGACTCGATGTAAACAACCGGCCAGCTGTCCCGCTTTCATCTGGAGACTTGTCCCGGTACTCCAAAAGTCTTCCCGGCCTGTAATCTGGAGAATCTTTTCCCCACAACAAAAGAACTTGCCGACTCCATCAGGACAGTCTGTCTCCTACATCAAAGAATGACGGTCGCCTGTAGACGAATGGCGCGACAGTCTTTCATCGATCGACAACACATCAAAGAATGACGGCTGCCTGTAGACGAATGGCGCGACAGTCTTTCATCGATCGACAACTCCAAGAATTTTCGCGACATACTGACCGAATGCCTGTGAATATTGATTGATTGATTGATTGAGGAACCGACATCACAGCATTCGGGGCATTCCCATAAGCGCCCCGTCCCCATCCTCGGCAGCCAGCGAAGAGTTCCAACACTAATAGTACCAAATTGATGGAAAAGACATTAGACTAATAAAAACAAACATATATTGAAAACAACAAGCTGCCATAAAAATAGATAATGAAGTAGGTAAATGTCAGCCTATTAAGAGAGGTGTGAGACAGGGATGTGTAATGTCTCCAGATCTTTTTTCCCTGTACAGTGAAAGTATTTTCAGATATGTTGACGATATGAAAGGAATCATCTTAAGGGGACATAACATCAATAAAATTAGATATGCGGATGATACAGTATTGATTGCAGACAATAAGCAGGATCTGCAATATTTAGTAGATGCGGTTGTTGCACACAGTGAACAACTCGAGTTGGAATTAAATTTTAAGTAGACACAGATTATGGTCGTCACTAGGAAGAAGGAATATCACACTGTGATATACAAGTAAATGGGAATAATCTTAAACAAGTGAATCGGTACAGTTATCTCGGAACAGTCATAGCATCTGATGGGAGATGCCTTGAAGAGATTAGAACAAGAATCGCCATGGCAAAGGCAGTCTTTTGAATTATGAAAAACATACTTACCAATAATAAGATGTCATTTGCAACGCGAAAAAGAGTGTTGAGGTGCTACATCAAACCTGTGCTTTTGTATGGATGTGAAACCAGTGCAGGATTTACGTATAAGCTAAACAAACTATAGCTTAGGACCCCCAAGAAAGTGGGGGCCCCAAAAAATATTGTCCGAGTGAGCAATTGTCATATATGTATACTTAAATATACTGCAGTATTATTAGCGATTTCGTTGCTAACGGAGGACGTCTTTTTTTCGGAAAGTTCAAGGTCATCGGATCCGCGGACCGTTTCCTGTGGCCCGCGAAAATAACCCTGTCGTGTTTCCTATTGGATAAATACGAAACTGTTTTTATGAAAATCGCGAATGACAACTTTAACGAGGGGTCAAAAGGTTATTCTTCAGTCCTGCATGCTTGAAAGCTATTGCAAGTGAATTGTTTGAAGAATATTTCCCACTGTTTGACAAAGGTAAGGAAGTTTATAGTTTGGCTTGTTTATTGTCAAAGGTAAGCTAATTTAACCTGCATTTTTGAACTGCGCACTTCGCATCCAATTTTACATATAAATGTTGAGTTTCAACAATATTCGTTATGCAGAAGACATAGAATAAAATTTGTGAGCACGGTCGTGGTGTGTACTCTTATTAAATTCATAATGTCGGAATCGCGGCATATTGGATTGGTGTCTGCTTTTTTTTTAAATAAACAAGAAGATTTACAATCATCAAGTTAAACAAAATATCAATTTACGTTTAAATTCTATTACATATTTATTTTGTTGCTTTATATTTATTGTATTTATTGTTCATCTTGCTACATGACTTAAAATTTATGAAAGTCAAGTCAGTTTTCAAACATGTCCATCGTCCATTGCTGAAATTTAATTGACTGGTTCACTGTTTTATTTGTATTGATAAATGTCTTATCAAGAGAATTATACTTTATTGTGCATTTATGAATGCTGTGTCCATGTTTGCATACAGCTATAGAGTTTCTAGCAAGATTCGTTATGCAGAGGTGTGGAAAAAAATATTTTGTGAGACCACCTGATTACATCTTTACAATCGGGAAAATTCACAATGGCGGCTTTCCAGCATATAATATCACACTAGTCTCTGTTGTTTTTAATGAAACACTGGAGATGTAGAATCATAATATACAAAATATCAAATAATTTCTACAGATAATTTGTGTTGTTGATTTAATAATTTTTATTCATGTGACGTGGCGGAACCATTGTTGATTTGTCTGCCCACAGTTTGCAAGATGTCAACCAGAAGTTATAAAAGTGGAGCTCAAAAGAGGAAAAAGAAGCAGAGAGCTGAAGAAGAGCTTAGCAAGATAACAAAATTAGATAGTTTCTTAACAAAGATAGATAAGGGGCCTGATGAACCAAAAGCCTCTACCACAGTGAGTCAGTCACAGGATATTCACCCTATTCCTGATACAGAGCCTGGTACATCTAGTTGTATAGAATCTACTTCAAAGAATGAAGCAACAAATATTAAGATTAATAAACCAGAGAGTAGTACAAGCACAGAAGATTCAGCATCAAAAAACAAACAGAATGATGTTGGGGTATGGGGTAAAGATGAGATTTTATACTGGGTAGAAAAAGGTCCGTCAGAATGTCAGCACTCAAATGGTTCATTTGAAAAATCAAAGAAGCTTTTTGCAAACCAAGAGAGATATTGCTCGAAAAGGTTGTTCTATCCCAAACGGGCTAATGGTAAAAAATATTACAGAGAATGGTTAGGATATTCGCAAGCAACTGGTCGTGTATACTGTTTCGTGTGTAAACTCTTTTCAAATTCTTCTACACCATTATCATCCGATGGATTTTGTGATTGGCGCAACACCTATTTAGTTCAAAGTCATGAAAACTCTGTAGACCATAGAACAGCTTCGGTAACATATCTTACAAGAAAACGTGGCTCAACAATTGACTGCCAGCTAGCAGAACAGATAAATAATAAACGGCAGTACTGGAAAAATGTTCTTGAACGAGTTGTGGCAGCCATAATTACTATGGCAGAGCGTGGTTTACCTTTCAGAGGAGATAAGGAAACTTTTCGTTCTCCTCACAATGGCAATTTCCTTGGATTACTCGAACTTATAGCAAACTTTGATCCTTTTCTAGCAAGCCATATACAAAAATTTAGGAATAAAAGATCAGGTGTCACATCTTATCTTTCTAAAACAATATGTGATGAATTTATCCAAATTATGGCACATAAAGTAAGAGACTCAATCTTGGATGATTTAAGAACTGCAGGGTACTTCAGTTTATCTGTAGATTCCACTCCAGACCGGTCCCATATTGATCAGCTCACTGTTATTGTGAGGTATGTTTCACCAGATGATGGGCTCCCTATTGAACGTTTTCTAACTTTCCTAGAGATGGGTAGCCACACAGGGGAAAGTATGGCTAAGATGGTGCACAACTACCTTTCAAAAGAGTGCAAAATAGATTTTAGTAAGTGTCGAGGCCAGTCATATGATAATGCTGCCAATATGTCTGGCAAATACAAGGGTATGCAAGAAATAATATTAAAGATTAACAAGTATGCTATGTATATTCCATGTGCTGGTCATTCCCTGAATCTTGTTGGTAGAGCAGCAGTAGACTGTTGTTTAGAGGCAGTAAACTTATTGTTCAAGAAATATATAATTTCTTTTCATCATCTACACATAGATGGGCAGTACTGTTGTCATTCTTCAAAGATGATTCAAAAGTTCTAAAGTCTTTGTCAAAGACTAGATGGGAAGCACATTCAATGGCCACAAGTGCAATACTTGATAGTTATGATGGAATAATTTCTGCATTGCATCAGCTGCATATCGATACTACAGAGAAAGGCGAAACAAGAAATCAAGCCATAAACATTTTGAATAAAATAGAGGAGTTTGAATTTATGGTATTGTTATGTTTGTGGAGTTACTTGCTAGATGAATTTCACAAGACTAGTCAATCACTGCAAGACCCCCAAATTAGTCTAGATGTATGTAGGAAATTGTATGCTTCACTTTCGGATTTTGTTAAAGGTTCCAGGGATCTTTTCGATCATTTTGAAGAAGAAGCAAAGACAAAATTGCCTGATGTTGATTACAAGAAAAGAAGATATAGAAGAAGGCATATCAATGATGATGAAGATGATGCTTTAGAGAACCTTGAGCCAAGAGACAAGTTCAGAATCAAAACATTTATACCTGTGATGGATTCATTAGAGTCAAGTCTGGCACAGAGGGCCTCAGTATACAATGATGCTGCAAAAATGTTTTCATTCTTAACAAAACTAGAAGCTACAGAAGAAGATATTCATGAAGGAGTTAGTGCTTTATGCCAAACATATCCTGAAGATGTGGACATGAATCTTGTAGGAGAAGTCAAGAATTGTCATCAATATGTTAGACATAGTCAAGCCCATAGTTCAGCGGAAAAAGATAGTCTGACACATCAGGATCTGTATATGGTAATATTTAACGATCGTGTTCAATCAGCATTCCCTAATGTAGAAGCAATTTTGAGATTGTTTCTTAGTATGATGGTTGCAAATTGCTCTGGAGAAAGATCTTTTTCTCAGCTGAAGAGGATACAAAATGAATTTAGAACAACAATGACTCAAGATAAATTATGTTCCCTCAGTCTCATGTGCATAGAAAGCGACAAACTACGCAGTTTATCATTTGATGATGTCATCAGTGACTTTGCTCTGGCAAAGGCAAGAAAGAAAATATTTTAGTTTAATATAATTCCTTAATTCTTATAACATGTTTCAAGAGATTAGATAATAAGCCTTTGTAAATTGTGCCTTGTAAAAGAACTTTTGTTTCTTTTTACCAGAGCTTGCATTTTTAAGTTTGTTATGAATAAAAATGATTTTAAGTTAAAGATTTATTATTTCACTATCAATATACTTCTTAATTGTATTTCAGTTTAACCTTCTAGGTATCCGAAAATCATATATGTCACTGACATAGAATATCTGGACTTATAAAGGGCCCCATATTTCAAATAGCTTAGGGCCTTATTAAGTCTAAATCCGGCCCTGTGTGAAACGTGGACAATGAGCAAACAAGATGAAAAACATCTAATGACTGTGGAAATGTCGTTTCTGGTGGGAAATGCATAGATTACCATTAACAGACAGAAAAAAACAAACGATCAAGTCCTTCAAGAAACCAATGAAAACTGTAAACTGATTAGAGGAATTAGATGTAGACAGTCACGTTATGAGAAAAAATAAATTGGAGAACTTGGTGACAAATGGCAAGATCGAGGGGAAGAGAACAAGGGGAGGACAGAGAAGTAAATACCTGAATGGCTTGGCCACGTTGTATGGTCTAGACAAGAACACTGAGCTAATCCACGGCTCTGATGATCGAGTGAGATGGCAAAACATGACCGCCCACGCTTACTGGCATGGCACATGAAGATGATGATGATGATGATGATGATGATGATGATGATGATGATGATGATGATGATATAAAGTAGTTCCTAGTGTCTACTTCAGGGAGTCATTCTCTGAATTCTTTTTCTTCATCCTCTTCTTTGTTCACCCTCAGACGTCATTGCGAATGAATGTAAAGACAGCAACGGTTAACCTAAGGTTGTTGATAACTCAGTGCAGTTTTTCCTCAGATGGAAAAGTTGTAGGCCAAAATACTTCTCTCTGTTCCGTATGTTGGACACACCTGCAACAAATGTCTAGCTGTCATTTTACCTATTCTACATTTATAATACACTAGCTGACACGGCCCGGCTTCGCCCAGACTCTGGTGGGGAGCATCTCATTTAATTCATATAAGTAGTCATATAAGCTCCCGTTTCCGACTGTCTGTCTGTCTGTCTGTCTATCTATCTGTCTGTCTGTCTGTCTGTCTGTCTGTCTGACCCGGCCCAGCCCATGGTGGAGAGCATCTCATTTAAATCATATAAGTAGTCATATAAGATCCCGTTCCCGACTATCTGTATGTCTGTCTGTCTTGGGTAAATGGAGGAGGGAGGTGGAGGAGGGAAGAGGAGGGAGGAGGAGGGAGGAGGAATAGGAGGGAGGAGGAGGGATTAGGAAGAGGAGGGAGGAGTAGGGTGGAGGAGGAGGGGGAGGAGGAAGAGGGAGAAGGAGGGAGGAGGAGATCGCAGGAGGAGGAGGAGGAGAGGGAGGAGGAGGAGGGAGAGGGAGGAGGAGGGAGGAGGAGGAGAGAGTAGGCGGAGGGAGGAGGCGGAGGGAGGAGGCGGAGGGAGGAAGAGGGAGGAGGAGGAGGGAGGAGAAGGAGGAGGGAGGAGTAGAGAGTGGGAGGAAGGAGGAGGCGGAGGGAGGAAGAGGGAGGAGGAAGAGGGAGAAGGAGGAGGGAGGAGAAGGAGGGAAGAGGATGAGAGGGAGGAGGAGGAAGAGGGAGGAGGAGGAATGTGAAGGGAGGAGGAGGGAGGAGGTAGAGGGAGGAGGAGGAGGAGGGAGGAGGATAGAGGAGGAGGGATGAGGAGGAAGAGGGAGGAGGAGGAATGTGAAGGGAGGAGGAGGGAGGAGGTAGAGAGAGGAGGAGGAGGGAGGAGGAGAATGGAGGAGGAGGGATGAGGAAGAGAGGGAGGAGGAGGGGGAGGAGGAGGGAGGAAGAAGGAGGAGGGAGGAAGACGGATGAGGGGGAGGAGGGAGGGGGAGGAGGAGAAGGGAGGAGAAGGGAGGAGGAGGAGGGAGCAGGAGGAAGGAGGAGGAGGAGGAAGAGGGAGGAGGAGGGAGGAGAAAGAGAGAGGAGGGAGGAGGAAGAGAGAGGAGGGAGGAGGAGGGAGGAAGAGATAGGCGGAGAGAGGAGGAGGAGGGAGGAGGAGGAGTAGGGATGAATAGGAGGGAGGAGAAGGGAGGAGGAGGGATTAAGAGAAAGAGGGGGGAAAGGGGAGAAGGAGGAGGGAGGAGGAGGAGGAAGAGGGATGAGGAGGGAGGAGGAGGGAGGAGGGAGGAGGAGGAGGGAGGATGGTGAAGGAGGAGGAGGAGGAGGGAGGAGGGTGAAGGAGGAGGAGGGGGAGGAGGGAGGGGGAGGAGGAGGGAGAAGGAGGAGGAGGGAGGAGGGAGGAGGAGAACGTAGGTGGGGGAGGATGAGGAGGGAGAGGGAGGAGGAGGGAGGAGGAGGAGAGAGGAGGAGGGAGGAGGTGGAGGGAGAAGGAGGAGGGAGGAAGAGGTAGAAGGAGGAGGGAGGAGGAGACAGGAGGAATAGGAGGGAGGAGGAGGGATTAGGAAGATGAGGGAGGAGTAGGGTGGAGGAGGAGGGGGAGGAGGAGGGAGGAGGAAGAGGGAGAAGGAGGGAGGAGGAGAGAGGAGGAGGAGGAGGAGGAGGGAGAGGGAGGAGGAGGGAGGAGGAGGAGAGAGTAGGCGGAGGGAGGAGGCGGAGGGAGCAGGAAGAGGGAGGAAGAGGGAGGAGGAAGAGGGAGAAGGAGGGAGGAGAAGGAGGAGGGAGGAGGAAGGAGGAGTAGAGAGTGGGAGGAGGGAGGAGGCGGAGGGAGGAAGAGGGAGGAGGAAGAGGGAGAAGGGAGGAGGAGGGAGGAGGTAGTAGGATGATTGATTGCCATCCCAACAGGTTAATATGTTATCGCGGACCTCAGAGAGAAGTGTCTATGTAGAAGACCATTTCCTGGACGTACGTATTTTGGGAGGGGGAGGAGGGAGGAGGGAGGAGGAGGAAGAAGAAAAAAAAACTACGACAGTTGGCATCTCTGGAATGAAAGGAAGGCGTGTAGAAAATTTCATCTCAATCGGATGGGCCGTTCGCGAGCGTATAAAGGACATACATACAGACAGACATACAGACAGAGATACGGACAGAGATACGGACATCCTAATTTATATATAAGATTCATCAGTATCTACTACCTGTAATGCACTAAACAAATGATATTTCAGCCTGTTGTTCCTGTGCTAGTCTGAAGATTATTATTTGTTACTGTCGGTTGAGTTTGTAATATGCATCATCTGTTGGTGGCCTGGATGCTCTCATTTCCACTTGGTTCTATAATTGCTTCTCAATTCTCCGAATGAAACTTGTCGTCAGCCACGCCATGTTGTTGTTTGTAAACATGAGTATTGATATGTAATACCTGCCATCTTTACGGGTTTCAGCACATGCATGTTTCACATTGTGTTGCATCAATAACAATATACGTGGAGGTCAGTATGGCCGAATGGATAAAAACGCTTGTTCTTGAACATCCGGTGTGCATGAGAAGGTACATGAGAAATAGATAATTTTTCCTTATTCACTTTCTGAAGATGGCAGCCTCCTGCATCCTTCTTGTTGCGCGCCGTTCCATGTACCATGTGTAGTGCAGTCTGGGTAATTTTGTAACATGGGTATGTACACAAATGTACAGAGATAAGCACAGCAGATATTAAGATAAGGTGGTAACGCATATCTTGCTAAAAGAGAAAGTGCACAGGAGAAAGACTGCACACAATAAAACATTGCACAGGAAGAAAATAATCGGTAGCAGCTCGGAAACACCCGGACTAAAAGCGAATCAATACACAGAAAATCCTTTAATTTCCTGGGACGCTACTTTGGTATTATGATTGTCTGCGATGGCGCTCATTTCAGTGTGGACTGTTGTGGTGGTCTGTGGGTAGTGCGCCCATATATACGAACTCACGCGCATACATGCGTGCACGCTTACGCGTGTAATTGTTTACTGCAGAGCAAAATAGCCGTGAACGAAGGGCACCATTTACAGAATAAGTAAACCATCACAGTTCACATAAAACAGGTGGTAACATTGGGATAACCAGTCCTGGGCAGCAGTACAGTAGGAGTGATACATTTAGAACCATAATGTATGTATAGCTCGACCCGGTGCCCATGTGTTTGAATCCCTCTCCCCGCGGAGATTATGTTTTTAATTTGACCTCGGCGTCCAGGTCCAACAGCCTTAAATGAATACTAATAAATGTTATGGAAAGTTAAGGCGACGGAGCGATATGCACCGCACCGCCGTTATCCTCCATTGGAGCCTAGCCTTCAAGCAAATCCCCACAAGCCGTCCAATTCTTTGCTTCCTCATGCAGCTCCATTCATGTACTCCCAGTATTATTCATGCCTGCCTCTGATTCCCTCCTCCGTGTGTTCTGTGGTCTTCGTAACTAAATAAATTGGAGAACTTGGTGACAACTGGCAAGATCCAGGGGAAGAGAACAAGGGGAGGGCAGAGAAGAGAACGTGGCTTCCCCACGTGGTATGGTCGAGACAAGAACACTGAACAGATCCACGACTCTGGTGATCGAGTGAGATGGCAAAACATGACCGCCTACGCTTATAGGCATGGCACATGATGATGATGGTGATGATAGAACAATATACTAACATGATGAATCTACTTACATGATGATAGAACAATCTATTTGTATAATCATAGAACAATATACTTACTTGATGATAAAATAATATACTTACTGATGATAGAACAATCTATTTGTATAATCATAGAGCAATATACTTACTTGATGATAAAACAATATACTTACATGATGATAGAGTAATATACTTACATGATGATAGAACAATCTATCTGCATTATCATAGAACAATATACTTACTTGATGATAAAACAATATACTGGCAAGATGATAGAACAATCTACTTATATTAGGATAGAGTAATATACTTATATGATGATAGAACAATCTATTTGCATTATCATAGAACAATATACCCCCTATGCCGTGCGTCCACCTTGACGAGGTAGAGAGGCTTGCGCGTTCCAATGACCCCAAGAGCTATGCCGACGGTAGCACAGCTACTGGTAGGGTCACCCATGTCGGACAGGTCAAGGGAGAGGGACCAGACGAAGCGACGCACAAACCTGCTGCCTTGTAGGTAGACTGGGGACAGTCAAAGGCTAGGGAAAGCATCCCGAAAAATGCTTGTCGAAATCGGATGTACTGAGCCACAGGCTTGACAAAGCAGTGCAACGTAACTTAATTCATGATGTCACAAATCAAAATTAATCGTTATGGTGCTAATCCCGTGAAGTCCCATCAGGCGGCGATAGTGCCGGGCCCCCTGCCTCGAGGGGGTCCACCCATGACTACTTGTGGTCACCTTCCCCTGTGCTGTGGAGTCAAGGCACAGAGGAGTAGGTTAAGAGCTATTGACCAAATACCACTGACACTCAACATACTACAGTGGAATGCCGAAGGAGTTTACAAGAAGAAAGACTCCCTAACACAGCGTCTTCATAAAGATAAAATAGATGTGGCATGCATTCAAGAGACACACCTCAACGCCAATCACAAATTCTCAGTCAGAGGATATCAGGCCACACGTTTCGACCTCGAAGGACACAAAGGAGGAGTTCTAATACTTACACGAAATACAATACCTTGCAGCGAAGTATCTGTGATCTCTGACAACCAAACGGAAATTATAGGTGTTGATATAATGATAAAGGACGTGAAAATAAGAATCTACAATCTGTATAGCCCAGCAGATAAGGACCTTACACTCTCAAACATGAAAATAACTGACACAAACTGCATTATTGTCGGAGACTTTAATAGCCGTTCAGAAAGATGGGGATACCCAGATACTGACAAAAGAGGAGATGAATTGGAGGACTGGGAAATAGACTCAAATCTCCATCTACTCAACAAAGCGGATGACACACCGAGCTTCTACTCTAGAAGATGGCTTACCACTTCTACTCCAGACTTAGCTTTCTGCACAGGAGACATCCTCCACAAAATCGATCGCCATGTGCTGGACCAATTAGCAGGTAGTGACCACAGACCAATCAAGCTTGTAATGAATATGGAGTATGTTCCACAGGAGCAAAAGCCCTTGCCCCGCTGGAATTACAAACGAGCAGATTGGGACAGATTTGCCATACTAACAGACAAATATTGTGAAAACATAAATACACGATATGGCAACATAAAGCAAATGGTGGAAAGTCTAAACAGAGCGATAATACAGGCAGCCACTGAGTCCATTCCAAGAGGAGCGAGGAAAAATTACAAACCATACTGGACTGAAGAACTACAAAGTTTGGAGGACAAAGTTGAAGATGCCAGGAAGACAGCAGAGAGAGAACAAACAATTGAAGCGAACATCTCTCTCAAAGCCATCTCAGCAAAATATAAAAGAACAGTAAATCAAACAACAAGAGATTGTTGGAGGGAAAAAACAGAAAACCTGAATTTTGACAGGGATGGAAACAAATTATGGAAACTAGTGAAAGCCATGAACAATGAAGGACCTAGAAACAAACAAATAACAATTAAACAAGGAAATGCCTTGCTTACAGGAAAAAAGGCTGCAAATGCACTAATGGAACACTATGCAAATGGAAACCACATTGATATTACAACCGAACAGAAGAAAGTAATCAAAGACAAACAGGTACATCATAGAAATACAGAGACAGCAGCAGAATATATGATGGCAAATCTAACAATGGAAGAAATGGAACAGGCAATGAATACCCTAAAAAAGAAGAAATCACCGGGAAAGGATGGAATCACAAATGAAATGCAAATAGGACTAGGCATCAAGGCAAAGAAGAAACTACTAGCAGTCCTAAATAACAGCTGGAAGAGAGGAATAGTCCCACAGGCATGGAAGGAAGCTATACTAATACCAGTCCCAAAGAAAGGAAAAGACCTGGAAGAACCAAATGGCTATCGACCTATCAGTCTACTTAGCTGTGTAGGAAAATTAATGGAACGCATTATCAATGGCAGACTAACATGGCATCTGGAAGAAAACAAACTCTTAACACCACACCAAGCAGGATTCAGAAAGTACAGATCCACTGAAGATCAAATTACCTATATAGCTCAGGAAATAGAGGATGCCTTCCAAGAGAAAAAGCACACACTAGCAGTCTGGATAGATTTAGAAAAAGCATTTAATAAAGTATTGAAGGAAGGACTGAAAGTAAAACTGCAAAAAATGCATGTTTGTGGAAAAATGTATAAATGGATCAGCCACTGCCTTGAGAACAGAACTGCCAGGACAAAAGTACAAGGACAAACAAGCAAAATGATGCTGTTGGAGCAAGGTGTCCCTCAAGGAGGAGTTCTTTCACCAATATTATTCCTAGCATATATAAATGACATCACAGAAAATTTTCCAGCCAGAGTACACACATCCTCCTTTGCATATGACCTAGCCATATGGACATCTGAAGAATATATTAGTACAGCTAACAGCAGAATACAGCAAGCCTTATTAGCGCTAGAGGACTGGTCAAAAGCATGGCTAGTGAAGATAAGTGAGGAGAAAACAACATGCACAGTGTTCTCCCTCTCAAATAAAACTCAGCAACCTAAGTTGATATTGAATGGAAAAATATTGCGCCATGAAGAAAATCCAAACTATATAGGAGTCACCTTTGATCGTCGCCTGACATGGAAGACACAGGTTGAGAAAAATCGAACAAGAGCAAGGCAGAGAATGGCAATCATGAAAAAGCTTGCTGGTACAACGTGGGGGGCAGATGAGAAAGTTCTCAAGAAGTTATATACTGGACGGGTGAGGCCAGTACTGGAATATGGCATTGCAGCTTGGGCAACAGCAGTTAAGTCAAACTTTAACAAAATAAGTAGAGTCCAAAACCAAGGAATACGAATCATAACTGGAAGCCTGAAGACAACGCCTATTAATGAACTAGAAAAGATCACTTGTTTACAACCAATGCAGGACAGAAGAGATAGCAGAGACCAGCAACAAGCAGACAAATTTAGAAGATTGACAGACCACCCTATGTATAACAGGTTTAATGGTTTTGGAAAAGGAAGACTGAAGCGTAGTAACTTTGTAGAAACTGCAAAACGAAAGATTAGGGCAGATCCCATACTTAACATATCAACAGTCAAGCCCATTTACAATGCAGACAACTTCCCAGCTTGGAGACAGCAGCAACTGCCTGAGATGATAGAAAACATTCCTGGTATTGAGAAAAAGAGCACTCAGAATGAAACCGAAAGAAGAAAAATAACCCTCAACTACATAAAAGAACATTACCCAAGCAGCAATTGGACCCATGCATATACAGATGGATCAGCCAAAGATTCAATTAAAAATGGAGGAGGAGGAATTCTCCTTAATTTAAAAAATGGAGTGAAAAAAAACACAATCAGTGGCAACTGGAAAATTTTCAAGTAACTTCAAAGCGGAGGTAGAGGAAAACTGCAGCAGAAATGCTCTTGATGGAGGAAAATAAAGAGAAGCAAATAGCTATCTTCACAGATGCAAAGTCAGCTGTCTCAATACTGCAAAACCAGCACAGAACTAGCTGACCTAAGAGCAGCACTCCATGGTCTATGCCAGAAATCCAAAAAAAGTTGTAATACAGTGGATCCCATCACATTGCAGTATACCTGGAAATGAAGAGGCAGACAGACTAGCGAAAGAGGGTGGACGATTACCA
Source organism: Cepaea hortensis (assembly GCA_963921405.1). Taxonomy (NCBI): domain Eukaryota; kingdom Metazoa; phylum Mollusca; class Gastropoda; order Stylommatophora; family Helicidae; genus Cepaea; species Cepaea hortensis. The sequence continues at coordinate 49,662,237 of OY992888.1, forward strand.
CAGCCTGACATAGACATAACCTATAATGAGGCAAAAAGGTTTATAAAAAGCACTTATAGAACCAAATGGGAATCAGAGCATCCAGGCCACCAGAAGGATGATGCATATTACAAACTCGACCGAAGAGAACAAGTAGCAATCTTCAGACTCCGCACAGGACATAACAGGCTGAAGCACCACTTGTTCAATAAACTAAAGATAGGAGATACCGATGAATGTAATTGTGGAACTGGTAAAATGACAGCTAAACATTTGCTGCAGGAGTGCCCAATATATGCAGAACAGAGAAAGATATTTTGGCCCACGCCTGCTTCATTTGAGGACAAGCTCTATGGAGATATCAACAAGCTCAAATTGACTACAGCTTACTTTAACTACATTCAGGTTATCATCTAAAGGTGCATGAAGATGTATTTAGACTGCCATACTTCATACCACAGGTATGTCGGTTACAAAAGCGTCCCAGAGGCATGAAATGGAATATTGCTTGGATAGCACATCCATTACATGGAAAGTCCGAATCAAAAGCTCACTGTGTGGGCTTCGTAAATGGTGGAAAAAGTGTCCTAGTGACACGAAATGGAATATTGCTTGGATAGCAAATCCATTACGTGAAAAGTCCGAATCGAAAGCTCACTGTGTGGGCTTCATAAAAGGTGGAAAAAGTGTCCTAGTGGCACGAAATGGAATATTGCTTGGATAGCAAATACATTATGTGGAAAGTCTTAATCGAAAGCTCACTGTGTGGATGTCATCTGTAGACTGCATTCTTCTGGTTTCCGGAGGAACAGCCTATGGTGAACGGAAGGCCCAATATACGGAAGTGAGGCTAAGCAGCCATGTGCAGGACGTGACGATTCCTTGGGTGAGCCCAGTACCAGAGCGCTGTTTGATGGCTCTGCAAGTATGGAAGCCTCCTTGGATGGCGGGGAATGCCCATGGTCTGCCCCTGCCTTCCCTTGAGGGTTGACCAGGATGTCTTTGGCTGTTCTATATGGGCCAGCTAGGATGGGGGATAACACCACAACAGTGAGATTAAAACGTCCTAAGAAACCCCCGGGAAGGTTAACCCAGTCAACAAATGCCCGCAGAAGTCGGATGTGTCGGCCTAACGGCGCAAGAACGCAGCTCTGCTGTAAACAGGCACAACGCAGTCACATCCGAAAAAAAAAAATCCGGATGAACGAAGAAGAAGAAGAAGAACAATATACTTACTTGATGATAAAAAAATAAACTTACATGATGACAGAACAAACTATTTGTATAATCATAGAACAATATACTTACTTGATGATAAAACAATATTCTTACATGATGATAGAACAATCTATTTGTATAATCATAGAACAATATACTTTTTTTTTTTTTGCATATCCTTTACAGGACATCGCTGTCAATACTAGCATCTTTCAGCTGTATGTTGATTTCTTGGCAAGATTACGCTCAGTAGTTTGCCATTGCTTTCTGAGCGGCCGGCTCACATACCCCATAAGTTACCGATGCGATTCGAACCACTGCTGATTCTCACCGTCATCACGTTACCGACGAGAGTATACGAGATTACGGAGAAAAGTCATAACCTCTAAGCCAAGAAGCCGGCACAATATACTTACTTGATGATAAAACAATATACTTACATGACGATAGAACAATCTACTTACACGTGTATATCATGACAAGACAATTGTATTTGGGTGGCAAATGTATATCATGACAAGACAATTGTATTTGGGTGGCAAATGTATATCATGACAAGACAACTGGATTTGGGTAACACATGTATATCATGACAAGACAACTGTATTTGGGTGGCAAATGTATATCATGACAAGACAACTGTATTTGGGTGACACGTGTATATCATGACAAGACAAATAGCTGTATTTGGGTGACACATGTATATCATGACAAGACAACTGTATTTGGGTGGCAAATGTATATCATGATAAGACAAATAGCTGTATTTGGGTGACACGTGTATATCATGACAAGACAACTGTATTTGGGTGACACATGTATATCATGACAAGACAACTGTATTTGGGTGACACATGTATATCATGACAAGACAGAAAGCTGTATTTGGGTGACACATGTATATCATGACAAGACAACTGTATTTGAGTGACACATGTATATCATGACAAGACAACTGTATTTGGGTGACACATGTATATCATGACAAGACAGAAAGCTGTATTTGGGTGACACATGTATATCATGACAAGACAACTGTATTTGGGTGACACATGTATATCATGACAAGAAAACTGTATTTGGGTGACACATGTATATCATGACAAGACAAATACAAGTTAGTTGCATGTCCTTTACAGGCCGTCACCATCAACCCCAGCATTAATTTTCTGTTTGTGAATTTCAAGGCAATTTTATTTCAGTAGTTTGCCATTGATTTCTGAAATCGTTGCAAAGCGTTCTGCTGCCAAATCTCCTATGGTTGATTTCGAATCCATTATGTCTGGATTGGACATCTGCGTTCACTACCCCTAAATCACACATACCGATAAGAAAACATGATGATACATGGTCAGACTTCCATATAGATCTACAGATAAGAAAACACGATGATGTCGTCAGACTTTCATATAAATTTACAGATAAGAAAACACGATGATACATCGTCAGACTTCTATATAGATCTACAGACCGGTTCTGGTCGTCAGTTTATAAACGTGTAGCCAAACTGCTTTCAATCTGTACAATGTCACTATCAGCTGGGTCCACTGTAGCAGACGCTATCTGATCTCAGAACATGGTTCCATTACCGCCAGGAGGAGCTCTTGACCTCACTGTGTCATCAGACTCTATGGGTGGCTATTATATTAGTTGTGCTAGAGAGACTGCGCCAAGACGACGCCCGGCAAATAACCAACCTTGTGCATATCGACATGGTCGCGCCTGGTACTCTGGCCAATGTTTCCTTTTCTGCAAGCCCTCGTGAGCATAGGTTTGTCAGTCCTCATACACATTTCTTACTGAACCCTCCTACACATTTGTTACTGTGTCCTCCAACATTTTTATTACTGAGCCCTACTACGAATGTGTTACTGAATCCTCCTACACATTTGTTACTGAGCCCTCCTACACAGTTGTTACTGTCCTCCTATGTATTTGTTATTGACCCCTCCTATATATGTGTTACTGAAACCTCCTACATTGTTGTTACTGAGTCCCCATACATATTTATTATTGAGCCCTCCTACAGAATTGCTACTATGTCCTCCTATATGTTTGTTATTGAGCCCTCCTACATATTTGGTACTGAACCCTCCTACACATTTGTTATAGAGGTCTTCTACACATTTGTTTCTAAGCCCTCTTACACATTTGTTTCTGAGCCTTCTTACACAGTTTTTACTTAGTCCCCCTAACATTTGTTACTTAACTCTCCTACATATTTGTTACTAAACCTCCTACACATTTGTTACTGCGCCATCCTACACATTGTTTACTAAGACCTCTTACACATTTGTTACTGAGCCCTCTTGCACATAGTTGTTACTTAACCCTCCTGCACAGTTATTACTGTAAACATTAGGTATATTAGTCGGACGGAGTTGAAATAATTTTTCTAGGTGTGATTTCTCAAATGGCAAGTGGCAGGTCGTTGGCACAACGTCGCTCTCATTACAGTGTGCTGAAAAGCCTCCCAAATATGTACTCTGCTATTTAAGTAATTATTAGATGCTGCTTTAGCAACAGGAGGCCAACATTTTAGAATCGTGTCCCAGGTCACCCACCTCATAGATTGTCAAGAAAATTAGATGGAAAAATTGGCTGAAGGTAGTTGTGACATTTATGATGTCTCTCGCCCCAGCAACATTTGAATAAAGACTGTGAACCGCTTCAGCTGTTCACAATGGTACCGTCATATGTCATATGACAGACGGATAGAGAGAAGCTGATGGGAAAGCACATCAGCGAATATAAATAGAACATTGGCCGAGATAAGCGCAAGGATAGCACTGTTATTATACAAGTGCTACGTCAGAAAGTTGCGTTAGTTAACAACGCACTTGTGTTCTTAGGGACACTCAACCACCGGCATTCATGCAGAATAGTCGCTTACGCTCTCTAAACTTACAATAGTATAGTTTCTGCATTAGAACGATTACTCCTTCACACATAGAGATAGTCTACATTAATACGCTCACACACGCGATTCTCCATGGCCAGCCGCATACTCATGTTCACGCAACACCAACACCAGGGCAGTATGAGTGTAAGCACGTGACAGGAACATGAGTATGCGTCAAGAGCCTGAAGGCTGGCGACGGGAAATTGTTCATAGCCGTTACACGATGTCTTGCTGGTGGCCAATTAAACGTCTCCATTTCATCAAGCTTGTGGGCTGTTCGTCGTTGCTGATCGTGGTTGTCGTCTTGCTGTGAGGAGTTGTATGTGAGGGCCCGACCCATCGAACTTGCCGCAATTTCGGGCGATTCTCGTGGATAACATCATACCCTAGAGCCTGAACTCAGAGCGTGAGCTGGTCAACCCATGACATAAGCAACAGTCGCCCTGTGACAGGTACAACAGGCCACTCCTGCGTTTTTTTTTTTTTTTTTGTAAAATAAGATATTTTCGCCATCTCGACGTTTGGAGATTGTCGGCAGCTTAAAATAGACATCGCCCACACTGTCACGTAAACACCACCTGCAGGCTGATGTCATCTTTAGTGTCTCGGAGAAAATCTAGCTCAAAGTTATTTGATTGGTGCGGGCTGTGGCAAAACGCCAATGGCCCATGTCCTCATGCCTTCTTTTATTTTGGGTAAACAGGGGGAAACAGCTTTCGGGAACCCTCAGTTCTCTTATTTGTTCAATCACCATGGAAGATAGTTCTCTGGGATTCTTTAACAACACGATCTTTTTAATAGAACGATTAGATATATGTCTTGTCTTCGGGGAACGCCGATAGGGCACCTTACACCAAATACACACCAGGGCAACTTCTGGTGCAATTCATGTCCGTTCCAATGCTTACCGTTTGGTAATTGCAGAATGTCTATTTAATTTAAAGATTAGGACAACACTGCAAAGCATACTGCTGGTGTATGAAAGGTAATCTTAGGTTGTAATTAGTCCTGCACTTATAAATCTCTATTGTCTCGACTACTGAGACGAATTGGCGAGACGGCAGACTTGCAATATTGGGAGTGGGTTGACCGTTGGCCAAAATAGCTAAGCGTCTTGTTCTTGGCATTGCCTGGGAACGAATCTGAGCAATATATCTTCCCAGATGCTTTCACTTGTTCTTGGCAGCAGATGGACGGGGGCTATCTTTCTTCCTAAGGCCTGAACTCGGCATAGTAGCATCTCTCATTTAAATATAAACACATTATATAGCTACGGTATGCCGGAAGGAGGGAAGGGCTCCGTGCGGACGGTTTTCACCAATCTATGTTCTATCTTCTTGAGCCGGAAGAGGCTATCCACAGTGCTATCTCTTTCGTCTTTTGGCAGATGGGGTGGCCAGGTGGACTGAATGGTTACGGGTCGATAGGATGCTGTCGGGAATATAAATAAACTTCTTTATCTCACTGAGAGAACCTGCATTCCTCTGAATCTACGTGTTATGTGAGGCACTGCCGGTACATTGCGGCGACAGCTCAGACAAGAGCAGTGGCCGGAAGGGGTAGTATCTTCTTTCCTATTCTTGCTGGGAATGGGGAACTACACTGCGTGCCATACAATCCCACTACTATAATATTAGTTAAGGGGGAGAAACACACCACACCACAAGAGCTTTGTCGTGAGAAAGGCATGGTTTGCAAGTGAGAGAGACGCCGGGAAACGAATGTGCCCAATAAGAATAAAGGCTTGGTATGAGTGTGGAGAGTGAGTCTTGTAGGCAAAAAGTACCTAGGGTCAAACGACAAGACTTCGTCAAGCTAAAGGCCTAGCCTAGAAAAGACGCCGCCCATCCAGGACCTCTTGTCAGGTCAGGCTAATTCACGCAGGGCTGGTAAAGAAATATATATCTATTAATATTATATATTTTGTTGATAGCAGCTGATGTGCTGAGACCATTAGGAGTCTCCATGTCGGCTGTACCAGAAGTTTAGGCTGGAGACTCTCACAACTGTTTATCCTTTACAGGGTCCTTCCTTTTTGAAAGTAGGAACAGAGCTGAAGGTCTCGACAGAGCTATACGCAGAAAGTATGTTGAAGACGAGGCCATGTCAAGTTTTAGGCCATGCCAGGTCTAAGGGTATGATCTCTACCAGATAGAGCCACAGCTGGCCCGAAAGAATGACCATCAGTCTTTCCAACACCTCGCCAGTCATCTCGATACGCTAGGATCGAGTCAGTTTGTATTCTGGACTGAACCCCACCTAAATATCAGACCCACCCATCCTTGTCTGAGACAGTGAAGGATACCTACCCAATTCCCGCTCAGGAACTATTTCCCTTTTGTAATAACTTTCACATAGCATTGTGACCAGGGATCACAGGACATTTTCCCACGAACATTAGTCTGGTTCCACGGAGAACTGTTGGTAGCCAAATGTACTGTGAGAGAAAGCAAGGAGGACTTATGATTTGGTGAGCGATATGTGGACAGAACTGACTTGACTACAGCTTGGTCTATGATGTAAAGCCATGATGCTCTGTGTCTGAAATGAACTCTGTGTCCCGGTTTTGTCTGTTTAGAACTATCTGTTTTAACTGCCTTAATGTTTTCCTGTGCTGTTCTTTATTAGGTTAATAAAATTACTTTCAAGTTATTCCGACGATCGCCATGTTATTTATGCGTCAGCCAGAAAGACACCTTAGGGAATAGGTCCCGAGGTCGAAAGAGAGAGTGACAGTGAGTCCAGGGAACGGAGGAGGATTGGCAAGCAAAGACCTATCCCAGCCAGAGCGAAAGAATAGTTTTTTTGAAATATTGTTACATAGTTATTTGGGACCCTCCACATAGCTTGTTACACGGGCAGAGAAAATTAGTGGGCTAATTTAAATTGGGAAAAGTTAGGATGGGTTCCTGCAAAGTTGCATCCAGAGCGCTAAGTTTAGGGGCAGTCCACAAAATGATTCTATAGGAGACAGTTGTGTTTTCCTGTTGGGATAAAATGTGTCCTATATTGGCTCAGGGAGAGATGGTCTTTTGTTTAGCTGAAACTGGGATATATTCATGACTGCTGAAGATTGTCATCAGGAGGATCAAGGTCCACAATGCAGGATGAGGAGCTTGCCTTGATACTGCTGAAAGAGCAAATCTCCATTTTCATCAATTACTCCTCCTATGTGAGAAGCCACCCCAAACATGGTGGACAGCAGCTAAGTCTTTTATTACTTCCCACTAGGTTAATGATGCCAACACCCACGGGTTTCGACTACAGTAGTATTTTTATTTCAGAGACTCCTATCGAGAAATTGAAATTTTTAACTACTGTGTTATTAGTCATAGACAATTCTGTGATGGTTAGAGCGAACAAAATGGACAGTTATAGTTTTGGGTTTTAGATGGACTCATAAACATATTAATACCATCTGATGTGATCGAGAAAACTGTTAACAGCTCGCTGGTGATGGAAATGTGTTGGTTTAGTTTCTTCATTGTGAGAAAACCTGAACTGTTAACTAACAAACAGAGATAATTAGTATGTCTCTTATTGGGGTGTTAATTTTTTTAGTTGTTTAATAACATGAAATGTCACACGAGATTTGTCTCCTATTTCTTTTTAACCACAGTAGTGTGGGTTTCTTGTGGCGATCAGAAGTCATTTAATGTGTATACTGTAATGGTGTAATTTACTATTTTAGCATTCCATAAAAAGTGATAGTTATAAATAGAACATAATGGGTTAATACTAATAGTTTAGTTATCATGATATGCCATCTCCGTGTCGAAGGCTGGCTGTAATGAATGAATCCCCGACACTGTCTTCAAGGTGCACCTATTCAGCCTCCCCTTCTCTCCTCCATCTCTGGCCTGGTAGCGGACTAACACCAGCTTCGTTGGGATACGTCAGTAGAATGGGTGAGTTGTGCATGCCTACACAACACGAGGACGGTACTTGGGGGTCTTCACTTCCCCGTGGGAGCCGCAGTAACAGAATGGGTTACTTCTGCACTCCTACACGACACGAGGACGGTACTTGGGGGTCTTCACTTCCCCGTGGGAGCCGCAGTAACAGAATGGGTGAGTTGTGCACTCCTACACAACACGAGGACGGTACTTGGGGGTCTTCACTTCCCCGTGGGAGCCGCAGTAACAGAATGGGTTACTTCTGCACTCCTACACGACACGAGGACGGTACTTGGGGGTCTTCACTTCCCCGTGGGAGCCGCGGTAACAGAATGTGTGACTTGTGCACTCCTACACGACACGAGGACGGTACTTGGGGGTCTTCACTTCCCCGTGGGAGCCGCGATAACAGAATGTGTGACTTGTGCACTCCTACACAACACGAGGACGGTGCTTGGGGGTCTTCACTTCCCCGTGGGAGCCGCAGTAACAGAATGGGTTACTTCTGCACTCCTACACGACACGAGGACGGTACTTGGGGGTCTTCACTTCCCCGTGGGAGCCGCGGTAACAGAATGTGTGACTTGTGCACTCCTACACGACACGAGGACGGTACTTGGGGGTCTTCACTTCCCCGTGGGAGCTGGGAATGTTACATAGTATCTGTACTAATGTATGCCTGTGAATCGTGGATGCTGAAATCGTGGACGCTACATCGAGGACAGCACATCTTGGATAGCACGTCGTGGACACCACATCGTGGACAGAACATCGTGGATAGAACATCGTAGACACTACAACGTGGATAGCACATCGTGGATACTACATCGTGGATAGCACATCGTGGACAGCACATTGTTAACACTACATCGTGGATAGCACATCGTGGACACTACATCGTGGACATCACATCGTTAACACCACATCGTGGACACTGCATCATGGACACTACATCTTGGACGCTACATGGCGGACACTACATCCTGGACACAATGTCGTGGACACTGCACACCAGGATGACAAAGACACTAGAGGGCACAGTTACTTTATCCCGCAGACAACTTTAGCGGCAGGCTCCTACCGGCCATAAATAAACCAGCCTACAGAGGTCTGGCCGTGAGCTGGTTGAGGACTGGCGATCCGTTTGGAGACAAAAAGTCAACAAAAGTGGGAGAGGCCGCGGAGATCTTGGTCCTGTGTAGAATGTTAAGAATGACACGACATGGGCGGTTAGGAATAGGAAAGACAAATTAATAAATGCGGAAAATTAGCCAGATACAAACAAATTGATCAATACAGACAATTAGACATGTTATCACATGACGATTGTCATTTTGTGATTACATTATAAGGCAAGAGCTGCTGGTGTTTTGAATGTTGAGCTGCTGTTGTTTGTGAATGTTGAGCTGCTGTTGTTTGTGAAGACTGGGCTGTTGTTTGTGACGAGTGGGCTGCTGTTGTTTGTATCGATTGGGCTGCTGTTTGTGACGATTGGGTTGCTGTTGTTTTTAAAGATTAAGCTGCTATTGGTTGTGAAGATTGAGCTGCTGTTGTTTGTGAAGATTGTGCTGCTATTGTTTGTGAAGACTGAGCTGTGAATGCCCTGGAATGCTGTGATCTGTAACTCTTACGGTCGATACACTGGAGTTTTGATCATGTGAGCTATGCGAAGGGCTGCCGTCTGTGGGGTTAAGTTCGGTGTAGAGCCTCTTCTCTTAGCCGTGTACTAAAGTAGCATCTCCGCGAGAATATGTGGCATAGCTCTCCTTCCATTCTGCAAGCTCAGGAACCAGCCGAGTGTTAGAACCACACATAAGCGGTGGGGCATTTTAGGATGTCACCTGCTCATGGTTCAGAACCACACATATGCGGTGGGGCGTGTTAGGATGTCACCTGCTCATGGTTCAGAACTACACATCTGCGGTGGGGCGTGTTAGGATGTCACCTGGTCATGGTTCAGAACAACACATCTGCGGTGGGCGTGTTAGGATGTCACCTGGTCATGGTTCAGAACAACACATCTGCGGTGGGGCGTGTTAGGATGTCATCTGGTCATGGTTCAGAACCACGCACCGACTGGCTGAGAGTTAGCCTATGTTGGTCATATGTCCTCCACGGCTTCGCGTATTTAAATTTCATCAGATTCCAGTGTAATGCCCAGAAGGATGGAAGATCGGGAGTATTATAGACCGATGGAAAACGCAAGAAAGGGGAAGCTAGAGTACATGTTGACTATGAGAACATTGGAGTGGAGGATAGACCAAAAGAGACAACAGTTTGGCATCATGGGAGGGAGGGCATCAATATCAGAAATGATTTGCTGCACACGAGACAGAAGGCTGTGGACAGACATTACCACCAACGCTACACGATGCAGAAGGCTGTGGACAGACATTATAACACCAATGGCACACGAGACGGAAAGCTGTGGACAGACAATAACACCAACGCCACACGATATGGGTTATGAAAAAAAGGGGGGGGGGGGAAATGTATTGGTTGTCTAAGAATAGACCATTGGTTGAATGTATTTAGAACACAAAAACATATATTTGGGGAGAAATATGATTTCATGCGACGCCTTGCATGGCACATGATGATGAGAAAATTTTAATAAAGTAAACAAACTCAGGGAGAGAAAAACATTCTAAAAAAAAAAGAAAAAGAAAAATCCGTCCATGCTTTAAAGCGTTTAAAAATGCGAATATTTGTAAGGCAGATGTGAAGACACAACAGAACGGCGATCACACGTGACGTGTTCGAGACAACCCAATTGGAGGCACATCTTACATATGTAAATATTGTTGCAGATCCTGAATCAGAGAATGTCGGTTACAAATGTGTCTGGGTGGGGAGAGGCGGTAGTGAATCTGCGTGAAACGTGAATGAATTGAAATAGAACATAAATGTTGAAATAAGAAAATACGTTATTGAAAATATCAATAAACAGCTATTGATATTGATGTCCTGGGGCCATGTTCTCCAACCCTTTCGTTTTATCTAAGGCAGCCATGTTGAAATGAAAGTTTGCTGGCCTCAAATCAGATTTTTTTAAATGTAAGAAAACTGTTCAAACCCATATTATCGGCTGCTAACGTTGCTTTATGTTTCTGTTTTAATGTATGTTACGTTATAGGATCGTTGTGCTATGTTACTATATTAGAAACAAATTCATTGGCACCTTTCCGTCTTGACAGACGATAGTTTGGTACATTGTGCTTCAAAAAGGCTTAATAACTACGATCCATGGCGGTGGCGAGTGTGGCTGGTAAGGCCAATTCTTGCTGCAAATGTTTGCCCACAGTAGGTGCATGTGAAAACATGGTCACTTCCACCATTTTGCACCATCTTACGTCTCTCACGCTCTGTGTGTGCTTTATCTGCAATCATTTTCTCCTTTGTCTTTATTCCATTTCTGATAGTTGCCCTCCATGCATCACGTTCAGCGGCGACGTGCTCCCAATGTGCATTATCAATGCCTGTATCAATCATGTCCCGCTTACACACATCTTTGTATCGTAGTAGAGGCCGACCCTGTGATCTCCTACCCGACTGTAATTCACCAAAAAAGATGTCCTTTAGTATTCTACCATCATCCATCCTCCTAACGTGTCCTATCCATCTAAGTCTATGAAGACTTAGCATGGAATACACCGTCACACAACCTGATCTTTCGAATACTTCAGTATTTGTGATTTTGTCTTGCCACTTAATACCAAGTATTCTTCGCAGACACCGCATATGAAAGCTGTTTAAACGTTTCTCTTGGCGTGAGTAAGTTGTCCAGGTTTCACTGCTATAAAGAAGAGTACTAAGGACACGGGCTTGGTAGACGAGGACTTTTGTTTTGGCAGTAAGCTTCCTGTTCTCCCAGACTCTTTTTGCTAACATGTTCATTGTTATTGGTGCCTTGCCAATCCTGATGTTGATTTCCTGATCGAGGGATAATTTGCTATTTACCTCTGATCCTAGATATGTAAAATGGTCTACTATCTCCAGTTCGGCGTCGTCAATAAAGATTTATGGTACACCATGTGCACCTTGTGACATAATCTGTGTCTTCTTTTTGTTAATTGTTAAACTAAATTCAGAACAAGCATAGGAGAATGATGATAGTAGATGTTGTAATTCTTCCTCAGAGTGGGTCGTAATCGCAGCATCATCCGCAAAAAGCAACTCTCTGATTAGTACCCTGCTAATTTTGGTCTTGGCCTTCAATCTCTGAGCATTATAGAGGCCACCATGTGAGCGTGAGTGAATGTATACACCGTCATCCTGATAACGAAAGGCATATTTCAGTAGAAGTGAAAAGTATATCCCAAAGAGGGTGGGGGATAGTACACAACCTTGCTTAACTCCACTCTTGATTTCAAACTCTTCTGAAGTTGAGCCATCAAACTTGATTATACCCTTCATGCCTGTGTGGAACGATTCCAAAATGGACAGAAGAGTTGGTGGGCAGCCAATCTTCTTTAGTGCTTTGAACAGACCCTCACGACTGAACAAATCGAATGCCTTTGTGAGGTCGATGAAGGCAATAAACAGTGGCTGATTTTGAAACAAATTATTGTATAGATTATGAGCAACTACTTCTTGAGACCACACGCTTATACACATGAGATGCTTGTATATCAAATAACGGCAATTTGGCATGAGGTATTATAGCATTTTTAATATAGCAGGTAATCTAAGATGAGATTATCTATCATGAGGTAATCTAGCTTCAAGTGATCTAGCATAAGGTAGTCTAGCACGAGGTAACGTATTATAATCATAAATTCCTTGCCGACTGACATGGACGATTATGCTTCTTCACAAATTGCGACTACGACGGCATGGATCCAATCATATGTTGACTCCATTCCGTGCGGTGACACAAGAGAGGTAATCTAGCATTGAGTAATGCAGTATGGGGTACTCCTAGCATGAGCTAATCTGGCTTATTGTGATGTAATCTTTTATGAGACACTCAGAGTCCCACGGCTAACATGAGTAGGTTTTGCTTGTGATTAAGGTTCATATTGTTGTACACAGATATCAGGACAGGTGCTTCGAAAGGCCACACATGGAGAATCCCAGCACAGTGCACTAACTCCGAGGCACGGCCGGGGATCTAAATATGTGAATACCAGAATCACAACTCGACAGTACTCTACGTGTAGCGTTGTTGATGTTGGAATGTGGCATCGGGAGGAGCCAGGTGGAGAAATAGAGGCAGGTGTTTTTGTAGAACTATACAAGCAAGAAAACAGTCGGTGACAGACATATGACCGGGTTGGGGACAGCGACTAACCGTTGGGTGACATGTCTTTATGGTCCTCCTTCTGACTAAGCTACGGTTGACGTTTCTGGTTATCTCTCTTCTCACTTCTTTCTAAATCTTTCTACAACCGAGGTTGTTCTAAATCTTTCTACAACCTAGGTTGTGCCGACAGCAAGATTTCTCACTTCAAGTTATGGAATCATTTTGTTTTCGCATATCCTTTACAGGACATCGCTGTCAACATCAGTATCTTTCAGCTGATTGTTGATTTCTTGGCAAAATTACGCTCATTAGTTTGCCATTCCTTTCTGAGCGACCGGCTCACATACCCCGTAAGTTACGTTAAGTTAAGTTAAGTCGAATATATGACGCCACGATGACTGTGGAATATATGACGCCACGCTGACAGTGGAATATATGACGCCACGCTGACAGTGGAATATATGACGCCACGCTGACAGGGGAATATATGACGCCACGCTGACAGGGAATATATGACGCCACGCTGACAGGGGAATATATGACGCCACGCTGACAGTGGAATATATGACGCCACGCTGACAGGGGAATATATGACGCCACGCTGACAGGGGAATATATGACGCCACGCTGACAGGGGAATATATGACGCCACGCTGACAGGGGAATATATGACGCCGCCACGCTGACTGTGGAATGTATGACGCCACGCTGACAGTAGAGTATATGACGCCGCCACGCTGACAGTTGAATATATGACGCCACGCTGACAGTAGAATATATGACGCCACGATGACTGTGGAATATATTACGCCGCCACGCTAACTGTGGAATATATGATGCCACTCTGACAGGGGAATATATGACGCCACGCTGATAGGGGAATATATGACGCCGCGCTGACAGTGGAATATATGACGCCGCCACGCTGACAGTAGAATATATGACGCCACGCTGACTGTGGAATATATGACGCCGCCACGCTGACTGTGGAATATATGACGCTACGCTGACTGTGGAATATATGACGCCACGCTGACTGTGGAATATATGACGCCTCCACGCTGACAGTAGAATATATGACGCCACGCTGACAGTAGAATATATGACGCCACGATGACTGTGGAATATATGACGCCGCCACGCTGTGGAATATATGACGCCACGCTGACAGTAGAATATATGACGCCACGATGACAGTGGAATATATGACGCCACGATGACAGTGGAATATATGACGCCACGATGACAGTGGCATCAGCCAGGGTTCCATACCTGCACGCCGCTCGCTAGGCGCGGAAAAGACACCTATCTCTCCGTGCACTCAGACCTAAATATGACCGTCCTGGTACTTCACATACCACCTGAGCTTCCTGCTACAGAATTAAAGGACCTAAAAGGCTTGGCCAGTCATATTTCATAGCGAGTATGTCAGTACACCAGTTACAGCACTCCTCGCGATAATGTACGTTTATCTGTCTGTCTCTCTGCTTGCCTTTCTTTCGGTCTTCTCTCTCTCTCTCTCTCTCTCCCTCACTCTCTCATTATCTGTCTATCTCTTTCTCTCTGTCCCATTCTCTGTCTCTCTCTCTCTCTCTCACTCTCTCTCTCTCTCTCTCTCTCTCTCTCTCTCTCTCTCTCTCTCTCTCTCTCTCTCTCTCTCTCAGATAAAGGGCACCTTTCTTTCAAACTGATACCCAACCCTCGCCATAAATCATACCCAGCTTTAAGTGAGCTCAGACACTCACAGGCAGGCAATAACCCACTTTCGCCGACACCTTGTGATCGCGAGACGCTGTTACCAGACTGCTCATCTGTTTTTTAAAATAAAACCCAAAAACCCGAGTAATCGATAAAGAACCTAGCAAGAAATAATACTTAAACTGCGAAATTTCCACTTAAAGTGCGAAATCATGGGACGACGGAATTAGATTTGTAGCATATTGGATGTGAATAAAAGTCGATTGGTGAAACCTGTAGTTGTGGATAAGGTGTGTGAACCAGGAGTCTGCTAGCCTGGAGGGCATTGGGTGTTTGCGTCGCTGAAGCCACAACTTTGTGCCATAGGTCATAGATTTCTGAAACGCTTGGGGAAAGGGGGGGGGGGGGGGGGGGTTGAATCTTTGATGTTCGAGCTCTTTGTTTTGAAGACAGTCATCTCAAATAACGTCCCATGTATTCATAGGCACTTATAGACTAGAAAGGGGTGAGAGTGTCTGACTGGTCCGGTGTCCAAATACTCCTAAATTTTATCGGAAAAAAAGGTGTTCGCAGATACTGGAATCCAAATAAGAGCACATTTGACCAACAAGCTCGACGAATGGAACATTGAGTTTTGTTGATTGAATTAGCTCTTGGGTGTGAAGATAAGCATTCCTTTGTATTATCTGTTCTTACTGTTTTGTCTTTCATGTTCGTTGATGAAGACTTCGGTGGAGACGTGTTTCTATATGTGGGTGTGTTGTCCACACGTGGTCGCCAATGGTTCAGGACACACTCATGCGTTGTCAGAGTGTGATCCATGTGTCCAGTACTACACCAGGTTTGGTTTGTATAGGACCGCTTGCGTTGGACACGGATATCTCCGTAAGTGTTCAGTCTCCTGCCATAGATCACACAAGGAGAATCTCAACACAGTGCACGAACTCTGTAGCACCAAAGAAGATCAAAATGTGTGTAAAGCAGCATCACACACACTTGGTGTGGGTAGCTTTTCTCGTTTAGACATGTTTGTCTAGGTAGCGATCTATTCGACTTGATCTGTTCGATTTTCAACTGCCCAGAGATTATAACGAGTCCAACCTACACACGGGTCCTCTCAGTTTTTCGCCCTCGTCTGAGAAGGCTAGATGTCCGATCTACTACCACGGGATCAAATTAAATACACCATATTTTCCCTATTTTATTTTATAGAAACAATCAACGCTGTCAGACGAACCTGGTCTGCCTGGGCCAGGCGGACGAGATAACCTCTATGGACCCCCCCCCCCCCCCCACCCCTCCACACCGGGTTTAAACAGTGCACGTGTATTTGCCAAGACACCAACTCTCATACGTCCCGTTTCCTCCGTGTTGGCATTCTGAAGTTAGGCCAGAAGCACTCCTTGTTCATTTTGGACAACGTATAAAGAGATATTATATTCTTCCGGGAGAATGTTGTACTCATTAGCAGTGTAGGCCTGCGTGCCCAAATTATTACCCTTCGAAAATAAAGTCCGTTCGTTCGTGTATACTGAGTTAACTTGTACTATACTCTACTAACTCAAAGTATACCGAGCTAACTCATATTTCTATCTAGAACAGATACAGTTATCGAGACATGAACGGATGAGTAAACTTTTACTATACTCAATTAACATGAACGGATGAGTTAACTTGTACTATACTCAACTAACTCACAGTATGCCGAGCTAACTCATATTATACCGAGCTAACTCATAGTATATTTAATTAACTTGTACTATACCCAATTAACTTATAGTATGCCGAGCTAACTCATATTATACTGAATTAACTTGTACTATTCTCAACTTATAGTATGCCGAGAAGACAGTATCCTGAGTTACCCTGTTCTGTACTCAGTTAAGTGATAGTGTGCCGAGCTAACTCATAGAATACCAATTCCAATTATCAAAAACAAAAAATTCCAAATTCGGTCTCGTTCAACTTGCTTCCTCATCGATGGTTATTGTTGAGATCCGTGGTTTTTGTGGGGTTTTAGCCCTATTTCTGTCTTGTGCGCTCTTTCGAGTAGGTCCTGATTCTGACTGGTTATATCGGCTTTTGTGTCTGTGACGTCAGCTCCGGGGTTGGTCGGCGGCTGTCTTTTGTGCCCGTCTCCTCTGGTGGTTTCTTTTGTTAGTGAAGGCTCTAGGCTTGACTGGCCACTCCATGCCGTCGTCAGGGTACTCATCTTGGTTTTCTTCAGATGTCTGGCGGGATATTTGTTTCTCCTTGAGTTTCTCGGGCGTCGTGGTTGGGCTGCTGTCTTTATCTTGCGGTTTCGGTTTGGTCTTTTGATGGGTTTTGCCTTGCGGCTTTTCTGTGTTCTTTTGTATGGCTTTTGTTTGGTTTGTTTAGGATTAATTCCATTTCAGCTTTCAGCAGCTCTCTCTCCACTTTAATGGTGCGTAGCATTTCTTCGTTTTCCTTCTTCATCTCGGCCATATGTTCCACTTCTTGCTTGATGTTTTGCTGGATCTCCTTTATTTCAGCAAGCAGCTTTTCATTGTCGCTTGTCGGTGCCGGTGTTTGAAGCAGCTTGATTTGCTTCTTTAGCTCATCTATCTAGTCTTGCAGTTGAGCTTTTTCCGCTTGTGAGATGCACGTGGCTGTCTCGCACCTCCGCATTGCGTCCTTATATGGAGTCTTTGTGGTAATGGCGATCTTTAAGACGTCTCTATGTCTTTGGAGGTACGGACAGCCCAGGTATCTTGCCCCATGCTTGCCCAGGCAGTAGGCGCACTTTCTTTTGTTTTTGGGTGCTCGGAAGTCCGTCATCTGTAACATTGATTGATTCTTGGGATAAATCTCTCTGGCTGTTGTATTTTCTTGTTGATTGATACTGTGGTCGGCATCTCGCTGCCCTCTGTCGTCACCACCGCCAAGACTGTAGGGATCTTAGAGTAGGTGAGGAGCCGCTCTACCTTCAAGAATCGGATGTGGAGATTCTCTTCTTGTAGCTGCTTCAGGATTTGTTCATCTGTCAACTCCACTTGGATACGCTTGACAACCCACTTGCTTGTCGGTGAGTCGGTGTTTCCGACTCTGGTGTCTTTCTCCTCTCTCTGCTTCTCAGTAGGTTTGGCTCTTGTTTGTGGAGGGTTTTCGTCGTCCTTCCTCATGGTGGCTTTGTTAGAGTTTGCTTGAGGTTCTTGTTTTTCCTGCAGCTCGCAGGTAGATTCTCTCCGCTCGTCTTCATGTCGGCTCCCACGCTGCACATCTTGGATGCCACGTGCCTGTTGGTGTTCTTGGTGTCGGAAGCTCCGACAGGCGGACAGTTAGAGCATTGCTTTTCTTATTCGGCAGCTGCTGCAACAGCTTGTCTTGTTCCAGCTGTATTGGTGTCACTTTTCCTCTGGCGTCAACTAGCCAGGCGAGAGAGGGATCCTGCAGCATGGGCAACATATGGTCTCTACAACCCAGGCTTCGTGCTACGGAGATGTTATTTTGCCATTGTTGTTTTCTTTGGAAGTACAATGTAACAAATTACCTTCTGTGGAGACGGCACGGCGTCGGTACAGTACATAAGTAACTTCAGTATAGAAATGAATACCTAGCAAACAGCACAACTGCACACTCAACAGCCGTGTGAAATGCCAGGTTTATCCGAGCGAAACTAAGTTCAACATAAACCTCCTCTCTGGTTTAAGGGAAAATTCCCTGGCAAACTTCGACGTGAAGTCCGAATACGGTACATTGGTTCGGTGATCGATTGGGCACGTTGATACACTCAGTACGGCTTGTTTGAGCCTTTGTTGCTTGTATTTGATGATATTTACACTCACGCCGCTCTATTAAACAGGTCGTTCTCGGGGTGTTCTTTCTTTATTCCGCCTTCTCCGCTGGGTTTGAGGTTAGGAAGACCTATTAGTACCGTCAAGGCTGGTGTGAACAAAGGTGGTATACGTTGCATCTGCTTTTCCGCGTATCCATCGCTTGGGGGTGTTTACGTCATGTCCAATGTACGCTATTTCTAAACCTCTATACGGTTTGTTTATTCTGTTTGGTGGTATCCTAGTCACACGACTATACCATCTGCTGCTGAGTAGCTAACTTTAGATAACATACTACTTCCAGGCCACGTGTCTATACTCTACTACTTAAAGGTCACGTGATTATACTATCTCCTGACAGGCTAGCTTTAGATAACATCTACTACTTCCATGCCACGTGACTATACCATCTCCTGACTGGCTAGCTTTAGATAACATCTACTACTTCCAGGTGACGTGACTATACTATGTGCTGCTGACTGAGCTTTAGATAACATCTACTACTTCCAGGTGACGTGACTATACCATCTCCTGACAGGCTAGCTTTAGATAACGTCTACTACTTCCATGCCACGTGACTATACCATCTCCTGACTGGCTAGCTTTAGATAACATCTACTACTTCCAGGTGACGTGACTGTACCATCTCCTGACAGGCTAGCTTTAGATAACGTCTACTACTTCTTCTACATCGCCTGCCGTATAGATAAGAATATCGTCTATGTATGCCAGGGCAAACTTTTGCATACCCTCTAGTACTTCATTTATTAACAACATGTAATGAGATGGAGCCGTTCGAACCCCGAATGGCATTCGTAAAAATTCGTAGGAACCCATATGAGTGCAGAAAGCACTTTTCTTTTGAGCGTCCTTCGACATCGGGATACACCAGAATCCTGATCTTGCGTCCAGTGTCGTGAAAAATGTAGAGCCATTAAGCAACCCTAAAATATCATCAATCACCGGCAGTGGGTACGCTACATTCTTAGTGATTTTGTTCAACGCCCGATAGTCACAGCAGAACCGACTTGAACCATCAGGTTTGGCTACAATTACAATCGGAGATGACCACTCTGACTTTGATCTTGTTATTATTCCTGCTTTCAACATATCTTCTATTGCTTTTTCGACAATTTCTCTATTTCTTAAGGGAGTTCTATATGGTTTTAAACTAATTGGTGGATGGTCTCCCGTATCTATTTCCATTGTAACTGTTTTTGTCCTTGTGACGAAACGCGTTTATCTGTCTTGGGTCGTCAAGTTCCCGCACTATTTTGGCGCGTCATCGGGGACTTTCCCAGCTAAAAATAGACTGAGGGAAGCCGATGGAGGACTTATTATCTAGAATCGTCGCGAAACACCGGAATTCGAGTAACCCGTGATGTTGGGTATCGCTCTAACTTCCCGTGCAGAGAGATCTAGAAACTCTAGGCGGGGAATGACGTTTTCCCGAGAAAGTATCTTTTCTCAAGAAGCACTCGCTTCTAGTGCGCATTGAGTTGGCACGAAGCGGGAAATTGGCTACAGCAGTCATTCACTTACTTGTGTTCGAAGAGAACAGACGCTGGCCTGACTGTGAGCCATTTTTGTGTTGCGTCTCACCTCAACCATGATTCGGCTGACTGTTATGAACAGGCAGCTGAGAAGCCCTTGAACAGTTCGGAAGCTGACTGGAGAGCTGGTTTCACCATCCAGGTAGATATTTGTTTAAATCATGTAACTTGGTACGTGTGGTCCACACGCCATTGTTCTAACCTCATTACCTATGCGGATGTCCTCGCATACTAATTAGCAAACCGATCGATAACGCCGGTGACAATTAAGCGTGTGTTTGTTTACCGTGTGCTCGCGAATCAGCTGTTAGGAACGCCGTAATGTGATGTGGGCGATTTGGGTTCCAAATATATGTACCATATATTGCCAATCGTTGCATCTATTAGGTTGCTGTGTTAGAATAAAACCTAGTTACTTGTGCCGGATGGAAACTTAGATTATGTCAGTCAGTTGCTGAAGCCAGAAGAACGGTTAGAAAACCAGGTAAGTTGGTAGGTGGAGATTCAGACAAAATTGTGCTTAGTTACTAAGTAAAGGAAGAACTTAGTTCTGTGCTCCAGGAATGATGTAACTATTGTGTAGTAACTTAATAGTGAATTCATTGTGTGGAACAGCGGATTTCTGTGGAAAGATAAGTGGCTTTGGTGCTATATATATATATATATATATGATGTGGCATTGTGTATATATATTAGGTCATGGCATGTGATACTTCCTGGGGTAATTCCGAACGCCGAATAGATCGACGCGTGATAACACTGCGTGCCGTCGCGATGTAAATATGCGTTCTGAAATCTTGTCTAAGCTATCCTGTTTCTTTCATACTGGCGCTAGTGCGAGTGAATGCTAAGGTGCTGGAAGTATGGAAGGATGCAGGAGGCTGTATGAGACTGGGGAAATATCGAATATGGGGGATGTGAAAGCAAGTTATGAAAGTATGTGTTGGTAGACCAAACCAACGATGAAGTTCAGTCCAGGCCAAGGCTAAACCACTTGGGAGGACAGAACTGGAACAGTACCCTTGGAACATGGGGGGGAACATGTATTCTCAAGAAGGCTTCTTGACTCTAAGGCAGAGTCTGATAAGAAGAGTTTGCGGTGGCGTGGGCAGGTGGTCCCACCAGCAAACAGGCTTGTGTACATATTGGATGTGATCATGTACTATTCCTATATCCCGAGGGATGGTATATTGATCAAGTTTATGTTTCTTAATGTACATTGATGATGTTAGGACCGAGTCTAGGGACTCTTTACCTATTTGTTTAGTTCGATTAAATTAGAACAATAACAGCCTTGTATCATTACTGACGTTAGCGACGACTGGTAGATGATTAGGGATAGGTGAGACCTAGGATCAGACTCGTCATTATGATTTCTTGCTCTGTTTGACGGGCTGTTCTGTGAGGCCAACTGACATTTGTGAACCCATGCTTGACTACTCTCCATATAGAGATAATGCTTTGGTTATATGAATAACTAACTAGCATGACTGAGAGTTGAGTAGTTATTGGTAGGATGCATGTGGACTAATGTTTGGGCCAGTATACTCTCACCGGTCGCTCTTCCTTTTCAGGAGTTTGCCTGTTGAGGAACCAGTCAACTATAATTGTTGTTGGCAGGAAACCACTTCGTGTGACAGAGCGAAGGGTTCCGTTCTTTACTTATCACGCCAGACTCCATCACACCAGGTACCCAATGTGATTCACCATGCGTGAAGTTCGCTGCAAGACATACAACTGCCCTGAAGGTGCCCGTGTGGGAAGGGATGGTTTGTGATCGTTTAAAATAGAAGATACTCTGTTTTTGCCAGGAACATTTCAGCATGTTGAGTAATCATGCTCGACAGGGAACACCGGTCCGTCTGGTTTGACGGGGGTTCTGCCTAAACGCAGAAGTAACTAATCTTCAGACACTTGAATGGTTCTTTGGACAGCTCGAGTGGCAGGTCTTGAGAAGAACTACACCAGTATGGACGTGTGTCAAGTGTAACCCGGTGGAAGGGACTAGGGATTATAGTCCAACCTGAATTGTTTCCATAAAATAGATGTCTGATTCTATTCATGTACTGTTACCGTATCCAGATTATCAACTGTGTTCTAGAAGGACTCAGTAACTTTTCAGTAGCCATATCTGATCCTACAAAGTGTGACTGTAAGAGACCATTGAATTGGTCAATGCCATATCGGTTCTGCAGTGGGACTGTGCTAGGAGTGACAGACCATTCGGTTGGTCAGTGACTATTTAGTTCATCGAAGTAACCAATACTTGGAGCCAAGTCCAGGAAGATTGTCTCCAACTCGGTTGTGTTCGAGAACTGTATTACCAGTGACTCCGTGGGAGTGTTATAGATGCAGTTGGTCCAGTGAAGTGTGGTCCAGCAGTGACTCTATTGTTGTGGTTCCACGTTCGGGAGACGGAGTGGTCTCCAAGGTTCTAGTCATCTCACTGGAAGGAAGCCGGGTGAGTGGCGGACCGACTGGACGGGACATCTGCATCCACTCTACTTCTCAACTCGATGAAGACACCTACATCTCTAAGTCTTTCTCTACTCTATCTTCTATTTGTGTAAATAGATTCTTCTATCAGGATGTTCATTTCAGTTCTATATTCTCAAGGGTAGAATAAACTTTATGTAAGTTGACTTGCTCTTTGTATAATGATTGAGTGTGGTCTCGGACGATGCCTAAGTGTTCATTGTTCAACAGGTGTAGGTAGTTAGTAGGGGTCTAGAATCTGGAGGGGTGTGTAGACGTAACTAAATAACCTGAGATCAACCACAGAGAAAAAAAGTGTATCTGCTCGTCCAACCCCTGGGGCTAGAATACACGGGAGTGCTAGAGACATCTCGGGTGTGGTTCACTCTCACTACCCAAGGTGAACCCGAAACACTCCGTTACAGAGTGGGGGCTCGTCCGGGATTATTCCAAGATCTTTGTGTGTTGTAGACCTCTCACAGAGGGATAGGGACTTTGTCTTTATCCTCTACTACAGTCTACATAAGATTCTACTACTTCTACCTATTTCCTAACTGTCTGACGGACATTTGTGTTGTGGTGATTAGTTAATACTATTGATTATTGATTCATTGTATTGCTTCACCCACACATACTTGAGTACCCACCTATCATAGTCAACATGTCTACCCAAGAGATAGACTTGGACAAAGTTCAGGAAACTGGACGTAAGTCTGGTCTTGAAGGAGATGCTTTGAAATCCTATGTCCAAGAGGTGGAAAGAAATTTTCGCCAAGAGGAAAGAGAGAGGAGGAGAGCAGAAAGAGAACTGGAAGCCAGTAAAGTGGCTCTGGAGGAAAAGAGGATAGCGGCTGATACTGAAATGAAACGGCTTGAGTTGGAAGCCGAGAAAGAACAACGTGACCATGAGTATCGAATGAAGCTACTTGAGGCACAGGTGCCTGCTACAGGTGTAACTGATGGAGCTATGGGAGGAGGTGTACCTCCTGGCTCAGAGTCAACCAGTAGACGTGACTACCAGGCTATGAAATGGCCTTTACAGCCGTTCGAACCCGAGAAGGAACGGATAGACCAATACTTAGAGAAGTATGAAGCCATGTCTATTGCAATGGGTCTAGACAAACAGAAATGGTGTTTGAAACTCTCCCAGGGACTCCATGCCGAAGGTTATGAAGTGTATGCACGCTTGCCACCGGGTTTACAGAATGATTACCCGGCATTGAAAGCGGCTCTCTTGAAGAGATTCGAGATCACAGCGCACTCATACCGAAGGAAGTTTCGAACGGCGAAGCGAGAACCTGGTGAACTGTTTTCAGCATACAGTGTGAGATTGAACTCATACCTTCTTAAATGGATGGCCTTGGCCGGATTTAATGAGGAGTATGAAAGTTTGCGTGAGTTGATGGTTGTAGATCAGATGCGAATGCAAATGTCTAAACCCTTGCGAAACTTCTTAGGTGAGAATGGGGCTGAGAGATTGGATATAGTCACCAAGTTAGCCGAAAGATACGTTGAAGTCTATGGCGAGACTGGGGACACCAGTCCAACAGATCCGAGATCGAAAGATCCGGATCAAGGTAAGTCAAAGAAGAAGTCAAAGAAGACCCAAGGTTCTGATGAACCAAAGAAACAGGTAGGCTCTTTAGAGAAGATCTCTAACGTCAACCAAGGTAAGAATAGCCCACCTAGTTCTCCAAAGAGGAAGTGGAGTGAACGTTGGTGCAAATTCTGCAAGTCCAGCACTCACAATACGAGTGAGTGTAGGAGTAAGCCCAAGGACTTTCACTTTGCTTGTCTTGCAGAGGTTAGGGATAGATCTTGCAGGAAAGTGAAGTCGGTTGATGGGAATGGAGAAACTAGACGACCTCCAGTGGTTGAGAAAGTAGAAGTGAATGGGCAACAGGTGTCGTGCCTCTACGACACGGGATTGCAATTTTCAGCTGTAATTGCATCCCACCTGACAGGCCCAGAGCAACTCACCGGGGAGATGACGGAGATACAGCCAGCCAGTAGGAGTGCTGTAGCGCTACGTTGCCCGATGGCCAATGTGGAGATTCGGAGCAAGTACGTTACTGGACGCATTCAGGCGGCAGTCGTACCGGATCCTCTCTATCCCCTAATTCTAGGCCGGAAGTACGTGTTTCTGGGCGAACCAGAACACCCTAGCATCCATAAGTCTAGGCAGGTCAGAGATACAGAGGAAGAGGGTCTCGAAAAGGTACGTCTCCGAAATCCTCACCCGGATAGAATGAGTAATGCTCGGAGCAAGGATGCGACGGAGTGTCCTTGTTCGGAATGGTTGCCCAACAATGAAAACCCGTTAACTCAGGGTAAGTTCAACTCTGATAACCAGTCACCGTTAATTCAGACTGGGACAGAGAAAAGGCAGAGGGAACGTAAGTTGGTTCCTGAGAGCTTCAGAGCTAATCTGCTGCGAACGGTACATGTCAGGTCCCCAACCGGACATCTGACTGTAGGGACAACCAGTAAATGTCTATCCCGGTACTATTGGTGGCCGGGAATGACAGGCGACGTGCGCAGGTATATTAGGTCTTGTCCGGAGTGCCGTAAATGCACACCTGAGAAACGGACGAAGACGAAGATATCCTTAGAGGTTGGAGACCGAGTTCTAGTACTCCTCCCAATCGAGGGGAACGAATTCGAAATCGGGTGGCAGGGCCCATTCCTAGTGGATAAAGTGGGGCTCCACAAGCACTATGGAGTGGTGATCCTGGGAAAGTCTACTACTTTCCATTCCAGTCTCCTCATGCGCTATGAGGGGAAGCCCGATGATAAGTCCACCAGCCCAAGGGCGCAGAGATTCGCCGAAATAACGGTTCGGGGTTCAGGTCAGGTAGCGGAAAGCCTGTCACACCATAGGAAGTCCTATATGTATGTGCAGGTACCTTCTTCGGTTCAGCCCGGTGCTCGGGGGAACATGACCGGCCAGAGGAACACCCGCAGTGCTAGCTACACTGAGAACCGTGGTAGGAAGAGGTGGGTTGTGTCGGAACGGACACAGACCCTTGGTCCCTCAATCCGACCGACTGCAGTCCAGCTGGGTCCTCGAAAGGGGAAGCTGGAGTTGCAGAAGTCCAGTAAACTCTGGCAGGAACGATCGTTAAATCAGGTCGAGACGGGAGCTCTGGTCCGCAAGATACTGCGAGATGCCCGATCGCAGTAGCGGAGTAGGCGTTGATCACCCGTGATACTGAATAGCTTGTCACCCCACCGAATGTGGTAAAAGTATTCTATACAATATTGACGGGTTAGACTTCCTCACCCGCCATCCGGTCTCTTAGAAAGAAGAACGAACGACATAGACAGCTTCTGCGTAGAAGTGGAACGACGGGGTCGATCCTCTTAAAGTGGGGGCCTATGTGACGAAACGCGTTTATCTGTCTTGGGTCGTCAAGTTCCCGCACTATTTTGGCGCGTCATCGGGGACTTTCCCAGCTAAAAATAGACTGAGGGAAGCCGATGGAGGACTTATTATCTAGAATCGTCGCGAAACACCGGAATTCGAGTAACCCGTGATGTTGGGTATCGCTCTAACTTCCCGTGCAGAGAGATCTAGAAACTCTAGGCGGGGAATGACGTTTTCCCGAGAAAGTATCTTTTCTCAAGAAGCACTCGCTTCTAGTGCGCATTGAGTTGGCACGAAGCGGGAAATTGGCTACAGCAGTCATTCACTTACTTGTGTTCGAAGAGAACAGACGCTGGCCTGACTGTGAGCCATTTTTGTGTTGCGTCTCACCTCAACCATGATTCGGCTGACTGTTATGAACAGGCAGCTGAGAAGCCCTTGAACAGTTCGGAAGCTGACTGGAGAGCTGGTTTCACCATCCAGGTAGATATTTGTTTAAATCATGTAACTTGGTACGTGTGGTCCACACGCCATTGTTCTAACCTCATTACCTATGCGGATGTCCTCGCATACTAATTAGCAAACCGATCGATAACGCCGGTGACAATTAAGCGTGTGTTTGTTTACCGTGTGCTCGCGAATCAGCTGTTAGGAACGCCGTAATGTGATGTGGGCGATTTGGGTTCCAAATATATGTACCATATATTGCCAATCGTTGCATCTATTAGGTTGCTGTGTTAGAATAAAACCTAGTTACTTGTGCCGGATGGAAACTTAGATTATGTCAGTCAGTTGCTGAAGCCAGAAGAACGGTTAGAAAACCAGGTAAGTTGGTAGGTGGAGATTCAGACAAAATTGTGCTTAGTTACTAAGTAAAGGAAGAACTTAGTTCTGTGCTCCAGGAATGATGTAACTATTGTGTAGTAACTTAATAGTGAATTCATTGTGTGGAACAGCGGATTTCTGTGGAAAGATAAGTGGCTTTGGTGCTATATATATATATATATATATATGATGTGGCATTGTGTATATATATTAGGTCATGGCATGTGATACTTCCTGGGGTAATTCCGAACGCCGAATAGATCGACGCGTGATAACACTGCGTGCCGTCGCGATGTAAATATGCGTTCTGAAATCTTGTCTAAGCTATCCTGTTTCTTTCATACTGGCGCTAGTGCGAGTGAATGCTAAGGTGCTGGAAGTATGGAAGGATGCAGGAGGCTGTATGAGACTGGGGAAATATCGAATATGGGGGATGTGAAAGCAAGTTATGAAAGTATGTGTTGGTAGACCAAACCAACGATGAAGTTCAGTCCAGGCCAAGGCTAAACCACTTGGGAGGACAGAACTGGAACAGTACCCTTGGAACATGGGGGGGAACATGTATTCTCAAGAAGGCTTCTTGACTCTAAGGCAGAGTCTGATAAGAAGAGTTTGCGGTGGCGTGGGCAGGTGGTCCCACCAGCAAACAGGCTTGTGTACATATTGGATGTGATCATGTACTATTCCTATATCCCGAGGGATGGTATATTGATCAAGTTTATGTTTCTTAATGTACATTGATGATGTTAGGACCGAGTCTAGGGACTCTTTACCTATTTGTTTAGTTCGATTAAATTAGAACAATAACAGCCTTGTATCATTACTGACGTTAGCGACGACTGGTAGATGATTAGGGATAGGTGAGACCTAGGATCAGACTCGTCATTCTGATTTCTTGCTCTGTTTGACGGGCTGTTCTGTGAGGCCAACTGACATTTGTGAACCCATGCTTGACTACTCTCCATATAGAGATAATGCTTTGGTTATATGAATAACTAACTAGCATGACTGAGAGTTGAGTAGTTATTGGTAGGATGCATGTGGACTAATGTTTGGGCCAGTATACTCTCACCGGTCGCTCTTCCTTTTCAGGAGTTTGCCTGTTGAGGAACCAGTCAACTATAATTGTTGTTGGCAGGAAACCACTTCGTGTGACAGAGCGAAGGGTTCCGTTCTTTACTTATCACGCCAGACTCCATCACACCAGGTACCCAATGTGATTCACCATGCGTGAAGTTCGCTGCAAGACATACAACTGCCCTGAAGGTGCCCGTGTGGGAAGGGATGGTTTGTGATCGTTTAAAATAGAAGATACTCTGTTTTTGCCAGGAACATTTCAGCATGTTGAGTAATCATGCTCGACAGGGAACACCGGTCCGTCTGGTTTGACGGGGGTTCTGCCTAAACGCAGAAGTAACTAATCTTCAGACACTTGAATGGTTCTTTGGACAGCTCGAGTGGCAGGTCTTGAGAAGAACTACACCAGTATGGACGTGTGTCAAGTGTAACCCGGTGGAAGGGACTAGGGATTATAGTCCAACCTGAATTGTTTCCATAAAATAGATGTCTGATTCTATTCATGTACTGTTACCGTATCCAGATTATCAACTGTGTTCTAGAAGGACTCAGTAACTTTTCAGTAGCCATATCTGATCCTACAAAGTGTGACTGTAAGAGACCATTGAATTGGTCAATGCCATATCGGTTCTGCAGTGGGACTGTGCTAGGAGTGACAGACCATTCGGTTGGTCAGTGACTATTTAGTTCATCGAAGTAACCAATACTTGGAGCCAAGTCCAGGAAGATTGTCTCCAACTCGGTTGTGTTCGAGAACTGTATTACCAGTGACTCCGTGGGAGTGTTATAGATGCAGTTGGTCCAGTGAAGTGTGGTCCAGCAGTGACTCTATTGTTGTGGTTCCACGTTCGGGAGACGGAGTGGTCTCCAAGGTTCTAGTCATCTCACTGGAAGGAAGCCGGGTGAGTGGCGGACCGACTGGACGGGACATCTGCATCCACTCTACTTCTCAACTCGATGAAGACACCTACATCTCTAAGTCTTTCTCTACTCTATCTTCTATTTGTGTAAATAGATTCTTCTATCAGGATGTTCATTTCAGTTCTATATTCTCAAGGGTAGAATAAACTTTATGTAAGTTGACTTGCTCTTTGTATAATGATTGAGTGTGGTCTCGGACGATGCCTAAGTGTTCATTGTTCAACAGGTGTAGGTAGTTAGTAGGGGTCTAGAATCTGGAGGGGTGTGTAGACGTAACTAAATAACCTGAGATCAACCACAGAGAAAAAAAGTGTATCTGCTCGTCCAAACCCTGGGGCTAGAATACACGGGAGTGCTAGAGACATCTCGGGTGTGGTTCACTCTCACTACCCAAGGTGAACCCGAAACACTCCGTTACAGAGTGGGGGCTCGTCCGGGATTATTCCAAGATCTTTGTGTGTTGTAGACCTCTCACAGAGGGATAGGGACTTTGTCTTTATCCTCTACTACAGTCTACATAAGATTCTACTACTTCTACCTATTTCCTAACTGTCTGACGGACATTTGTGTTGTGGTGATTAGTTAATACTATTGATTATTGATTCATTGTATTGCTTCACCCACACATACTTGAGTACCCACCTATCATAGTCAACATGTCTACCCAAGAGATAGACTTGGACAAAGTTCAGGAAACTGGACGTAAGTCTGGTCTTGAAGGAGATGCTTTGAAATCCTATGTCCAAGAGGTGGAAAGAAATTTTCGCCAAGAGGAAAGAGAGCTGAAACCAACTTACGTTCCCTCTGCCTTTTCTCTGTCCCAGTCTGAATTAACGGTGACTGGTTATCAGAGTTGAACTTACCCTGAGTTAACGGGTTTTCATTGTTGGGCAACCATTCCGAACAAGGACACTCCGTCGCATCCTTGCTCCGAGCATTACTCATTCTATCCGGGTGAGGATTTCGGAGACGTACCTTTTCGAGACCCTCTTCCTCTGTATCTCTGACCTGCCTAGACTTATGGATGCTAGGGTGTTCTGGTTCGCCCAGAAACACGTACTTCCGGCCTAGAATTAGGGGATAGAGAGGATCCGGTACGACTGCCGCCTGAATGCGTCCAGTAACGTACTTGCTCCGAATCTCCACATTGGCCATCGGGCAACGTAGCGCTACAGTCCTTCCTAATTCTAAATCATTAATTGCAAACACATCCTGGTTTTCTTTTATAAGTTGTTCTAATACTTTCTTATTTTCTGGTGGAGCTTTTAACTGTGCCAACAATTCTTGTTCTCGTGTCCTTTTGTCTAGTGAATGTATTTGGGCTGTATTTCTTCCGAATGGATGGATCAATTCATCCATTTGTGCGTTCCCTTTACTTCCGCGTCCGCGTCTGTTTTAATTCTTTCACTAGAAGTTTGTGAATAGTCTGCTCCCGGCATTTCTACTCTATCTGTTGCCAATATATCACTAATGTTATGTTCCAGTTTAGCTACTACACACCCTCTGTATAATTTAATTTCTCTACCTGTGTTGTTAATCACCATTACTGGAAAGGTTAAGTGTTTATCTAACGCTATTATTCCATCCGGAACTTCCAAACCAGGCTCATCAATTACTTCCTCTTGCAACTCAGTGATTCTGACTGTGTCTCCTGTCACATAATATGGGTTTCTCTTTACCTTTGCTTGTATCAAATTAACCGACTGTGGTTTTAATGTCGTGGACATTTTAACTCTAACTAGTGCTGATATATGCATGTCTTCTTCCATATCTACATAGACGTCCTTGAATTTTAATTTATGTAAATCAAAGAAAAGTCTTACTCCATTTTTTATTAAAAAATCTCTTCCTAACAGCATGTTTCTATTTAAACCTTTCACTACATGAAAAAGATGTCTTACGTTGAGCCCTCCTAACTTAAAATTTATCATTGTTTGTCCAATTACTTGTAAATTCTGTCCTGTAACAGAGTGAAGATTATTATGACTCTTAAATATTCTACAATTTCTCACTATTTTGTATAGAAAACTTTCTTTTACCACACTAACCTGAGCTCCCGAATCAATTAATGTACGAACTCTATACTTTCCTACTTCTATTATACATGAGCTATAATCTGTTTTATTTTCTGTAAACTGTTTGACTTCATCTAGTTGAAAGTATTCTCTGTTCGTTCTACTATGCCTGTTATTAACATATTCTTTAAACCTTGGGACCGTATTATTTTCCCTCCTATCACAGGTCCTATTTAATAGGTAGGGCGCCCGTTTCCCTGCGTTCTTGTACCTGTAAAATTGCTGTGTCTATCTTCTGCATTCCTATTTAACCTGCTATTGCCGTTTCTACTCTGTGTATTCGACTGGACATGCCTGTTACCACAAAAACGAGAAACGTGTCCGCGTTGACCACAAAACCAACAGACTACATTTGTGTTATTTGTTTTACCCACTGTCTCACCGGTAGAATACCTCATTTGTCTTCTTTCATCATACGCATTTCTATTACTACCTTGTAACGTCTGTACACCTCCTCTCCTATTCCATCCGAACCTCGTTTGTCCTATCTCCATAGGCTCCTCAATTCTATCTTCTCGACTAGTTCCTATTTCTCGTCCTGTTCTCAATCTAAATCTACGTCTCAAATTTTCTTCTTGTACTGCAATATCTACAGCTTGTGACAACCTCTCGGGGTTTTCTCTCATCAACTTAAACTTCAGTCCATCGGATTTTATGCCATCCACAAAAATCCCGACTAACATCCTCTCCACCTCTTCTCCTCGTACATTCTGTCCCAAGAATGCCTCTTCAGCCAGGTTAATCAACCTATCGCTGAACAATTGTACCGTCTCTCCATTATTTTGTTTAGACTGCCTCAATACCGAAAACGCATGTTGTGGATCTGTTATTTCCGCGTATTTGTGTGCCAGGTCTTCTTTGAATTGTTCCCATGTCTCATCTACTCTAGCCTCTAATTTTCTTCTGATATGATCCGAAACCGGTTCTGTTGCCGCCTTATAAGCAAGTCTCATTTTCTCTTCATCTGATGCAGACACCAAATATGCATATTTCTCTATGGAAGTTATCCATTTCTTAAACTCTCTGGCCTGTCCACTAAACTTAACAATTTCAGTTGCCATTTCTTGTTGTTTTATGACCGTATGAAGTCTACCTACCGCTGTTCCTACCCCCGTCAAAACTTGTGCCAATGAATCCTGTTCCGTCATGCTGAAATATTATTGTACAATCCAAACAATAAATTTCACATTTGTAACCAGCTAATTTAAGAAATACAAATCACATTTACCTTATACACCAAGAACAGTTCGACCAGCTAATAGGTTTACTGATTACCCTACTCTCGGTTCCCGATTCAAGCAAGACGTACTCCTCTAGGTTCGCCGTCAGGTTGAACTTAAACGCCTGGAGTCTGTATAAGTTGAAACCAATCGCGCACTTCAGGTAGTTCCTTCTTCCAAGGGATCTCGCACTCTTCAGGTAGTTTCTCTTCTTAGGATGCCTCAATACTTCAACCCCTGGTTGGGTCCCTACCAGACTTCTGGCTTCTGACTTCGCCCCGGTTGGGGTACATCAAATCGACGTCTTGAGAACGACTCACACGCAACAGAGCCCAAAAGGATTAGCTCTCATATGCAGCGGAGCCCAGAGATAGTCTGACTGCGTCAAAAAGATATGGGCCAATCAATGAAGGAATGAAGTATTTAGCTGCTGTCCTGATTTTCTTTTCCTATAACGATTCAGTTGCAAGAGAGCTCAAAAACTTTTTAACATTGTCCACAGATCTTAGATAATATTTGATTTGATGAAACGAGTTGTCCGAATTCATCACCATTCTGGAAAATTTTTGATTTTTGATTCTAGATGATTAAGTCTTAAAGTTTTTGATTAACTTCCGCAAATTTGATTTGAGGCAAGGGCTGAACTTGATTGAGGAATTGAAAAATTCTTGCTCACCTGAAACAATGATCAGACTGGATTGACCTTCAGCAAAATTCTTGTTCGCTCGAGACAACGATCAAACTGTATTGACCTTCAGCAAAATTCTTGTTCAAGTTGACAGTTGACCTTCAGTTGACAAGATGTTCTGTTAGCAAATTTAAGATTCTTGATAGCAGAATTCCGAAAATATTTACAGACAACCACCCCTAGCCGGGCTTTTGGTTGCTGTAAGTTTTACAGACGACTCAGTGGCCATTGTTTTATATTTTGAGAGCAGAAAAATTTCCTCAGTCCTCCAGCAAGCAAGTGACCTTCAGACAAGCTAGGTTAAAACAACGGCTGCAATGACGGCAGGTCAAAACTCACAGGATATTGACAACAGTTCGGTCACTCCAGAGCACGATAATAAACAGCCCCCGATTCTAACAATCCTACGATGGTAGATGGTAGCTCCATCCAAAAACTGATTTCAATAGGTATTCCAATCGCCTGGTTGGGAAAAAACGCTTGTTCTAAGTTGCAGGCCTCAAAAGGTAGTCTGGTCTGGATCTTTTGATTATTACTTCCAACAAGATTCTAGATTCCCTCCTTTTCTTGTTGCCGCAAGCTGAGAAAGGTGTTCATTAAAAGTTCTCTGCTGTGCTCTGCTGTTTCTTAGTACTTCACATTGCGTCCGCGACGGCAAAGTCCAGAATCCTGGTCACGGCACCATTTAAGCCATATATAACAGTGTATGATGAAACGATGGCTTAACAAGTCTTGTAGAAATTCTAAATAAACTTTATTAAACGTTATGGCCGATACAATGTCATGGTAGAATACAAACGTGTTGACGGCCTGCCTTCTAGGGCTAGGTTCAGATGTAAACTGATTCTTGACAACAAACTACGTCACGACTTGAGCATCTCTCCTCCCATTCCATCCCGATGCTCAGTCGTGCTGTAGCCTTTTCCCACCTAAAACCCAACCTCTGTTACATAACGTCTACTACTTCCATGCCACGTGACTATACCATCTCCTGACTGGCTAGCTTTAGATAACATCTACTACTTCCAGGTGACGTGACTGTACCATCTCCTGACAGGCTAGCTTTAGATAACGTCCACTACTTCCAGGTCACATGACTATACCATCTCATGACTGGCTAGCTTTAGATAACATCTACTACTTCCAGGTGACGTGACTATACCATCTCCTGACAGGCTAGCTTTAGGTAACATCTACTACTTCCAGGTGACGTGACTATACCATCTCATGACTGGCTAGCTTTAGATAACATCTACTACTACAGGTGACGTGACTGTACCATCTCCTGACAGGCTAGCTTTAGATAACGTCTACTACTTCCAGGTCACATGACTATACCATCTCATGACTGGCTATCTTTAGATAACATCTACTACTTCCAGGTGACGTGACTATACCATCTCATGACTGGCTAGCTTTAGATAACGTCTACCACTTCCAGGTGACGTGACTATACCATCTCCTGACATGCTAGCTTTAGATAACATCTGCTACTTCCAGGTGACGTGACTATACCATCTCCTGACATGCTAGCTTTAGATAACGTCTACTACTTCCAGGTCTCGTGACTATACCATCTCCTGACTGGCTAGCTTTAGATAACGTCTACTACTTCCAGGTGACGTGACTATACCATCTCCTGACATGCTAGCTTTAGATAACGTCTTCTACTTCCAGGTCTCGTGACTATACCATCTCCTGACAGGCTAGCTTTAGATAACATCTACTACTTCCAGGTGCTGTGACTATACCATCTCATGACTGGCTAGCTTTAGATAACGTCTACCACTTCCAGGTGACGTGACTATACCATCTCCTGACATGCTAGCTTTAGATAACATCTACTACTTCCAGGTGACGTGACTATACCATCTCCTGACAGGCTAGCTTTAGATAACGTCTGCTACTTCCAGGTCACATGACTATACTATGTGCTGCTGACTGAGCTTTAGATAACATTTACTACTTCCTGGTCGCGTGACTGCCTGAGTATCTAGCTTTAAATAACATCTACTACTTTCTGGTTACATGACTATACTATCTGCTGCTGACTGTTCAGCAATAATAATGCTAGACATCCAGACTTTTTACCCATCAAAGCCGGAGCATCGTCGGTGCACACACTGTCCAGTTTGGTCCATTCTATGTTGTTTTTCTTAACACACAACTTCAGAGTTTCAAACAGATAAGTCCATTTGGTAGTTGCATGCATCGATTCAAGTCCTAGAAGTTCTTCAATGATTTAAAATTTATCGTTTGTTGCTTGAACAAAAACTGCGACCTGGGCTTTGTCAGAAATGTCAGTGGATTCATATTGCTAATGAAATTTTTTTTTATATGTGCTTCTACTTTACGATGAACATCGTTGGCAAATTCTCTAACCCGCCTGCCCATAGTATTATTAGACAAAGGAATCTGATCAAATTTTATTTCACACTTTGTATCGCAAAGCATTCTAGCAACAATTTTAAGGGAAGGCTTGATTATTTCTTCTGCATCGGTGAACGGCTTTTTTTTTTTTTTTTTGCGAGCCAACAGAAGAGCGACTTCGTACGACGCAACAACAGAACTCTTGCTCTGTTCGTTAGCCTTGGTGAAAAATGACTGCTGCCTCGTCAGAGAACTTTCTTTTTTATCTATAAAATCTTTTCTTAACTACAAATTGATCGGATATTTGATACGCTAGGCATAAACATACATTTTTCCGTTCAATCTCTTTGAATTCACGACAAGTAACGTCTTCACATTTTCGCTTTTTACCATTGTTTGAATTTAGATTTTCCATACTCATGTTTATAGGCTTTAATGGTAAATGTTTATTTGAAAAAATTTAATTTCAACACAATACTACCGACTCTGCTAAACACTTGCAACAGACGACAACATGGATTGGCGCACTCTGATTGGTCGACAAGGCTGGGATATGGGAACTTCATAACGTTTCGTTGCGGAACTCTGATGGTGCGCTCCGGGTGCATTTTTAAAAAATTATTAAAATATATTATATTAAATAACGAGGCCTCGCATGCCACTTTCTGACAGCTGGCTGGCGGGCCATGGTTTGGGAACCTCTGGTCTATAGGCTTATGATGGTGAAGACGACCATGTGTTCCCATGCATCCATTGTGGGCGAACATATACTGCTACCTCGAAATAGGTTGTAGTTGTTATGCCTTTTTTAAGCAGTTTAACAAACTGTCGTCCGTCAAGACGGCAAGGTGCCGACACGTAGGCTTATGCGAGTTTCAGATTAAATTTGTCGGAATATCTTCATTATCTGACCACTTTGACTGTCATCCCCATTACCAGTATTACCTCTTATCAGAGACGGTTGCTATAACAACGATCATCTTCATTCATACTCGGCCGCCCACGTCTGACGGGGGAAAGGGGGTGGGGTGGGGAGAGGTATTCAAGGTGTAGGAGGGCAACCAGGTCAGCTGGGTTATCCCGAGTGCAGTGACCCGATTCTTCCTTGTAATCATGATTGCTCGTTTCCAGTAGCGCTTGTTCTTGCTGGCTGACTTTAGAAACAAAATGACCCTAGTGGACCTTTGACCAGGTGCAGTTACAATCAGCGTGTTGTTGTTGTGCTTTTCCTTTCTTCTGCCAGGGTTTTGCTTCGTATGTGGTGGATTTGCTCCCTCTTAGTTGTGTGATCTCATTTCTTTATTTGTTTTACCTGTTCATAAATATATCAAAAAATGTTTTTGCGTATCCTTTTACAGGACTTAGCTGTCAACAGCAGCATCTTTCAGCTGTCTGTTGATCTCTTGGCAAGATTACGCTCAGTAGTTTGCCATTGCTTTCTGAGCGGCCGGCTCAGTATCCGCAAGTCACGAGCGGGGGTCGAACCACCTCAGTTCTCGCTCCGCTGCGA
This sequence comes from Cepaea hortensis, assembly GCA_963921405.1. Lineage (NCBI taxonomy): Eukaryota > Metazoa > Mollusca > Gastropoda > Stylommatophora > Helicidae > Cepaea > Cepaea hortensis. The sequence goes on from OY992888.1 coordinate 49,699,050, forward strand.
GACTCTGCGTGATAAACGGGATTACAGAGAGAAAGTGTTGTAACCCCACAGCCAGAGAGACCGGCCATAAATATATCAGGTTGGATATATATGCTGTGCCAACAGTTTGTTTTTCTCTCGTTTTTTTTTTTTCCTCTCTTAGTTTCTATGCTGTATACGTTTATTTGCGATCCGTACTTTGCTGTATTTTTGTTTATGTTCAGATTATATCTTTTTCTTTTTCTTTTTTGTTGAAATTCATTGACATCTTTGAGTTCGGTCATTTCCGCCGCATCTTTTACCAATATTTTCTTGTAAAACTTCATTTCCTTGAAGATTATTTGTCTTTACTTGTTTCTTCTTTATTGCACTTTCATTTTGCAATCACTGTTTTTGTCTCAAATTAACTCTCCATTATTTACAATGGGTTATCTCTGCTTTGAGGTATTCGTTTTCTGTTATGGATTCCGTTCTTGTCTCTATTTCTGTTTTGTCGTCTCTGATTGGAATAATGTTGTCATTGGCAAGACTGTGTGATGTCTTTGTTACTTGTTTGTTTTTGTTTTGTTTTTGTTTTTGGGGGAAAAAACTGCATCCAAACTCTCAGATAGCCTACGTCATTCTTGAACTAGCTGGCACATACTCTGGTTGGGGGAGAGACCTTACAGTCTTTGTCCTAACTGCCTTTGGGACATCCAAGATGTGTTCATCAGAGCTGCATTTCTAGACCGTCACTGTACTCGTGTCTACCGTTCTAAAGTTGCAGAATTGTTGGCGTGGTTACTGCACCTCTGTAGTCAGTGTGTCCGAATCTAGTATTATTTGTCGTAAGGGTTTACTTTCTAGAGACAGATTCAACCCGTGGCAAGGAGTTCTATCTAAAAGAAAGGTTACCACGTTGGACAAATTTGCCAGCGCAATGACCTTAAGGCCGGATCTTTACGGCTTCTTGTTAGGGTTGGATTGTGAACTTGCACACGGAACCTGCTGTGTGTCGTCCTTATTCGTGAAAGATAAGTGCTCCATCCCACCAGCCAAGAGATTCAGATGTCGTGTGATATTATTATTAATATAAACCAATCAACGGTTCTTGTAAAAATCCCCTATGCTAAGATTCGAACCCGGTATTTTCTACGCCTGAGGTAAACACCCTAGCCTCCCAGGCCCATTATGGGTGATCTGCCTTTCGGCAATCCTCAAACTGTTTAGCCCTCTTTACAGACACTCTCACACTTTAGCACTGCCGCCCTCTATCCCTGTAAGCGCCTCACCTTGTTGGTCACGTGCATGGCGCTGAGAGCGGCTTCCGTTAATCCGAGTGAGATTTGATTGAGGCGTTTCTTGTCGTTGTTCAACGACAGGGTTGGCAATGTCGCAAAAATAACCAATTGAGTTCTATCAATAGAATGAATCAGATTGACAATATTAGGTTTCAGGTTTGCAGACTGGACAGTGTTCGGTCTTTCGCCGGAGATGTTCGAGGTGTAGAATTGATTCTGCTGATGACAACATTCAAACAAAGAACGGGATGATCAAATATGCGCAGCTGAACTGCTTCTTAAGTTGTGTCTATTAGACTGACCCAGAGTAATGCTTGACTCATGTGAGTTAATTTCCCCTAGTTGTTGTCTGATTCCCATGTCTTCTTCTTCTTCTTCTTCTTCTTCTTCTTCTTCTTCTTCTTCTTCTTCTTCTTCTTCTTCTTCTTCTTCTTCTGCTGCTGCTGCTGCTGCTGCTGCTGCTGCTGCTGTGTTCACCATCGGCATCAGACATCTATGTGAATAAATGCAAAGAAAGCGGAGGCAGTCAACTCAAGCATGTTGACATCTCTATAGAGTCTGTCTTCCAATGGAGCGGGTGTAATCCAAAATAAATAGTTTTCCCTGTTCTACCCGTGTTGGACACTCCAGCAACAACTATTTAGCTGTATTCCACTAGCTCCACAGTCACATCCATCAGCACCTCCTACCTGTAGTTTATTAAAATTGTGAGACTTCAGTCTTGTGTGTCCTTTGTGGAGTCTGAAGATTCTTACGTGTTCTTTTCGTTTGAATTGGTAGTATATATACATGCACTGTCTGGTGGCAAGGATGTTCTGATCCCAGGTCAAACAGCCACAACTGTTCTAGAGATTTTAGCGTCTTAGACTTCACGTCATTAACACTTCTCTTTAATTAAAGCACTCACACAAGGGAGGGGGCGGGGAAATACCGGCATCAAATATAAGAAAACATTAAAAAAATTTATAACCGTAACATTATTACAGAATAAACAACATGTTTACAGTGTAATGAAGTACTTTCTCGCAATATTTAATCTTCTGAACTGAAGATAAAAATAATCATCCTCGGTTAAGTAACCCCTAAAATCGAGTACTGATGATCTACAGTTAGGTGAATCCGGATCAAGTGCTTGATTGATGATTGATTGATTGATTTAGGAATGACATCACAGCATTCGGGGCATTCCCATAAGCGCTCCGTCCCCATCCTCAGCAGCCAGCGAAGAGTTGCAACACCAATAGTACCAGTAGCAATCTGATTATATGTCCGTCTCGCCTTTTCTCTGAGCGTTGAGCGTCGGCCAGATCCCTTCGTCACTCCTCGCTGTCTCATTCTTGCCAGACCATGGTAATCCATTTGCTCCTCCGAGGTGTACACGTGCTCCCACAAGGCCGCAACCACGTCTGCCTTGTCATGTGCACACGTGTAGAAACACAAACCACCCTTACACAATAGCGTTAATAAAACACGTGCGTGTAACTCAAGTCTGCTGATATGTACTGAGTTTAGTTTAGTCGATGGATCAACATCACGGCACACGGGTGTAACCCATATGTGCTCCGTTCTTCTCCTAACTAAAACCTGAGTCTGGAGAAACTCAGCTCAGTGCACGAACTCCGTAGCACCGGCGAGGATCCTAAAATACTTTGGGTAGATTTTTAACGAAATTTTGTCCGGGCAGCGCCGTTAGGCTACTCTTCTTCGATTGCCAACTGCCAAGGGATTTTTTTTTACGTGCGCAACAATACACACAGGCGTCCGATCTCACTACCCAGAGACCGGGGAAAATTTTATTACTAGAAGTCCACGTGAAAAAAATCCCGGTCCTCACCGGGGCTTGAAACCGGGACCTCCAGCACTCGAGGCGGACACCATACCTCGAGACCACGCAGCCCCCTGATATGTACTGAGTACTTTAGTGTACAGGGAGCCTCGGTAGCGCGGTGGCCAGCACGCTTGCCTGCCGGTCTAGCAGTCATGAGTTCGAATCCTCCTCGAGGATGATTATTTGTGGTTTTCTTTTATTTGGCCTGGGTTCCCAGGTCGACTCAAATATTCTGGAACGTGAGGGCGGCCGGCGTTATATTGACCACGTCAGTTATCGAGTGCTCCAGGTGGTCTGTCAAATATGGGTTGAGGCGAGGCGCACTATATGCCCAATGCACACCAAAGCTTGTACAAGGGTCATTTATTTACTGACCATAACAGCCGGTATGTCTCAGCGCGCAGAACAGGCTCATCTAACTACTTTCTGTGCCGTATACTCAACATGAAGCCGCGGTGATGTAGTGGTTAGTGCGCTAGCCAACTGTGACAGTGAACCGGTTCAGTCCCCAGCAGAGACAGGATGGCTTTCTGCGAGCAGTCCAGCTCTGGAGTCCACCCAGCCTCACAGTACACGGCTACCGGATACTTGCAGCATTTTCTGGACGTCTGGCGGGCGAAGACAGGAGAGGCGAAGAGGAAGGGAACTGGCCCTCCCATCTCATATATGCTGGCCTAGAATATGTGACGACCTAACACTTCACACTCCAGCGACAGTAGTTGCTATGGGGCTACTTTTACACACATACACACAATCACGAGAGAGAGAGAGAGAGAGAGAGAGAGAGAGAGAGAGAGAGTGAGAGGGGGAGAGGGAGAGAACAAGTGTCTCCTTAAATGTACTTACTTTAGTGTACAGGTAATCCCATTTCAGATGTTCCCGTGAAGGTGTTCAATGTTGATTCATTCATTCATTCATTCATTCATTCATTCATTCGTTCGTTCGTTCGTTCGTTCGTTCATTCGTTCGTTCATTAATTCATTCAGTAGCATGACCTCAGCATAACGTCGCTCCCATAACA
>OY992888.1:49708157-49795938 GCA_963921405.1 Cepaea hortensis
TCCAGGTTTGCAAGCCATCAGGTGATTCCTTTGGTTGCAGGCGTAAGGCATTTACTCATCTAGCTGCTTTCATATGGTTCTTTTGATGGTGTTCAGGTTTTGGACCTTGAGGTAATCTGGTGTAGTTATGGTTCAGATGTTCTGAAGTTGGTACATTTGTTTGTATTGGCTATAATGTTGTTTCAGTGTCTCTTCCCATTTGGTTGAGTTGGTGTCTAGTATTCTAGACTTTGGTGTTGCATGGCTGGAACCTTATTTTTGACTGTTGCAGCTGTGAGATGTTCTTTCGAAGACTTATCCATTGTGGATATTAACTTGGTAATCCAACCAACAGTTGAAGGTTACTCACTGTTGTTAGTTTTAGTAACTTGAAGAAGGATTGTCCCAGTTTCACTGACTTGGTTGAATGATGAGGCCATTGGTGATACTTCTCAGAAGTAACGCAAACGATACACTGTTGTCAGTACTCTGATGATCTTCATCTTTGTAGATTATTAGATCTTGAAGTCCATCCTGGATATTCCTACTAAAATAGGACTTAATCACTCACCCAGTCAGTTGTCTTCTAATTTATCTGTTGCTCGCTATGGAGCTATTGAGTGCCGCAGTAAACATTGAGGTATTGCTAGATCCAGACTATGGTTTGGACATTCACTTTATGGCTGTTTACCCAGGATCCAGTGTTAGTGATATAGTCCCACCAAATTCAACCACCACCTGCTTCTCTTCTATAGAAAAGGGATGACAAAGAATACAACACTAGCATTAACCTACTGTGTTATGATAAAAGGTTTACAACACAATTACAAACACAAATACAAAACAACAAGGGGAGAAGGGGAAAGGAGTGGGTGTCCATGTTCCACTGTCCCTCATTGCTGAGTTGAGCCATTCTGACTCTTCATAGTGAGTAAGATATTTTCTCACTTATATTTTGTTCTGTTGTTACTGGGACTATTAGATGGGTGAAGTCATTCTGTCCATCCAACATGTTGATATTGTCTCTCTCATTACTTGAAGAGAATAGCCTATACAGAATCCCTGTGGTTTCTAATGCCGCGTCTTCCTTTCGGCACTATAATCATCATTAGGTCAAGACTATTCAACCTTGGCTTCTTAAAGTACTGACAAACACATGGATTCTTACATCAACATCCTCTAATCCCAAGGTGCAACATTAAAATGTATCTTCCCACAGTAAAAAGTAACAATCAGAACAGAGAAAATTCTCATACCAAAAAAAACATACATGTACATTTCTCTGATATTAAGTACATGATAATCATACATAATAATCATAATGATGATGCAGGGAGCCTAGGTTTTTGAATTATCTTCATGAACTAAAACATCCATTGTTTTCCCCCACTGCGTACAGCACATGAGGATAGTAATCGCTGTGATATGTTTTGCCAATGACTGCTATTATTCGGAGGGTATTTATAAGAATAACTTATGCCGCATGGTCCAGTCTTCTGAATATTGCAAGCAATTTATTCACATCAATCTTCGCTTCTGTTTCTACTACGGTGAGGCGATGCGGAGTGAATCCTATCCGAACATGCACTTACATCACGCGTTTAATTGTTCATGAATTTATATTCAACCATGGCCTGTCCCTAACACTATTTTATGAAATGATTATATGTTCACCCTCATATGGAGTGGTTACTAATCTGTTAACAAAAGAATGGTACTAAAATTTAGCACTATATTTCCAAGTTACAGATTATAATGTGGCAAAATATTTTATCCCCTGACTAAGTAAGAGTCAGGAATATGCGTAATCATTTGTATGTCCCCGCATGGATAAAACAAGTTAAGAGACATCCTTACCAGTGCATTTACACTACATAGGATATTTGAAGGTGGCAGACACCAGTTCTCTACTTGTGCAGTATGAAATCAAGAGTCTGCTCCTACATTGAGAAAATGTTTCTTTAAAGTCCAATCTCTACAGTACATAAATTATTTGCAGATTTCTAAGCATTGATAGGGATATATAGTTCCATTGCATAGAAGTTATTTTTCATAGGACTATGAAATTGGCAGAAACGAGTTTTCTTCTCGGAAGTATGAATCAGGAGTCTTTCCTAAATTGAAAAGAGTTTCTGACATGAGAGTTGATACTCTATGTACTACAGTACACATACTATTCATAGGTTATAAACACTATTTAGTTAGATATAAGTTCATAATGCCTATAAAAGATATTAACATAGGGATTTGAAGACATAGGAAAAATTACAGCGTGGCGCCCACCTGTGTTTCCTTAGTAAACATCATCCAGCCTGGTTTAAGAGAATTGTAACTAATTCTTAATTAAACATACTGGTCAATGTAATACATAAATATATCTTAATAATGTAGATAACATACCAATAGCTTGAAGAGAATCATGGTTTTAAAACAAACTACCTTCTCCCCGAAGGGAAAGGTCGACTTTCTTGTCAGTTCTCTTGACTAGAAATGGCCGCTTCAGTCTTTGTTTTCCCCCTCGCCAGGATTGGCCAGATAAGGGGGAGAAAACAAGCCAAACTAATTTTAGCTGTGCCACGGTCAGTCTATCGCTGTTTTATTTTCTCCTACATTAAGTAAGTTACTTAAACAGTAATTGTAAGGGTTTGTTTATTTTTAAGGGAGTCCATAAATAGGAAAGGGTAGGGACGTTTTTATTATACCACACGCCTCCCCAATTTAAGACATTTATTTCTTTCAGAAATTAAATGGTCGAGTAGTACTCTACAATTTCCGTCTTTACATTGACTCCCCTAGTATCCATTCCTTATTAATTTCTTGCATTACTTCCCTATGTTATATAATCAGAGCCACGTCCATTTTCTTTTAGTCACGACAACTGGCATAACCTTAAAGGATTATTTCTCTTTTAGTGAAAGAGTGTAGCACCCTCTCCACTGTTGTCAGCTATTGTTTGAAATATGAGTGTTTATCTGATAATTTGTTACTTTCCAGTACTGGTTTGTCTGCATCAAACCGACTTTTTGAAGCAATTGAGATATCATCATTAAGCTTGATTTCTCTCTCATTAGATTATCAATCTTGAGATTATGTTAAAACCGACGGTTAATTCTGCGTCTACTGATAGCATATTAAACTCGCCCGTCTCCCTGTAAGTTAGACGTTTGTTTTAACTATAGATCTGGTATTTAAAGGAAGCTAAAGATGGTTCCTGTTGAAATACATTTTCATCCAACACATCATGTGTTTGGGTTATAAGTCGAGTTATGGGATTTTCCGATCAGTTTTGATAACTACTGATTAGAGTGGTGTCCCTTTCTCTTGTGGGTTTTCCCGGAGAATCTCGTCTAACATGTAAACAAGGTCCAACTTTTCTAGATTTCCGTTCTGAACCGACTATTCCCCGGCGAACCTGAATCTATCAGAAATGAAGTAATTCTTAGCTTACTTTCTCTGCTTTTCCTTCTAACCTAGATCTATTTTACGCTAGAATCCTTATTAGTAATTCTAACTGATGTGTTTGAGTTTCACTCTGTATTTGTTGCTTTGGTGTTGAATTACGAGCAATTTTGCATCGCTTGGCGTACATTGATCGTTGTCTGCCTCCCTCCAGGTTTTAGACTATTTTCAACTTAGCAACATACATTGTTATGTAGGTTCAGACGTATTGTCTCCTACCATATATAATCAGTTCAGTGAGAAGTTAAAAGCCCCTTTTTTGTGATTCCTTTGATAGTCTTCCAGACAATCAAGTTGCTGGTTCACTTTCCAGTTATGGATGTGGGTTACTAGTTTTTGTAAAATTACTATTACATCTGTATATCCCTCTCATACTGGCGTCTCCTGAGTTGTGTCCTCAAGATAACAGGTAAGGTACTCTTAATGTTTCTCTCCAGTTTTGTTTTCATCCGTTTAATACGTGGAAACTCTGGATTTATTTAGATTGACTAAGGTCTATCTTTGAACTGTTATATAATTTACTAGCTGGATTCCTGATTGAAATTCCTAATCTAGTACATATCAAGCAATTCTTCAGCTATATGCTCCAATTTGCTTGGTTTTTACACAGCTATATTCCATTTTTCTAGCATGGGTTCACTGTATAAGTTTTAGGCGTTTCCTCTGTCTTTACGTCAAAGGGTTCGTCCTATCTATAAATAGCATCTATTTTAAGAGTTGTTTATTTAATTGTTGCTTTTACTGATTCGTATCAGTTATTTAAGCTAATCTCTGTTAGTCTGGATCTGCTTTCACATATTTAATGCTGGCATATAATCCTAGTCAGAACTGAGATGTAGAAATCTGTTTCGTCTTGCGACTGATTTCTGATTAATCTACCTTTTAGTAGGCTTCGAGCATTATCTAGAATTTAGTTACTCGGTTAGTTTTAAAGAAAATACAATTGAGTCGCGCGCCTCTATTGTACCCTTTATTGCCCTTTTTAATTCTTCCCTTATGAGAATATTAATGTTAGTTAGGCAATTACTGAAATAACTTTACGTAAGCTAATCGCTAACTAAAAGCTGTTTCATTCCTCTTTTTGATGAGGACTACTCATAGTGAACATTTCACTTAGTGAGGTTAAACTGTAAATTTCAAAGTTAAGGAGCCAATATCTGAAATGTTCAGTCTCTTACTAGAGATTGGCACAGATTTTTTCCGGTATCTCCTGAAGTTTATTTGAAATTCCAATTTCTTAAGTTAATTCTTTAATTATACCTCCTACATGCCTATACGGTCTGTTTCCTCTACCATTAATAATGGAATCGGGGTGGATAATTTAAAGAAATACCTTATATTCTGTTGGGTCAGTAAGTGAGTTGATCAGTTTCACTTACATCACCAGGTGAATATTTTGGTTGCCCCTATTTATTAACATATGGGCCATCTGAGTTAGTTAATACTACTACTCATATCACCGGTGGAGTAGAATAAGTGTCGGTATGGCTTTTCTTCCTAAGTATCCATCAGTTATTCACTTTACTTTACTACCGGTGTTGTAGAACATGTTATGTTATATGAAAAAAAAAAGGGATTAAATTAGGGTGCCCCTAAATACTGCAAATTCTTACAATATTCCTTCCCTTCCATTAACTATGTCTACATTTTTGCAAGTGGTGGTTTTGGCCTTACCATTAGTTCATTTACTTTAGTTACTGCTATTTTCCCCTGGTTTAATTCATCTCTCAGGTATTATTTACTTTCCTACTGAATCATCATTTGTTGATTAAATTTTTCCCTTAAAAAAAATTTATTGGATTTTTAACTTACTGTCCTAATTATCTATAAAATTGTCTATCACTCTCTGCTGCCTTGGTAACTTTTCAATATTACATATTACAAGCAGATCAAGCATGAAAATACAATGATAATCAATGACAAAATAATTAATTAACACATGATTCATATGTAGGAACATAAACCTTATGGATACATAATATAGTAGTGTGTTCATGAGTACACCACTTTTAAACCATTTAAAGAGAATACCAGAGTAGCAGAACCATACCTCAAACATCAAATGGGAATGACTATGAATTCTAAACATTCACTGAATTACCTATCTTATGTGAGTTTACCATCAATAAGATATAAAATATGAGTTTTTAAAACAAAATCTCATACCCAACAACCAACTACCTGATGCATCTGCCAGAATCAAGATATTACCTGTGAACAGTTTTGTACCAAAAAAAAACCTATATTTATCTGAGCCATTATGGGTTCATATAACACTTGACTCAGCTCATACTAATGAGTGATTAGGTCTGTTACTAACACTATAACATTCTGAAGTGACTTGGTTTACCTGCGAGAGGTTTTCCCTGAATTCATCTACCCACAATAATACACCATTTGTGATGTTTACCATGAGTTTTAAATTCACGGACGTTGCCCACACATGTGGGATGTGGATTTTAATTCCTGAGAATAATTCGTTAAAATGTCTAGGGGGTATTATTGATTCTCTGTCACTGGTAAGAATGCAGGGTGATCAGGGATATTTACCACAAATCCCAGGAGGAAAGAGTTCCATCCTTGAAACAATGGCATCTGTGTGTAGGTTTCCCTTCCCACTTCATCACCCTTAAATTAACTATAGATGCTAGAAGGATATTGATTGCTCACAACATATAAACAACCACTTGTTGGACACCACATTTACTTGATGTACACAACACTTTTGGACACACAGTTCAGGTATTAACTCAAGATCTGCAGTTACATATATATATAGGTGTAATAAACACTATGCATTTTCAGACAGGCATGGGAATGATATGCAGTATTACAACATAGTACCCAGTGACCCCAGAAAAAAACAAGGTTATTACAAACAACACAACAACCACAAATTGGTTCTGCTAACTTGACTCATTGTACCTAGATAAAATCACATTGGTCTAGGTGCAGAAACCCAACATACATACATTTATTTCTGACACCATGTACAATTCTCATATTTAAAAATAATGAGTGGGTGTCAAAATATTATACATATATGTCATAACATAACCCTTTAGGTGTACACCATTACCATGTAAAACAATCTTTACCCTTTTCCTGTCATTGAAGAAAACCACACTCATGAAAACAGTTGATACTAATAATTAAATTAATTAATTATAGTGTTCATTTAGGCGTTGCGGATGGGCATTCTTCTCCAGTGCAAAGCAGTTAATGTCCATAATTATCCGTGCAGAATTATACTCACAGTCATTTTCTACTCACAGTATGTCCACCGAAGTTGGCTGGCGAATGTTTCTAATCCATAATCCAAAAATAGAATTATACATAAGCACATATTCTCTCCATGAGACTGAATTTAAGAATACTCGGTTGCCATTTGGGTTGTGTTCCAATTGAAATTGATGCCTAGGTCTGTCATACTTTCAGGAGATGCAACTTAAGCTCTGCAGAAGGTTCTTCCCTATATCATCTTATCGATGAAAAGATGACGACTGTCCAACAGCTCGGTTTATGTTAACCGTTTCCCAATTTAGTTCAAAAGGCTTTGTCACACACCCGGTTCATGTTGATAGGCCATCCCACACTTGATGATGGGCAGTTAGGCTGACATGGGACCAGCATAGAGTTCTCATTCATTCCATTTCTGTGTAGAACATACAGTGGTGAATCATTCATTTGGTTTCATCTGAAGATTCTGCTGCAGGCATGTAACTGAAGAATATTACTCCACCACATATCCAGGTTTGCAAGCCATCAGGTGATTCCTTTGGTTGCAGGCGTAAGGCATTTACTCATCTAGCTGCTTTCATATGGTTCTTTTGATGGTGTTCAGGTTTTGGACCTTGAGGTAATCTGGTGTAGTTATGGTTCAGATGTTCTGAAGTTGGTACATTTGTTTGTATTGGCTATAATGTTGTTTCAGTGTCTCTTCCCATTTGGTTGAGTTGGTGTCTAGTATTCTAGACTTTGGTGTTGCATGGCTGGAACCTTATTTTTGACTGTTGCAGCTGTGAGATGTTCTTTCGAAGACTTATCCATTGTGGATATTAACTTGGTAATCCAACCAACAGTTGAAGGTTACTCACTGTTGTTAGTTTTAGTAACTTGAAGAAGGATTGTCCCAGTTTCACTGACTTGGTTGAATGATGAGGCCATTGGTGATACTTCTCAGAAGTAACGCAAACGATACACTGTTGTCAGTACTCTGATGATCTTCATCTTTGTAGATTATTAGATCTTGAAGTCCATCCTGGATATTCCTACTAAAATAGGACTTAATCACTCACCCAGTCAGTTGTCTTCTAATTTATCTGTTGCTCGCTATGGAGCTATTGAGTGCCGCAGTAAACATTGAGGTATTGCTAGATCCAGACTATGGTTTGGACATTCACTTTATGGCTGTTTACCCAGGATCCAGTGTTAGTGATATAGTCCCACCAAATTCAACCACCACCTGCTTCTCTTCTATAGAAAAGGGATGACAAAGAATACAACACTAGCATTAACCTACTGTGTTATGATAAAAGGTTTACAACACAATTACAAACACAAATACAAAACAACAAGGGGAGAAGGGGAAAGGAGTGGGTGTCCATGTTCCACTGTCCCTCATTGCTGAGTTGAGCCATTCTGACTCTTCATAGTGAGTAAGATATTTTCTCACTTATATTTTGTTCTGTTGATACTGGGACTATTAGATGGGTGAAGTCATTCTGTCCATCCAACATGTTGATATTGTCTCTCTCATTACTTGAAGAGAATAGCCTATACAGAATCCCTGTGGTTTCTAATGCCGCGTCTTCCTTTCGGCACTATAATCATCATTAGGTCAAGACTATTCAACCTTGGCTTCTTAAAGTACTGACAAACACATGGATTCTTACATCAACATCCTCTAATCCCAAGGTGCAACATTAAAATGTATCTTCCCACAGTAAAAAGTAACAATCAGAACAGAGAAAATTCTCATACCAAAAAAAACATACATGTACATTTCTCTGATATTAAGTACATGATAATCATACATAATAATCATAATGATGATGCAGGGAGCCTAGGTTTTTGAATTATCTTCATGAACTAAAACATCCATTGTTTTCCCCCACTGCGTACAGCACATGAGGATAGTAATCGCTGTGATATGTTTTGCCAATGACTGCTATTATTCGGAGGGTATTTATAAGAATAACTTATGCCGCATGGTCCAGTCTTCTGAATATTGCAAGCAATTTATTCACATCAATCTTCGCTTCTGTTTCTACTACGGTGAGGCGATGCGGAGTGAATCCTATCCGAACATGCACTTACATCACGCGTTTAATTGTTCATGAATTTATATTCAACCATGGCCTGTCCCTAACACTATTTTATGAAATGATTATATGTTCACCCTCATATGGAGTGGTTACTAATCTGTTAACAAAAGAATGGTACTAAAATTTAGCACTATATTTCCAAGTTACAGATTATAATGTGGCAAAATATTTTATCCCCTGACTAAGTAAGAGTCAGGAATATGCGTAATCATTTGTATGTCCCCGCATGGATAAAACAAGTTAAGAGACATCCTTACCAGTGCATTTACACTACATAGGATATTTGAAGGTGGCAGACACCAGTTCTCTACTTGTGCAGTATGAAATCAAGAGTCTGCTCCTACATTGAGAAAATGTTTCTTTAAAGTCCAATCTCTACAGTACATAAATTATTTGCAGATTTCTAAGCATTGATAGGGATATATAGTTCCATTGCATAGAAGTTATTTTTCATAGGACTATGAAATTGGCAGAAACGAGTTTTCTTCTCGGAAGTATGAATCAGGAGTCTTTCCTAAATTGAAAAGAGTTTCTGACATGAGAGTTGATACTCTATGTACTACAGTACACATACTATTCATAGGTTATAAACACTATTTAGTTAGATATAAGTTCATAATGCCTATAAAAGATATTAACATAGGGATTTGAAGACATAGGAAAAATTACAGCGTGGCGCCCACCTGTGTTTCCTTAGTAAACATCATCCAGCCTGGTTTAAGAGAATTGTAACTAATTCTTAATTAAACATACTGGTCAATGTAATACATAAATATATCTTAATAATGTAGATAACATACCAATAGCTTGAAGAGAATCATGGTTTTAAAACAAACTACCTTCTCCCCGAAGGGAAAGGTCGACTTTCTTGTCAGTTCTCTTGACTAGAAATGGCCGCTTCAGTCTTTGTTTTCCCCCTCGCCAGGATTGGCCAGATAAGGGGGAGAAAACAAGCCAAACTAATTTTAGCTGTGCCACGGTCAGTCTATCGCTGTTTTATTTTCTCCTACATTAAGTAAGTTACTTAAACAGTAATTGTAAGGGTTTGTTTATTTTTAAGGGAGTCCATAAATAGGAAAGGGTAGGGACGTTTTTATTATACCACAACCGTCTACGTCTAATGACTCTAATCAGTTTACGATCTTCATTTGTTTCTTGAATGACTTGTGTAACAGAGCACCATCTCTGTTAGGGAATTAATGAGTTAAGGGAATCTAAGTTGGCGTGCAAGAGAAAAAGGGGCTAAACTTTAGTGCACGCGGGAGCACCCTGGGAAAATGTAAATAACTAGGGAGGCTCACGCGTGACGTGAAGAGATAGCAACGGGGAGTTATGAGCCAGCAGTCTTAGAGCGAGGTCATGTTTAAGTCACCATCCAGTTTCGTTGATATATCTGGACCTCTGTTATTAATCTACAATATTTATACGAATCTGTAAACCTGAAGTAACTTCTATTAAATGTCATACATCAAGAGACTGCTGGAGTTATGTTATATCTGATTTCACCAATTCGCTACTCTGCAATACTTGTTCATTGATTTTTCTGTCTGTCCATGGTGTTCTTTGCATTTTCCTCAAAAACCACATTTCCACAGCCATCAGATGTTTTTTCAGCTTGACAGCTCATTGTCCACGCTTCACATCCATACAAAAATACAGGTTCTATGTAGCACTTCAACACTCTTTGTATCTTTTCAATTGATATCTTGTTATCGGTCAGTATGTTTTTCATCTTGCAACATGCTACCTTCGCAATGGCAATTCTTGTTCTTATCTCTTCAAGGCATCTCCCATCAGATGTTATGACTGTTCCGAGATAACTGTAGCGATTCACTTGCTTAAGAATATGCTCATTTACTCGTATATCACATTGTGGTATTTCCTTCTTCCCAGTGACGACCATAATCTGTGTCTTCTTACTATTACATTCTAACCCTAGTTGCTCACTGTGTGCAACAACCGCATCTACTAAATGTCACAGGTCCTGTTCATTGTCTGCAATCAAGACTGCATCATCTGCATATCTAATGTTATTGATGTATCTTCCCCCAAAGCTGATTCCTTCCATATCTCCTATAGTTCTGAAAATATTTTCACTGTACAGGAAAAAAGGAAAAAAGATATGGAGACATTACACATCCCTGTCTCACACCTCTTTTAATAGGCTGATATTGACCTACATCGTTATCAATTCTGATGGCAGCTCTTCGTTTCCAATATATGTTTATTTTTACAAGTCTAAGGTCTTTTCCATCAATTTGTAGATCTTCAAACATCCTTATCATGTCGACATGTCTCACTTTATCGAACGCCTTTGTGTAGTCAATAAAGCAAAGGTGTAGATCTTTGTTTACTTCTACAGAACGTTCAATTACTGTTCTCAGTATATACACAGCATTTACTGTACCCTTGCCTTCTACAAACCCACATTGTTCTTCTCCTATTTCAGGTTGTATTTTCTTCCAAACTCTTTGCATGATAATTCTCAGCAAAATCTTCGTGATGTGGCTCATTATGCTAATTGTTCGATGTTGATCACATTCCAAGGCTCATAATTTCTTCTGGATTGCAATAAATATAGCATTACATAATTCAGGAGGTATATCTCCAGTATCATATATTGCGTTCAGCAGTCTGGTGACTTGGTCTATTCCATATTATTCTAAGGCATTGATCATTTCTATTGTGATGTTATCTGTACCCGGGGTCTTGTCTGTTTTCAAATGGTTAAGAGCATTTGGAACTTCCATCTTCAAAATTGATGGTCCTTCATTATTATTCCGATGATCATATTGTTCTTTTCTTGTATCATCATAACGGTCTTTCACATAATCTGACCACGCATGTAAAATCTGATCTTTTTCTATTATGATTTTGCCATCTTTGGTTTTTAGGCAACCCGTTGATGTATGTGTTCTTTTGTTGGTGATGTCATTAATTATTTTATGCATTAATTTGGTATTCCGCGTGTTGTGTTGGTATTCAATTTCCTTGCAATTTTCCTCAAGCCACATTTATTTTGCCTCTTTGCATAGCTTCCTAATTTTCCTGTGAATCTCTTCATGTTTTTCCTTGTTATTTTTGTTATTTCTTTTTACTTCCATGAGTTTTAAGATGTCTTCCGTCATCGATTTCTTGCGTCCTATTATCTTTATTTTTGGAATGGTTGTTTCTGCAGCTTGGTTGACTGATTTCTTTAATATGTCCCATTGGTCGTTGACATCTTGAAATAATATTTCCATATCGGACAATGCATCAAATCTGTTCTTTACCTCTATGTTGAATTTATCTTTTATCTCCTCACTCTTCAGTGCCCGTAGATCAAATGTTGTGTTTATTGGTGTATATTTGAGTTTCTTTAATATTATATATATATATATATATATATATATATATATATATATATATATATATATATATATATATATATATATATATATAGTTTAAGATTAATATATGGTCGCTGTAGCAGTCTGCTCTTGGTATTATAGTTTTTGCGACTTTTAAGGCATTTTGAAATCTTCTATTGATGAGAATCCATAACCATCTAGGGTACTGTTTATACCTGCTGTTTCCAATAATCAAATCCTGTTCTTTTGCCCATTGTACAAGTCTGCAACCTCTTTCATTCTGTTCCCCTAGTCCATACTTGCCTAGTCCATACTTGCCATACTTGCCATCCATCCTGTTGATTTCCAACTTTGGCATTCAAGTAACCCATTATGATATTTACTTCAGAATTCTTGCATTTCTTGAAGGCATTCTCTAAATCATTATGAAATGCATCAATGCTGTCAACACTACTGTCTGCTGTTAGTGCATAAACTTGTATGACGTTGACATCAAAAGGTCTTCCACTCAACTTCACCAGTAACACTCTGTCTGATACAGTCCAATATCCTTTGATCGATTTTGATCTCTCTGTATCCATTATAATTGCCACTCCTCGCTGTTGTTTCTCTCCACCAGAATAGATTATTCTATATTCCTCAGATGTTATAATGCCCATTCCTGTCCATCTGGTCTCACATATACCTAACAGGTTAATATTTAGTCTTCTCATTTCATTCTTAATGTTATCAAATTTTCCATCCCCACTCGTAGTTCTTACACTCCAAGTTCCCATTTCAATGTTGATATTCTTTTGCACTCAGTCGCCTGCTGACGGTCTGGAGTCACTTGGTGCACATGACTACCCCTACCGGGCGAGGCTGCTCCTATGGAGCACCCATTTACGCCGTTTCTCTGATTATCGATGAGACTGCAGTACATGATATTCTTGGCATATGTAAAGAAGGTAGTTTGCCATTGCTTTCCTTCCTAGCAGTGACCATACTGGTCGATGACCGTAGCCATTGTCTCCCAAAAAGAGATCCTCCGCCTATCATCGTGAAGCTGGAGACCATAACCTAAAACTATCTGTTGGCTGCACTTCAACTTCATCCACCACCTGCACCCATGGCTTCGCGTAACCCTGATCGGGGGGTTAAACGGGTACTCCACCTTGCCCAAGGGTATCCCGTAGGCTAGCGGAGGGAAGGAGGCACCTTACCTCTCCTTTGATAGCCTTACCTCGTCATCCATATATTAGGGGACATATTTGATAATAATATCACATAATTCTTCGTCGTGTGGCGTCGATTTTTTTTTTTTTTACACGGTTTCTAGTTCATATTCAATCAACGATAAGATATTCTGGTTTTTTTATGCTGAATTGAAATTCTGTCAACTGTATATCTCTCTCAGAATTATGTGCACGCCAGCTGCTGATGGGAAATGGCACCTAAGTTTAATTACAGGCCGGAGTTGGGATGAGAAGCGGGTATGTCGAAGTGTTGCGATCTGAGGTTAAGGCTGCGACACTTTTAGATGAACGATTGAAAATTTAAAAAAAAAAAAAAATAAATTCCTCGTTTTATTTAATTTCTTCAGGTTTTTTTTTTTCTGATGCTGTTTTTGAAAGTGTATAGGGAATTACATCGCTTGGATATTTAGATATAAAACTTAAGATATATATGCTGACCCAGGTTTATGAATCACCGGATGGAAGACTGTCATAATTTTGCATCACATTTGATAGTAGCAGTCATGATAATGTCCGTCTCCGTGGTTAAGGTCCTACGGATGCTTACCCGCGTTCGAAACACAGCTGCGACGGATTTGGCAGCACACCTCGTTGCGCTGGATTTTAACCTGTTGGTATGGGAGCCGGTCGTTGAGAAAGCAATGTCAAACTTCTGAACGTAAACTTGCCATGACATCAACAACAGCAGTAAAATTCTGGTGTTGACAGCGATGTCCTGTAAATAGGATATGCAAAACAAAACAAAAGTCATTATAAATAATGGCGTATTTCCCAACCAGTGAACTACATGAGCAATCACCATGTCTACACTGTGCTGGGAGACATCATCATGTGGGTGTGTCCCGAGCACACAGAACTTCCAGTATAGTTAACAAACCGATCAAATAAAGTGTAGGCAAACATAGAAAGTAGGTCACCAAGTGTAGACACATATAGAAAGTAGGTCACCAAGTGTAGGTACATATAGAAGGTATTTTTTTTTATTTTTGCCCCAATATAAAATTCAATATCTCAGTAACCAACTGAGGGAAAATGATGAGATTTAGCATATAACTAACCTTATCATTATGTCCACCCAACAAAAAAAATTTTGTTCTGGAGATTGTACAGCAGATTTCAATGTTTGTTTATATGCGGTATATAATTTACGGCTCCGGGATTAACACCATCAATTTAAGAGTATTACAGCTTCAGCAAGACACACCCCCGCTATTTTTGAAATTGTCTCGCGGTTTTCGTTTTGGCACAAACAGCGCGGAGTTAAATGGTATTGTTCAGAGGTGTCTCCAATGGGGGTTCTTTCATGAAACGTGATTATATAAATAAACTAGCTGACTCGGCCCGGCTTCGCCCAGCTCCTGGCGGGGATTTATCTATCTATCTATCTATCTATCTATCTATCTATCTATCTATCTATCTATCTATCTATCTATCTATCTATCTATCTATCTATCTATCTATCTATCTATCTATCTATCTATCTATCTATCTATCTATCTATCTATCTATCTATCTATCTATCTATCTATCTATCTATCTATCTATCTATCTATCTATCTATCTATCTATCTATCTATCTATCTATCTATCTATCTATCGGACCGTCCGTCCGTCCGTCTAGCTAGCTAGCTAGCTAGCTAGCCAGCCAGCCAGTCAGCCAGCCAGTCATCCATCCATCCATCCACCCACCCACCTACCTTTCTACTTACCTACCTACCTACCTACCTGCCTGTCTGCCTGTCTGTCTGTCTCTCTGTCTGTCTGTCTGTCTGTCAACCAGTCCGCGCTATTAAATATTGATAAAAGTTACTGGAAAAAATGTGAGGACCATGTGTTGAAAGAGGAAGAGGACTATTGGAGAAAGGATGGATTTAATTTTATGCAACCGAGAGCAATCATCAACCTACTGGAATCGTCCGACACAGATTAAGGTCTGAGCAGATCGCAGACCTTAATCTACGTACACACATACTGGGATATTTTGCTCCAACTACTCAGACGAATTGCAGGCCCTAAACATTACAGCATCAGCATAATGTCAATGGCAACAGTTTGTATTCCATAGTGATGAATTTTCAATTTCGCAAGCCCTCAGTGGTGACAAACAACTGTATTGAAAAAAAACAGGGGAAAACACACACACACACACACACACACACACACACACACACACACACACACACACACAACTCATTGAATACCAATAGAAGAGTAATATTGCGGTGGAAACTGACATATTGTGGCATAACAAGAAACGTGAGAGAAAACACGTTGTCAAATTAGGGGACAACACACGTGCATACGAATCAATCTATAAACTTCAATGAAAAGAGGACCAACATCTTGGTCGTTAAGAAGAAAGCCCACTACAGAGACACTGACAACTATTTTCATAGTGCAAAACAGGTAATCATGTTCCGTCTCTTAATGGTAAACCGCAGAGTAGACAGTCTTTCACGAAGACTCAAAGCGGGTCTGTCACCCATGTGTACGTGTGAACAAACTGCACAGACAGCTGAACAGATCCTTAAAAATGGAAACATGATGACTAAATTGCGGTATCATTTCTGGTCACTCCATACACACATTAACGCATAGCTTTTTGGAAGCTTTCACGAACTCAATATAAAAAGCTAACATGAATACTTGTGTACACTTTATTAACCAGCAGCTTAAGAAACAAGAAGGAAATGGGGAAAAAAAATAAGGTAAGAAATATATTCCTTCTACTTTCCTGGTAATTTACAAATTATTTATCCCGTGCCTCTGTAAATTCTCTGTCTTTACTAATATTACACATTGCACTCCTCTCGGGATTCTCCGTGGTGAAGTGGTCAAGCCGTCTGACTCGGGCTCCGAAGGTTGTATGTTCGATTCTGGGCCGCGTCCTTCATTTCACGAGTGCATTTTTTCGGAGACTCCCGAGGGTCGTCGTTGGAGCTACGGAGTTCGTGCTTTGTGCGACGCTTTCCGCGCTGCGGAAAGAAACTGAGCCATATGGGATAAAAACCAGGTGCAATGAAGCCGACCCTGTCGACTTTTAAGCTAGTTCTTTCATTGCACCCACTCCCATACGAATCCGGATACGCCTTGTGTGTCATCTGAATTGGCGGGGCTTCCATTACTGTAAACATAAATTTGTTAGCGAGAAATCACTAGTTGTTCAGCAAAACATCAAAGAAATGTCGCCGCTTTCGATGATTTAAGTTGTTTTTGGACCTATCAAAGACATATTCCTTGGGTGGGGGTAAATATAAGACGGCTGGAAAAATTTCATAACGATGCAACAGACAATTTTCAAAATAATTGATCGTGAATGAAGGCATTCTTTGTGGGACATACTATAGGTCACCAAGTATAGTAAAATGTATAAAGTAGGCCAACAATTATAGTCAGATATATAAAGTGATTATATGCAGATATAGAATGGTCAACAAGTGTATGCAGATATAGAAAGTAGGTCCACAAGTGTTCTCAGTTATAGAACCGTGTCACTTATTACAGGTTGGTATAGAGAGTTGACCTAGAACAATTATAACATCAGATGGAAGCAAGTGTAGCAAGAGAAGAATAGGTATAAACCGATCCCTGGCCATCTCTCCCGTCTCGATCCCTGGCCATCTCTCCCGTCTCGATCTCTGGCCATCTCTCCCGTCTCGATCCCTGGCCATCTCTCCCGTCTCGATCCCTGGCCATCTCTCCCGTCTCGATCCCTGGCCATCTCTCCCGTCTCGATCCCTGGGCATCTCTCCCGTCTCAATCCCTGGCCATCTCTCCCGTCTCAATCCCTGGCCATCTCTCCCGTCTCAATCCCTGGCCATCTCAACCGTCTCAATCCCTGGCCATCTCAACCGTCTCAATCCCTGGCTATTTCTCCCGTCTCGATCCCTGGCCATCTCTCCCGTTTCGATCCCTGGCCATCTCTCCCGTCTCGATCCCTGGCCATCTCTCCCGTCTCGATCTCTGGCCATCTCTCCCGTCTCGATCCCTGGCCATCTCTCCCGTCTCGATCCCTGGCCATCTCTCCCGTCTCGATCCCTGGCCATATCTCCCGTCTCGACCTCTGGCCATCTCTTCCGTCTCGATCCCTGACCATCTCTCCCGTCTAGATCCCTGGCCATCTCTCCCGTCTCGATCCCTGGCCATCTCTCCCGTCTCAATCCCTGGCCATCTCTCCCGTCTCGACCCCTGGCCATCTCTCCCGTCTCGATCCCTGGCCATCTCTCCCGTCTCGATCCCTGGCCATCTCTCCCGTCTCATGCGCTCCTCCATGCCCAAGTTGTCTGCAATGGCCTGTGTCCTTCTTCGTGCTGGTAGACCCTGTCTCTTCCTCCTAAACATACGCCTTCCATCACTGTATTTTCCAAGCCGCTGTGACGTTTGATATGGCCAACTTATGTTTGTAAATCAATCAAGCAATCAGAATAAGCGAAGACTACATCGCTAAAATACAGAAGTAACGTGGAAATAACTACAGGAGATGGCACAGGATAGGACGGCGTGGGGTGGGATGGCCAGGGCCTGTACTCTGTTAAGTTATAGACAAGTTAGCTTGAGCGCTTGTTTCAAACGCTTAATAATGACGTGTATCACTATCAGAACTCACAATTTTTGGGTAACGTTATGAGAAAAAATAAATTGGAGAACTTGGTGACAACTGACAAGATCGAGGGGAAGAGAACAAAGGGCAGGCAGAGAAGTAAATACCGGGATGGCTTGGCATGGTATGGTCGAGGCAAGAACACTGAGATGGTCCACGATTCTGGTGATCGTGACTGATGGCGAAACATGACCACCCACGCTTATCGGCATGGCACATGATGAATGAATCACTATCAGCACAATGTGCAGTGGTGCCCACGGAGAGTTCACGTCGAAGTCTCTCTGTGAAGAAATCAATGTCTGCAGAAGTGGCAGCCTTGAAGCACCTACATTATGTAAATATTCCTTTGCTGGTCTCATTAAAAGATCATTAAACAGTTCCGGGAGATTCCCGCATCTTTTATTTCCCGACAGTTGGTATTGACGAGTTATGAGACAGCCTTACTGCGATGTTTGCAGGAAACACTGCGACACAAGAAGACAGTCTTTTCAGAATAATTATCCCACTATATAAAATCACTATCATAACCAACCACATGAAGACAGTCTTTCCAGAATAACTATCCCACTATATAAAACCACTACTATACCAATACACACGAAGACATTCTTTCCAGAATAACTATCCCTCTATATAAAATCACAATTTTAACCAGACACACGAAGACAGTCTTTCCAGAATAACTATCCCACTATATAAAATCACTATCATAACCAGACACACGAAGACAGTCTTTCCAGAATAACTATACCACTATATAAAATCACTATTATAACCAGACACACGAAGACAGTCTTTCCAGAATAGCTATACCACTATATAAAATCACTGTTATAACCAGACATACGAAGAAGTCTTTCCAGAATAGCTATCCCACTATATAAAATCACTATTATAACCAGACACACGAAGACAGTCTTTCCAGAATAGCTATCCCACTATATAAAATCACTATTATAACCAGACACACGGAGACAGTCTTTCCAGAATAGCTATCCCACTATATAAAATCACTATTATAACCAGACACACGGAGACAGTCTTTCCAGAATAGCTATCCCACTATATAAAATCACTATTATAACCAGATACACGAAGACAGTCTTTCCAGAATAGCTATCCCACTAAATAAAATCACTATTATAACCAGACACACGAAGACAGTCTTTCCAGAATAGCTATCCCACTATATAAAATCACTATTATAACCAGACACACTAAGACAGTCATTCCAGAATAGCTATTCCACTATATAAAATCACTATTATAACCAGACACACGAAGACAGTCTTTCCAGAATAACTATACCACTGTATATAAAATCACCATTATAACCAGACACACGAAGACAGTCTTTCCAGAATAGCTATCCTACTGTATAAAATCACTACGTTTTTGTATTTTCTCTCGCTCGCTTTGAACTCAAGCGTGGTCAATTACTGGACTCAGCTCGTACAATATGTAATTATATTTGGTAAATCCTAAAATATATTGCAGATACGCTCTAATTAGAATCCATATTGAAGTATATAAAATGCATAACTAATAATGCCGTAGGAATATGGTGCTGTGTGTGCGATAGGATTTTCCCTGTATTCTGTTTTGGCGGTATGTTGTGAGATGACCGTGTCCCTTCCTCTCCGCATATTTTCCCCATGTGTAGCCTTCTTATGATTGTGTTCCTGCCTCATACTCTAATGTGGACAAAAGAATCCCTTTCCAACTGGGGATTGATTGATTGATTGATTGATTTAGGAACCGACATCACAGCATTCGGGACATTCCCATAAGCGCTCCGTCCTCATCCTCAGCAGCCAGCGAAGAGTTCCAACACTAATAGTTCCAGTAGCAATCTGATTATATGTTCGTCTCGCCTTTCCTCTGAGCGTCTTCCAACTGGGGATTTGAACCATGACCACTGTTCTGGTAAGCCAGGCCGCTATCAACTATGGCACTGCGGGAGATGGTAATTACCAACAGGATGTTTACGTGAAGCTATCAAACAGTATATCTTGTTTCCAGATCTGACCTGTCATACATTGGCACTGATCAATAAAGTCATGACTTATGATGTTTGAGATGATTAGATTAGTTGTCGGGGAGGCTGTGCAACCGGCGTGTGTGCTGCAAACAAGAACAGCCATGTTGTATGGCTGAATGTTTTCAGGAGTGGGAACCCTGGCAGTTAGTGTATTTGAGACATTGGTGTGTTTGTGCAGATTGGTACAGTTATGATGTATGTTTTCTGGGACCCGAGATGTTCGGATACTGGGGTGTTTGATGGAGATAAGAAAGAGCAGCCATGTTGTATGAATGAACATCTGTGGGAGTGGGCACCAAAGATTATTTTGGCGTCGTCTCGAGTAGGGTCGCTAGTTAGGATATCGGGGTCAACAGCACGAGATCCAGATTATAAGCCCTGGTCAGACGAGAGATTTTTATATCATTATCATCATCATGTGTCATGTCGGTAAGGGGAGGTCGTGTTTCGACATCTTTAGGGCATGTAAAATTGAGGGAAATTAAATCTTGTGGGTATGGAAAATTGAGAAAAATGAAATCTTTATGGCATGGAAAATTGCTCGACATTAAATCTTTTAATCATATAAAAACAATAGGAGTGTCTGAGAACGATGACAATGGAGGGAGGTATACCGGGCCAGCGGAGAGGAGGAAGACCACAGCACATATTGATACCAGATGTGATAGATACTTCCAAAGGCTGAATGGAGGTACATTCAGCGCTGGACAAGCCACTATATGATGATGGTGTGATATCTTCTTCAGGTCCAGGTCTCGAGCAGACATCGGCGATCACAACTCCCCAGTCAGCTTTGTCCTGTGGTAATTTGATGAAGTTGGTGTTGGTTTGTTACTGTTATTTGTTGTTCAGCTGTTTCGGCTTTAGTCAAAAGTGGGAACCAGGAACATGTTCTGGGAAGTAGAAGTCCATCGGGGAGATATTGAGCACCCCCCCCCCTTTTGGAGTGTTGATTGGTCTAAATATGTGGAGCTAGCTGATACATTCAATACGCTTCATAGTATAAAAGGGGTCCTTAACCCTACCCCGCCCTCTCTCTCTCTCTCTCTCTCTCTCTCTCTATATATATATATATATATATATATATATATATATATATATATATATATATATAGGGAGAGAGAGAGAGAGAGAGAGAGAGAGAGAGAGAGAGAGAGAGAGAGAGAGAGAGAATTCATCAAGAAATGCTCGTATATTGGAAGCAAAGTAACTGCACAGATAAATTATAGCACACAAATTGACATCAATCCAAGAACTACGACAGCTGTGGGAGATTCTGTTAACCGGCCCAATTGGCCGGCAGACAAGCTGGATAATGGCCAAATTAGCCTCACTATTTCTTGGAGCCAATCCCCACGCGGAAACAAATATAAAGAAATTAGAGCATGATAGAAGATTTATTTCTCTGTCAAGTAATATCGGGAGGATGGTAGCGCAGTTCCTGTCACGTTTGCCTGTCCTTCCCGTGGTCAGGTATTCGAATCTCCCTCGGGTCGGCTCATGCTAAGGTGGGGTTTTTAAAAAAGGGGAGGGGGGGGGGGACACTCATTTTACCCTACTCATCCTCATTCTGTGCTCCATTGTTAGGGATATCGAAGGGAAATCTCATCAGGGTGTGTCCCTGGTGTGGCCGAGGATGGTGCGCGTGGTTTTATGTTGTATACTCGCTAGTCTAGCAGTGTGCGTCTGGGTGGCTGTGATTATTCCATGACTTTAGTCCAAGAGTTCTCTGTCTGGGTACTTCATGTACAGTAAAATAATAAGTCAAGTCAAGGACACTTTCACGCGTATTGTGACGTGTAAGGTATATGGTGCTAGTTGCATATGTAAGTAGACCAAATGGCACTGGACAGGGGGTGTGGTCAGTGTTACGCCGGCCGCCTGTACTTCCCAGATGCCCATATTAGACTGTTGGACCTGGGAGGTCAGGGCAGGGCCAGAACATGGGCATTCCCCGGCAACCAAGGTGGCTTCCGTATGTGCAGAGCAGGCACATGACGCTCTGATATTGGGCTCACTCAAGGACCGTCAAGTCCTGCGCATGGCCGCTTCACCTCACTTCCGTCTATTGAGCTTCCCGTGCACCCCAGGCTGCACCTTCAGGGACTACGTGGTGGCTGTTTCCAGATTTTGGACTTTAATGACACCCACACGCTATTTTTTTATCGAGCGGTCATTTTGTAGAATTTTCGGTCATTTACTGCACGTCGTGAACGTTTGAACAGAGCTATCATTTAGTAGGATTTTCGTTCGGTGGCGACCTGGAGTCTAGTAGGAATTAAGTTTGATGGATATTATAACCACTTGGTCAATTTAGTAGGGTGTACGTTCGGTAGAGATTTGTTCGCAGCAGACGAGCATAATCTCCGGCGGGCCTATTCTCGCTGGTCGCGAGATCCGCACAGTGGAAGTATGGGAGATTTGCTTGCAAATGGACAGGCAATATCTCCTGCGGTAGCTATGGCGGGCCTATTCCCGCTGGTCGCGGGGACCGCTATAAGTCAGGTGGGGAGTCTGACGATAGTGCACGCTTTACACAGGTCCGGACACTTGTGATCGACAGATGTGCGCGCCCTCATGGTCCGGGCTCGTACGAGGCCCTTACCTGTGGGACTTGGCTGAACGCCTCTAAGCCGGGTCCCTTGGGTGTCAGGGTCTGGCCATAACTCGCCACCGGCTCGTGGTGGTGATGTCTCGGTGGATTGACCCTGAGCCGCCAGCGTCTGCAGCCTACCTTGTGCCAGACGTATTGGTTACCCATTCCTCTGGAATACACAAGACTAGGCCGAGATAGAGATCATGTCGTTTGGGCATCACATGATTCTCTGAAGCTCTGCCCAGACATTGTGATGGAATATTGGCCACATTCCACTCACATACTTTGGTCTGTCAAGACTGCAAGGTGTCTACTATGTTCGGCGAACATCGTTTACCCGTGTTCTGTGGGTGTGATGATGAGTGTCAGAAGCGATTCCGACCACGGCGTCTGTAGGGGCCACCAACTCCCAGATCGCCTGCTAGGTCTGTTGAGGCCAGTGATGGGCAATTATCCTTGGTGATCGTAGGCCAGAAGTCATGCAGGGGGTCCTGTAAACCCAACACAGAACTCGCTGGCCCCCAAGATGTAGTACAGGGAATCCCTTTATAGGCACCACAACGGCCTGAACTCTTCCCCATATATGTGGCCGAACTCACCACGCCACCAATGAAGATTCGAACACAGGACCACAGGCCAGGCTTGTTGGACACTGCGCTCCTGTATCCCCCACTTCCATGACAGGCCGGCTTGTTGGACACTGCGCTCCTGTATCCCCCACTTCCATGACAGGCCGGCTTGTTGGACACTGCGCTCCTGTATCCCCCACTTCCATGACAGGCCGGCTTGTTGGACACTGCGCTCCTGTATCCCCCACTTCCATGACAGGCCGGCTTGTTGGACACTGCGCTCCTGTATCCCCCACTTCCATGACAGGCCGGCTTGTTGGACACTGCGCTCCTGTACCCCCCCCCCCCCCACTCCCATGACAGGCCGGCTTGTTGGACTCTGCGCTCCTGTATCCCCCACTTCCATGCTCCTGTATCCCCCACTTCCATGACAGGCCGGCTTGTTGGACACTGCGCTCCTGTATCCCCCACTTCCATGACGGGCCGGCTTGCTGGACACTGCGCTCCTGTATCCCCCACTTCCATGACGGGCCGGCTTGCTGGACACTGCGCTCCTGTATCCCCCACTTCCATGACAGGCCGGCTTGTTGGACACTGCGCTCCTGTATCCCCCACTTCCATGACGGGCCGGCTTGCTGGACACTGCGCTCCTGTATCCCCCACTTCCATGACGGGCCGGCTTGTTGGACACTGCGCTCCTGTATCCCCCACTTCCATGACAGGCCGGCTTGATGGACACTGCGCTCCTGTATCCCCCACTTCCATGACAGGCCGGCTTGTTGGACACTGCGCTCCTGTATCCCCCACTTCCATGACAGGCCGGCTTGTTGGACACTGCGCTCTTGTACCCCCCCCCCCCCATTTCCATGACAGGCTGGCTTGTTGGACACTGCGCTCCTGTATCCCCCACTTCCATGACAGGCCGGCTTGTTGGACACTGCGCTCCTGTATCCCCCACTTCCATGACAGGCCGGCTTGTTGGACACTGCGCTCCTGTATCCCCCACTTCCATGACAGGCCGGATTGTTGGACACTGCGCTCCTGTACCCCCCCCCCCCCCATTTCCATGACAGGCTGGCTTGTTGGACACTGCGCTCCTGTATCCCCCACTTCCATGACAGGCCGGCTTGCTGGACACTGCGCTCCTGTATCCCCCACTTCCATGACAGGCTGGCTTGTTGGACACTGCGCTCCTGTATCCCCCACTTCCATGACGGGCCGGCTTGCTGGACACTGCGCTCCTGTATCCCCCACTTCCATGACAGGCTGGCTTGTTGGACACTGCGCTCCTGTATCCCCCACTTCCATGACAGGCTGGCTTGTTGGACACTGCGCTCCTGTATCCCCCACTTCCATGACAGGCTGGCTTGTTGGACACTACGCTCCTGTATCCCCTACTTCCATGACAGGCCGGCTTGTTGGACACTGCGCTCCTGTATCCCCCACTTCCATGACAGGCCGGCTTGTTGGACACTGCGCTCCTGTATCCCCCACTTCCATGACAGGCCGGCTTGTTGGACACTGCGCTCCTGTATCCCCCACTTCCATGACAGGCCGGCTTGTTGGACACTGCGCTCCTGTATCCCCCACTTCCATGACAGGCCGGCTTGCTGGACACTGCGCTCCTGTATCCCCCACTTCCATGCTCCTGTATCCCCCACTCCCATGACAGGCCGGCTTGTTGGACACTGCGCTCCTGTACCCCCCCCCCCACTCCCATGACAGGCCGGCTTGTTGGACACTGCGCTCCTGTATCCCCTACTTCCATGACAGGCCGGCTTGTTGGACACTGCGCTCCTGTATCCCCCACTTCCATGACAGGCCGGCTTGTTGGACACTGCGCTCCTGTATCCCCTACTTCCATGACAGGCCGGCTTGTTGGACACTGCGCTCCTGTATCCCCCACTTCCATGCTCCTGTATCCCCCACTCCCATGACAGGCCGGCTTGTTGGACACTGCGTCCTGTATTCCCCACTTCCATGCTCCTGTATCCCCCACTCCCATGACAGGCCGGCTTGTTGGACACTGCGCTCCTGTACCCCCCCCCCCCACTCCCATGACAGGCCGGCTTGTTGGACACTGCGCTCCTGTATCCCCTACTTCCATGACAGGCCGGCTTGTTGGACACTGCGCTCCTGTATCCCCCACTTCCATGACAGGCCGGCTTGTTGGACACTGCGCTCCTGTATCCCCCACTCCCATGACAGGCCGGCTTGTTGGACTCTGCGCTCCTGTATCCCCCACTTCCATGCTCCTGTATCCCCCACTTCCATGACAGGCCGGCTTGCTGGACACTGCGCTCCTGTATCCCCCCCCCCACACTCCCATGACAGGCCGGCTTGCTGGACACTGCGCTCCTGTATCCCCCCCCCCACACTCCCATGACAGGCCGGCTTGTTGGACACTGCGCTCCTGTATCCCCCACTTCCATGACAGGCCGGCTTGATGGACACTGCGCTCCTGTATCCCCCCCCCCCCCACACTCCCATGACAGGCCGGCTTGTTGGACACTGCGCTCCTGTATCCCCCACTTCCATGACAGGCCATCTATACTTCCCAGCCTTCAACACCCCCTTCCTCCCCCCCCCCCCCCCACAGACACCAGCAACGGTCTAAACATCACAATGAAGAAACGTAGCAAACGAGACACGATGTTGCTTGCTGCGTGAGTTTCTCTGTGCCACAGTGCGATGCCCGATACATCAGACCTAATTATTTACGTCATAAATAGCTCGCCGGTGGAATCAACTAAATGTAGCTTCCTTCGTGCACAAGGCACAAATAGATCTATATGCTTATTTGCTTGGATTATTTGTCTTAGCTGTCAGCACGGTTATTCTTCTTTTATTCTTGATGCTTGTATATACTGACATATTTTGCTTTGATGTATTTGTTTTGATCACAGGAAATTCTCCTAGTCGCATGCCTGTCAGTAAACTGAAAGAGCTGGGGACCCAGGCATTGAAATCTCTCTGTAATTCACCATCCTTCCACCGTCCCCCATCTCATGTTACCGTTTAAAATAAACCCAGCCCCGCGGAGAAATGAGAGATTAGACAGCGATTTAAGACAAGATTCTCAATGGACAGGGACGAGAAATTTTAATGGAAAAATGTGCGAAAACGTCCCGCGGGAGGTAAATTCTGTAAATGAGGGATAGCAAATTTTCACGTCTGGAGTGAACTGGTTGCATCTGGGGAGCAGATTCGCTAACATTGGGAAATGTGCTTGCAGATTTGAGTTGTCATGTCGTGTTTTAGTGTAGCTGTCAATAGCCCTTTGCCGTGCCGTGTGCCATATTGGGTTTAACTGACTCAGTACCAAACAAGAAGTAGGTTTGGACTAAACATGGTACACAATCATTATAAAACAAGTTTTATCATCTAAATTTGCAGAAAATACCACACACAAATGATATATCCCCCTTCTGTCCCAATGGGAGTTCACATATGGCGATGTATTATCATTTGGCACTGAATCAGTTAAAGTCAGTCGTGTGACATATTGGGTATATAGTCAGTCGTGTGACATATTGGATATAGTCAGTCTTGTCACATATTGGATATAATCAGTCGTGTGACATATTGGGTATATAGTCAGTCTTGTCACATATTGGATATAGTCAGTCTTGTCACATATTGGGTATATAGTCAGTGTTGTGACATATTTGATATAGTCAGTCTTGTCACATATTGGATATAGTCAGTCTTGTCAGATATTGGGTATATAGTCAATCTTGTCACATATTGGGAATATAGTCAGTCTTGTCACATATTGGATATAGTCAGTCTTGTCAGATATTGGGTATAGTCAGTCTTGTCACATGTTGGGAATACAGTCAGTCTTGTCACATGTTGGGTATATAGTCAGTCCTGTCACATGTTGGGTATATAGTCAGTCCTGTCACATGTTGGGTATATAGTCAGTCCTGTCACATGTTGGGTATATAGTCAGTCCTGTCACATGTTGGGTATATAGTCAGTCCTGTCACATGTTGGGTATATAGTCAGTCCTGTGACATGTTGGGTATATAGTCAGTCCTGTGACATGTTGGTCATGTGGTGCTAGCCACAGATGTTTATAGACCAATAGATGGGGTGATGTAGTCAGTATCGTACCGGCAGACTTTACTTCCCAGAACCGGCTAATGGTCTGTGATGGGCTAGGACCACACATTCTTCAGGAGTGCATACTGCAACAGATGGCCAGTCTCCACTTAGCAGATGAGGAACATGAACGTTAAACCAGGGCTCATGACATGATCAGCGCATCTCCCCCTCTGTCGACCTGAGACCCCCATCAGTTATAGTTTAAAGTCCCACGTGGAGCAGGTACGAACACACGACCACGTGTATGTGGATGTTGAAGAGCCGTGTTTTCTTGTTCATCTTGGAGCGGCTTCAGGTGTAATCAGAATATTTTAAGAAAGCAGCAGCCAATCCGAAATTGTTGAAAGACTCAAGTTTGTCCTCAAATTGAGAACGTGTAGGCCAAAGTAATTTTGTCTGTTCTGTATATGATGAGCACTTGCAACTAATGTTGAGCTGTCATTTTAGCATTTATGCAGTTACATTCACCAACATTTCCCTCTCTTTCATTTCAGGACAACAATGATAAGATGTTTTTCCCATCCAAGAAGGAACAACTGCAAGACTTTGCGTACCTGATTATAGACCCGCTCAAGAGAACAGTCGTCTGCTTCTATCACACATTTGGTGCCTGTTTCTAAAGAGCAGAATGTGTAGCACCCTCAAGATGGACCATCACTTGTTGACAATTTGTGTTTCTTGCATTTAGAATTTGTTGACTGGCTGCCAGAGTTCTTATGGTTTACTTCTTGTTCTATGGTTTATTCATTCTGAGGGAGTGGTTGTGTGGCAGCTCGGCAGGGCATCCGTCGTGAATGTGAGGGGTTTGATTTTCTTGCGGTATGTTGCACTGGCCTGGGTGCACCACACTTCCATTGTGTGTGGAATTGACAGAAGTGGTGGATGGATCTATACATGGATTGTTATAATAGTTGGATAGATCAGTAGATAGACAAATGAATCTATGGATAAGCATGTAAACAGATAAATAGACAAATAGGTAGGTAGATGAATTTGTGTTTAAGTGGATACATGAATGGATAGATGGTATGTAGATGGATGGGTGGGTTGCTAGGTAAGCATGTAGATAGACGGATGAGTAGGTAGGCATATGCATACATGAATGAATATCTAGATGGACGAGTGAATAGGCAATAAGTAGATAAACACATTGGACAGATAGACTGATAGAGTGAGTGAATGGATGTAAAGATAGGCAGGTCAGTAGACATACAGATTGGAAAGATGGAGTGATAGATTGAATGAATGGATATCAGTAATTAAGTTGGTCATTAGATTAGATAGATTGATTGAGTGAATATGTATGTAAGTAAATGGACAGATTGGATGGATGGAGTGATAGATTGTGAGAATGTACAGATACGTAGGTAGATAAGTAAATAAGACAGCTGGATGGATGGAATGATAAACTGAGTTAATGGACGGATGTAAGTAAACAGATTTGTCGGGCCAGTAGGTACACTAGCTAGTTAGTTAGGCTGTTGCCACTAAATACCATCTGATGTATTTCATGAACACTTCCTGTTGAGCCACGCTGTCTACACGACATGGTCAGGATGTGTCTGTGCAAAACTTGATGTTCTCATATTGAATGCAGGTTTGTTTCCTGTCTTATACAGCATGGACTGGAAGTTCCAGTTAAGTCCTTGTCACCCCTGTCAGTCCCACGTATCTGTAGCAAACAATTTTGGAGAGTTTACTAGATATCTCCTGGGGCTGTCTTCAATACAACCATCCTGACCTCATGTGTACCATTGTTGGTGTTACAGGCAGGCATTGAAGAGAACTGAGTTGTTGCAAGCTTTACATACTGTATTCAAAATTTTCATTTGCAGACATTAGATACTGTATTAGAAAGTTCATTTGTAAACATTAAATATTGCATTAAAAATGTTCATTTTATATGGTATCTAATGTCTGTAAGTAAACATCTCTTATACACTATCTAATGTCTATAAATAAGCCTCTCTTTCAGTATCTAATGTCTATAACCTTTCATATACTATACTTATCTAATAAATAAACATCACTTTCAGTATCTAATGTCTATAAATAAACAATAAAATGTTAATATTAGACAGTATAATTTTAGAGATGTTCATTAGTAGACTTTATGATAGGTGTAAGTTTATAGACATTACGCTGAATGAGAGAAGTTTATTTATAGACGATAGATTCTGCAAGTCATGTTCATTTGTAGATATTAGATACTGAATGAGAGAGGTTAATTTGTAGATATTAGATAATGTATGAGAGGTCTGTTTATAGACATTAGACACTGAATAAGAGAGGTTCATTTGTAGATATTAGATACTGAATGAGAGAGGTTAATTTGTAGATATTAGATAATGTATGAGAGGTCTGTTTATAGACATTAGACACTGAATAAGAGAGGTTCATTTGTAGATATTAGATACTGAATGAGAGAGGTTAATTTGTAGATATTAGATAATGTATGAGAGGTCTGTTTATAGACATTAGACACTGAATAAGAGAGGTTCATTTGTAGATATTAGATACTGAATGAGAGAGGTTAATTTGTAGATATTAGATAATGTATGAGAGGTCTGTTTATAGACATTAGACACTGAATAAGAGAGGTTCATTTGTAGATATTAGATACTGAATGAGAGAGGTTAATTTGTAGATATTAGATAATGTATGAGAGGTCTGTTTATAGACATTAGACACTGAATAAGAGAGGTTCATTTGTAGATATTAGATACTGAATGAGAGAGGTTAATTTGTAGATATTAGATAATGTATGAGAGGTCTGTTTATAGACATTAGACACTGAATAAGAGAGGTTCATTTGTAGATATTAGATACTGAATGAGAGAGGTTAATTTGTAGATATTAGATAATGTATGAGAGGTCTGTTTATAGACATTAGACACTGAATAAGAGAGGTTCATTTGTAGATATTAGATACTGAATGAGAGAGGTTAATTTGTAGATATTAGATAATGTATGAGAGGTCTGTTTATAGACATTAGACACTGAATAAGAGAGGTTCATTTGTAGATATTAGATACTGAATGAGAGAGGTTAATTTGTAGATATTAGATAATGTATGAGAGGTCTGTTTATAGACATTAGACACTGAATAAGAGAGGTTCATTTGTAGATATTAGATACTGAATGAGAGAGGTTAATTTGTAGATATTAGATAATGTATGAGAGGTCTGTTTATAGACAGATACTGGAGAGAGGTTTATTTATAGACAGATACTGGAGAGAGGTTTATTTGTAGACATTATATGCTGAAAGAGGTTTGTTTATGATGCTGAAAGATATTTATAGATAGATACTGTATGAGAGAGGCTTATTTATAGATGGTACATACTGTATGAGAGATGCTTATTTATAAACATTAGATACTGAAAGAGGTTTATATACATACATTAGAGAGGTTCATTTATAGACATTAGATACTGTATGAGAGAGAGAGGTTCATTTATAGATACTGTGCCGGACGTTAGTCAACACCTTTTTTTTTTTGCTGTTGTGATAGCATGCCAAGTTTACGTTCAGTATGAGAGAGGTTTATTATTTTTGTTAAATGCCTTGTTATGAGAGCGGTTCAGGCGTGTAGGATTGTGTACATGAAAGGTTGAGTTGTGAGTTTAGATCTGCTGAGAGCAGAGTTAGACTGGCTAGACAATTTTTTGTTTATTCACAATGAAAATACACAACAAAATGTATTTAGCAATATACATAACTTGTCATTTCAACAAGCAACTCACATATAATAGAATTGCACAATATTGCCTGATCAGCATCACATCAGGTGCATCGGAAGTGTAAATACTTTTATAGCTGGAATACATAAGTCATTTTATCACAGTAATCACAGATTCACCACGAAGTCTCTGTCTGCACAACAGGGGTTTTAAACACCTTATTGGTGTATTTGAGTATTCATTTCTTGTTCGTTGAATACAATATGCAAAACATTTTTGTTGACCACAATTTAACAGAGTTGGGGTTTATTTCTCGTAGACCCCACAGGGTTTCCAGAAGACTGCTGTACTCTTTTTCCACCCTTACCAGTACTCAACAACTTGATTCGCTAATCACCATTCTGTTCTATTCACATTGGAATTGATTCATTTATCTGCATAGGTGGGACAAAATGACAATTAGCAAATTAAGTAGCTGACCACATACCGGTATGGATAGAAAAGAATTAAGCAATCTTTTGGAAACCCAGCCTCGTCCATCACTCACTATCTGTGGTTCACATTTTGTATTTGAGGGACAACAAATTAATACTCAAATAAGCTGAAGCTTCAGGCGTCTAAAGCCCCTGTTGTGCAGACAAAATGAGTACTGAATCTGCAATTACTAGGGGGTTACTAAATGTTCCACACTCAAACAATATCAGTGATTGTTAGTTATGCACTTCAGCCATCTGTTCACTTCAATATATATATAAACTCTGCATTGCTCGTTCCTAGCAATCTGTTGGCTCAAGAAGTTGATACATTGACTTGTTCCTGGCAGTCTGTTGGCTCAAGCAGTTGATACGTTGACTTGTTCCTGGCAGTCTGTTGGCTCAAGTAGTTGATACATTGTTTCTGCCATCCTATCAAATATCATTCTATTGTCTACACAATGCCCTATTTACTCTTGTATCTACATATGCAATATACACTGTGTACAAGACAAATTGTCTGACAGCAGCAGCCAGCACAGTATACAAGACTACTTAAATTGTCTGACAGCAGAGGTCAGCATACAGTTTAAAAAGTGAGTTGCATATCCTCTATACAAAGCAGTCAACTCCATCATTTTTCGGCTGTTTGTGATCTCTTGGCAGGTTTACATTCAGTGGTTTGCCATTGCTTTCTGAACGACAGGCACTCATACCATTTCATGAAAAACTAATGCAAGACGGTCACTACTACTAATGCAAATCGCCCACAATTGTGTTTCAAATGCTGTATGCTGGATTACGAACTGCATCTGTAACCCCTGTGCCACGGAGCCGGCCACCATACAGTATAGATGCTATACGAGTATTTCACCTCCAATGGTTAGCAATCTGTTAGTGGGTTAGATCCCAAATCTCCTGGTTGTCAGACCAGTATTCTAACTACTCGGTCACCCACTCCTCAGTGTATACTGAGCAAAGACCCTAAACGTGTATCATCAACATCAAGTGCTCTGCCAGCTGGTAATAGGCGTTCATGGCTCTCTACAGATCTCAGTCTTAGGTGTTCTGGATCAACTCTGCTGAT
Organism: Cepaea hortensis; assembly: GCA_963921405.1. Classification (NCBI taxonomy): domain Eukaryota; kingdom Metazoa; phylum Mollusca; class Gastropoda; order Stylommatophora; family Helicidae; genus Cepaea; species Cepaea hortensis. Next base: position 49,740,670 of record OY992888.1, read on the forward strand.
GGTATTCCTCCATGCCACTAACTCAATCCATCCAGCAACATTTCTCTTGGTCTGCCTCTGTCTCTGGTCCCCTCGATCTTTCCAGTTGTCACGATGTTCTCCAATGCCTCTCTTCTCATCACATGACCAAAGAAAGCTGTTTGTCTTTTTCTTATTGTTGTATATAATGTTCTAATTTCATTAGGCAGTCGTTTTAGTTACTCTGGCAGTCCAAGGAATTCGCACCATTCATCTCAGGAATTACATCTCTGTGGTTTCTACTTTCTTCCTAATTTGTTCATTTACATTCCACAATTCACTGCCATACAGCAAAACTGGTTCTACATAGCATTTCAGCACTCTCTTTCTTACATTCAGTGACAGTGACTTATTGCATAAGATACTATTCATTTTCTGAAATGCGGCTTTTGCTTGCCCTATTCTGCTCTTAATCTCTGATGTATATCTTCCATCTGATGTTATAAATACCCCTAGGTATTTAAAATTATCCACTTGGTTAAGAATTTTCCCTTCTAATTCTATTTCACATTTTGGTGTCACCATTGTTACTGTTTTCTTGATATTCAAAGAGAGTCCTTTCCTTGCACTCTCTGTTACTACAATGTTCAGCAATTGTTGTAGGTCTGTTGAATTATCTGCCACCAATACTGCATCATCTGCATAGCATATATTATTTATATTATAACCTCCAACTGGTATTCCTGGCGTCTCTTTGATCTCTCTCATTATTACTTCGCTATATAGGGAAAAGAGATCTGGTGACAAGACACACCTCTGTCGTACTCCTAGCTTTATCTGTTCGTAACTATCCTCTTTTATTTCCCATTTTGATTGCTGCTACTTGGTTTCAGTAAATATTATTTATTATTCTTAAATTTGTCCCATCAATGTTGATATCTTCCAACATTTTAATCAGTTCATCATGTTTTTTACTTTATCAAATGCCTAAGTATAATCTATGAAGCACAAATTTATGTCTTTTCTCCAGTGTCCCATTGTTTGAGGCTTGTGTGAAATATGTGGCATGTGCTAAAACAAATAAATATGATTAAAACTGGGACACTGAAAGAGAGAAAGATCAAACAGTGAAAGTATCTTAGGCATACAGACTCAGCTTCTTGTTGAAGAATACACATGAAAGAAGTGTGTGCGTGTGTGTGTGTGTGTGCGTGTGTGTGGAGGAGGGGCAAGAGGAAGACATGTATCTTGTGACTAGACATCATCAGGAGATGGACTGGAAGAACTCTGTCAGAGCATCAGTGTGAACACTCAGGATAGGAGGTGTTGGAGACTAACTGCAGTGACACTTTAATACACAGATGGTACAGGGTGATGATGTTAAAACTCATGAGGCTTGATGCAGACATGTATGACAAGCCTCTGAAACTTGTGATACTTGTGTGACCAGCTGCTAAAATGTGTGCGCCCAGGTGCTAACACTGTTGAGACTTGTGTAACCAGCTGCTGAGACTTGTGTAACCAGCTGCTAAAATGTGTGCGCCCAGGTGCTAACACTGTTGAGACTTGTGTAACCAGCTGCTGAGACTTGTGTAACCAGCTACTGAGACTTGTGTGACCAGCTGCTAAAATTTGTGGTTTTGCATGAACAGCTTCTAAAACTTGTGAGACTTGGTGGAAACTAAAATTTTGACTGGCTTGACTAACTCAACAATTTCTTGTTTCTTCACAAGTCTGGCCTGGCCACGTGGCTCCATCACTAGCGAGATCTCCACACTACAGGACTCTGGAGACAACAATGAAGATACCATATACATTCACACTTCATCATCTTAAATACAGCAACACCGATACATTAGCGTAATCAATCTGGACTGACCAATACCTCTCTTCAGTTCCCCATGGAGTAGCCAGTAAACAGACACTGGATAGTTTGGGTTGGTTTGATTATTGGTAAAGGAAGGCTTCCACTGGACATGTATATCTCTAAAGTGTTCCCACAGATCTCTAGCACAGTTCACATAGTCCACTGGACATGTATATCTCTAAAGTGTTCCCATAGATCTCTAGCACAGTTCACGTAATCCACTGGACATGTATATCTCTAAAGTGTTCCCATAGATCTCTAGCACAGTTCATAGTCCACTGGACATGTATATCTCTAAAGTGTTCCCATAGATCTCTAGCACAGTTCACGTATTCCACTGGACATGTATATCTCTAAAGTGTTCCCATAGATCTCTAGCACAGTTCACGTATTCCACTGGACATGTATATCTCTAAAGTGTTCCCATAGATCTCTAGCACGGTTCACATATTCCACTGGACATGTATATCTCTAAAGTGTTCCCATAGATCTCTAGCACAGTTCACGTAGTCCACTGGACATGTATATCTCTAAAGTGTTCCCATAGATCTCTAGCACAGTTCACGTATTCCACTGGACATGTATATCTCTAAAGTGTTCCCATAGATCTCTAGCACGGTTCACGTATTCCACTGGACATGTATATCTCTAAAGTGTTCCCATAGATCTCTAGCACGGTTCACATATTCCACTGGACATGTATATCTCTAAAGTGTTCCCATAGATCTCTAGCACGGTTCACATATTCCACTGGACATGTATATCTCTAAAGTGTTCCCATAGATCTCTAGCACAGTTCACGTAGTCCACTGGACATGTATATCTCTAAAGTGTTCCCATAGATCTCTATCACAGTTCACGTATTCCACTGGACATGTATATCTCTAAAGTGTTCCCATAGATCTCTAGCACAGTTCACATATTCCACTGGACATGTATATCTCTAAAGTGTTCCCATAGATCTCTAGCACGGTTCACATAGTCCACTGGACATTTATATCTCTAAAGTGTTCCCATAGATCTCTAGCACAGGTCACGTAGTCCACTGGACATGTATATCTCTAAAGTGTTCCCATAGATCTCTAGCACGGTTCACATAGTCCACTGGACATGTATATCTCTAAAGTGTTCCCATAGATCTCTAGCACAGTTCACATAGTCCACTGGACATGTATATCTCTAAAGTGTTCCCATAGATCTCTAGCACAGTTCACATAGTCCACTGGACATGTATATCTCTAAAGTGTTCCCATAGATCTCTAGCACAGTTCACATAGTCCACTGGACATGTATATCTCTAAAGTGTTCCCATAGATCTCTAGCACAGTTCACATATTCCACTGGACATGTATATCTCTAAAGTGTTCCCATAGATCTCTAGCACAGTTTACATATTCCACTGGACATGTATATCTTTAAAGTGTTCCCATAGATCTCTAGCACAGTTTACATAGTCCACTGGACATGTATATCTCTAAAGTGTTCCCATAGATCGCTAGCACGGTTTACATAGTCCACTGGACATGTATATCTCTAAAGTGTTCCCATAGATCTCTAGCACAGGTCACGTAGTCCACTGGACATGTATATCTCTAAAGTGTTCCCACAGATCTCTAGCACAGTTCACATATTCCACTGGACATGTATATCTCTAAAGTGTTCCCATAGATCTCTAGCACAGTTTACATAGTCCACTGGACATGTATATCTCTAAAGTGTTCCCACAGATCTCTAGCACAGTTCACATATTCCACTGGACATGTATATCTCTAAAGTGTTCCCATAGATCTCTAGCACCGTTTACATAGTCCACTGGACATGTATATCTCTAAAGTGTTCCCATAGATCTCTAGCACAGTTTACATAGTCCACTGGACATGTATATCTCTAAAGTGTTCCCATAGATCTCTAGCACAGGTCACATAGTCCATAGCACCAGCAAAGTTCCAAGTATGCATTTATCTGACCCACACAAGATAAATATTCTTGTTGTGGTAGGTTTTCTCATTCTGAAATGTAACCTGGGCAGCAGCCTACTCGACCCACTTTTTCTATTTCCAACTGCGGAGAGTTTTGTAGCATGCACACTGGTCCTCCTTGTCTTCCACTCATGTCTCAGAGTATGACTAACACAGAGAGGAACAGCTATTTGGGTGATGAAGTCTACCATGTACCAAGTACTTTACACATGTGGTACACACAACAAGTTTGCCTGTGTACTGGCTATACCATTTCTCCTCACTAGCAACCATGACCTGTGTATCAGACAGGGAGAGTAGTATCAGCAGGAGAACAAAATAACTTACACAAATTTATCATATTACATAGTAATCATGAGCACTCTGAGATAAAATAACAATACACATTGAAACAAAGAAGACACAAACTAATTGTACAATTAGAACAAATGAATGTGTGGATGAAGGCAATAAACACATGCTAATGTGAATGCGAACACAGAAACAGACACTAGCACTGTTCCCCGATCCCTTCACAATCTGCTGAACAGATCGTCGTTCCGTCATCAGTTCCGATGCCTCATGATTTATGTTCAGGATGTCTGTAATGTGCTGTGACCACTGCCTCTTCTTCCTGCAACTATCACTGTTCCTTCTAAACCTCCGTGACATTTAACATGGCCTCAGAATTTCAGTGTCCGGGACATGATGCTGTTTATGGGTCAGTTGGTGTCCATGTTCACATCTGGAAGAACATCAGTACTTGCTGTCACACGTCGTTCTTGATGATAATATCACGAAGTTCTTACGATGATATGTTCATGATATTGTCGTGTGATGGTCGTTGTCTAGGTAACGATACTCATGGTGTGTCAATGGAGATATCTAACTGTGGGGCAATATAACTCACCCCCGCAGTGCATATTCAACAGTCATTAAACAAGATTCCGTTGGCGCACATAATCCTTTATTACAGAAATAAGACGGACAGACGGAACATGTTTATACATCCAGAAATAATGTAATCCATAGAATATAAATATCCTCCTCACAATTTAACCAGCACACATCAATGCCTTCTCACGGCCTGCTTCTTATCAAATCCACAAGACAGGTAATCCAGCTACTATCCACGGCCTGGATCTCCCACAATACGACCCACACCTTGGGTCGGAGCCACTGCTCAACTATCCAACCCACTCTGGGTTTTTGGCCTGTCTTCACAGCTCGGAGAATCACACCACGCAGTTCTTCGTGGACTACCGACTCCTTCGGTATCTCAAACTCAACTCCCTGAAGTCCCTTGACTTCACACAACCAAATACCCTATCTCTCCCCCCCCCCACCCCCTAGGGGTTTTTCTCTACCCTCACTATTTTATTTCTCAGGACTGGCTGTTTTCTCATAGCCAGGTCAGTCACTTTACTGTCTCCCACTCTCACCCATTCTTTCTCATGCCCGGTCACTCAACCTCATTGTCAATGACCCAGGCTTATGTCACTTGCCTTCTTGAATGAGGCTATTCTCAAAATTCTTCTTGATTCAGGCTGTTCTCAGAATTCTTCTTGATTCAGGCTATTCTCAGAATTCTTTGTGATTCAGGCTATTCTCAGAATTCTTCTTGATTCAGGCTATTCTCAGAATTCTTGATTCAGACTATTCTCCAAATTCTTCTTGATTCAGGCTATTCTCAGAATTCTTCTCGAACATTCAAGTTCAGGGGATCAGCATGGCCGAATGGATAAGAGCACTCCTTCTTACACATCCGGTGTGCTGATGCCAAGGTAGCGGGTGTAATCCCCTACACCGGTCAGTTGGACTTAAATGTTGACTTCTCATCCTTGACTTGGGCACGTAAATTACAAGTACCTCTGAAGTCAGAGTGGGTTTGCCTGATGGCGAGGGACACTGGTAATAGGGAAAGCTAATTCACACACAAAAATCAGTCCAGTGCACTACAAGATTTCCTATGTAATATGTGTACAGCATTAGAACCGACCAATCATTTCTCTTCTTTAAATGTGTGTGAATATACTGGACACAGCATCATGGTCCGATGTGTTTGTGTGTTTGTTATTTGAACTATGGTGGTTTAATATAAAATTATGAGACCTGTAGTGCTATCTCAATGGTTTGATACGAATTCTGTCCATATTCCATAGTTGTAGGTTCATCTGTATGATAGACATGGCTAATGAAGACACTTTTTTTTGTGGAGTGTCTAGTTGGTCATGCGTCGAAGTACACTTGGTCCTGCAGCGAGGCGCTGTCGTCATTTGGAGGTGACAGGTTCAATCCCAGTCGGTAACTATAGAGCTTTCAAATTTTAAGCTGTCTAGTACGTCCTCTAATCTCTACTTTCTTCTCCTCCATCTATGAGCGCCAAATAATACTATGTGTTTAAATATTGAGCCAAACACACTACTGGCAACTCTGATCGTATTCTAGTATGAACCTAAGGCCTTGTCCACATCTATATGGAAGCACTAGACTTGAGTTTTGCACTTGTTTGAGCTCGTCAGTAGTATATATCCTTGACTGGACCCAGGATCAAACCCAGATCAATGGCTTGCGAGGCGGATGTGTAACCACTAGACCACGCTGCACACACTAGAAGCGACCAAATTATCACACTAGAATATCCCACTGTCACCCATCGTAGGCTATAGCTCAGAATTTGCCGATCGTGCGACTGACATCCGTCAATCAATGTGGCCCCGAATATTCTCGACCGGCAAGGCACACCAAGCCGCTTAAAGTCCAGCGATCAATAATCAAACTGATTTTTTTTTTTAAAAGCCAAATACTATGTGTGCTTATTTATGGACTGTTTCAGTGGCCTCAAAGGGTTCGCCAATTGTTTTCCTGTGCACTACAAGTAGAAGCACGTGTATGGACAGTGCTTGAATTCAAAGCGAACAAGTGCAATAACAAACAATTCAAAAGGAACGCCAATTTGAAAAATATCAGATGACGGTCGATATCTATGTATTCTCCAGACTTAGCACCTTCAGAAGAAGAAGAGTAAGAAGAAAATAGTGAAGAAGAAATTATGATAATTGAAAAATAAAAAATTGTCTGACCTGACCACAAAGCGTGAGACATGACAGCTTTTGTCTCCAGCCGATGTTTGAGGCTGGTGATCCTGGTCCAGGCTGAGGCTGTTGGGGCAACAAGCTGACTTTGCTGGTCTGGGTACTTCACCTGTGGGTGACAATACAGATATCACTGACAATAAGGCTTGCAATACTGGATAGTGTCATCTCATCTGGTATACTAGACAGTTTCAATAGTTACACATGCAGTAAAACCAGAATGCTTCACATCACGTTGATAAATGTCGCAGCAAAACCACAGTTATCTCAGATCATGTGGTTAACAATGGCAGCAAAACCACTATATCTCTCATCACATGTTAAATATGGCAGCAAAACCACAGCATCTCAATCATGTGGTTAAATATGGCAGCAAAACCACAGCATCTCACATCACGTGGTTAAACATGGTAGTTAAGCCACAGTTAAAACATGCCAGTAAACAATAACCAAGTATTAACTCAAGAGATACTCTTATAAACATGAAAATTAATACAATATAGAATATCACAGAAAACAAGACACAATTTATGGTCACAGGCTCTAAAGAGAACCAGGTTAGTAGATGAGGTGAGTATGGAAGAATGCTGGCAGCAGGTTAAAAGCATTGGAAAGAAATCATGTCTCTGCACACACAAAAATGAATTCATAAAGCACGGATAATGCCTGCGCCCTTTAACAAAATCGAAGAACAGAAAATAACAAAGCAAATTTAAACAATAGCAAAATATGAGCTACTAATATCAGAAAACACGAAAATACGCAGAAGAATAAAAAAAAAAGGTTAGGAAACGGATAAGGGCAGATAAAAGACAATATTTAGATGGCCTAGCATGAGAGGCATAAGTAGCAGCAGCAATAGAAAGCCGCAGAGACTTTTACAGTTAAAAAAGCTAGTTGGAGGATCTAGCAGTCTTGACTGCTAAATCTAGAATTTTTGGCTGTTTGTGATTTCTTGGCATATGTTCAATAGTTTGCTACTGCCGGTCTCCCTGGCGTAGGAAGTTAAGGACGTTGTTCGTAATCCCATATACTCTCGTACGAAACACAGCTACGCAAGCTTCGGCAGCGGATCGCGTCGCGTTGGCTACTTACGGAGGTATATGAGCCGGTTGTTCAGAAAGCAATGGCAAACTACTGAACGTAAAACTTGTCAAGGCATGAACAGCAGCTGAAAAATGCTGGTGTTAACTGCAATGTCCTGTAACAGGATATGCGGGGGGGGGGGGGGGGAACGTTTGCTACTGCTTTCTGAACAGTAGGCATTGTATGAAAAAAGAACGTAAGGCAGTCTGCTTCAAATTCAACCACAGCTGTGTTTCGAACATGGTATGCAGGATTAAGAATTGCATCTGTAACCCCTTCACCACAGAGTAGGCCCTACTTTTATAGTACCACATGGAAAATAGCAGGAGCATATAATTAACAAAGAGAACTGTTCATAACCAGTTATGCAAATATTTTCACCAACATTACAGATTAAATGCCAGTGTTTGAATATCTACGGTAAGTATAGATATTCATTTAAATCTTCATTGCATATACATGTTGTATGTCTAGCTATCCACAGAAAGCATATGTTCATGCATTCAGATCACCAATTTCAGTTATGGAAAACATTGAACCCGGGCCTCCATACATTCTAGATACCATTTTTTGTAGCATCCTGTAGGTGATGTCTATGGATCTTTCTTAGAACGCACTCAAAATTCATGAAAACATAGCAGCATATATAGGAACTGTACAGTACAATACTCCATATATATATATATATAAATACTCCATATAGTACAATACTCCATATATATATATATATAAATACTCCATATAGTACAATACAATATCCAAATACTCGTAGAATATGTTCTAATTCATGGAATAAACCATAGCAAACTACACAGGAAGTGGGTAGAGCAGTGGCTAGCCTGCCAGCCTGGATTGTTTTGTGTTTGAATCCCCACCCAGACAGATCTGTAAACTTGACCTCCTGGCTCCCAGGTTGACCCAACCTACATTGAGTACCAGGAAATTTTCTGGGAAGTCAAGGCAGCCAGTGTGACATTGACCACATTGCCTAAGGAGTGCAGATGGGAGTATATATATATATATATATATCATCTCATCATGTTCCTCTTGTACCTTGCGGTGTCGAGGTGAAGTATAGACATCGTGAGAGTGCCTGATCATGGGCTTCATATTATATATATATATATATATATATATATATATATATATATATATATATATATATATATATATATATATGCAATATTCCTCCAGGCGTTGGAAAGGGGTTCTTTACTTCACATAGGAAATGTATCCTGGAATACTGTTATCAAAATACTCATAGGATGTTTTTGATACATAAATTACAATGACGTAGGGAAACAATGCTGCAACTGTTTTATCATAGGAAGGTTTTTATACATAAATTAAAATGTATTAAATGAGGTAAGGAAATAATGCTGCAGCAGTTATCGAAACTGGGTGAGGGGGGGTTACAGGTGAGAGGACTGACTTCCCTGCACCGTGTTTTATCCTGCATGGTTAGGTCTGCGGCATAGTGGCCTGTCAAAAGCTTGGCATGGGAGTCTCCAACAAAATTTTGCTCAAGAACCAGAAACAAACTTACAACCTTTGGAGCACAAGGCAGGCAGTTGAATCACTCTGCCACAGAGGGGGAATACCCCCTCCCCCAGTTATCCAAATATTGTCACAAATAGAGCAGATCTGTTCTCAATACATATATGTGCTGCATACATGTCAGTATTCATAACTGACACAAATACTCAATTTCAGTTTGAGGCTATCAAAAATGACATAAAAGAGATTCACTGACAGTTATACAGCCAGTTCACTGCCCTTAATATTCAAGACTAGACAATCAATGAAAGGAATGTAAGTAGTAAATATTAAACAAGTCAGAAGTTGTATGAATCACAAGACTTTTATGACACAAGCAAACAGTGTTATGTCAGAAAACAAAGATCAAATAAGAAGCGAACCACTCAAGATCGTCATAAGATTTCAGGAAACAAAGATGAAACAAGTGAAACACTTAGATCATCACAGACAAATGGAAAAGGTAAGACCAGACAGAAGAAACTAACCCAACAATACACAGTCATATCCAGGGGGAATCACCAGTTTGTGCCACCCCAATAAAGCCATCAATGGGGAAATGTCACTCCACACAAAAATGAACAGAATGCCACATGGGACCTGACAGGACGCTGCACAGACAGCAAAAATGGATCATCATGTTATGAAATGAAAATGGATGTCTTCACAGTATGAATACTTTAACTCTCTATGTCCTGACAGTTGTTGCTTTAACTCTTTCTGCCCCAAACCATTGTTGCTTAACTTAACAAAAAGCAAAGGACCCGTTTCCACACCTTGAGGTGTTTTGAGTTGAGTCAAGAACCCACATCACAGAACTCGGGACATTCCCACACGTGCTCCATCCTCAAATTCACAGAACTCGAGACATTCCCATACGTGCTCCATCCTCAACTTCACAGGCCAGAAAAACAGAGTCCCAATACTAATGGTACCAGTAGCAGTCTGATTGTGTCTGCCTGGCCTTTCCTGAGTCTTAAGTGTCAATCAGATCCTCTGCTCACTCTTTCCTGAGTCTTAAGTGTCAATCAGATCCTCTGCTCACTCTTTCCTGAGTCTTAAGTGTCAATCAGATCCTCTGCTCACTCTCTGCAGCATCATTCTCTCCTGGCCATGATGATCTACCTGTTCTTCTGCACTCTACACACGACCCTATAGTCCCCGATCATGTCTGCCTGATCATATCATGATATCATACATATCATACATGATATCATACATGATATCATACATAACATACAAACAATACATGATATCATACATAACATACAAACAATACGTGATGTCAGCCCTATATTTTATATGTAAACACCATGGGGTCAATATGGCATTGGTCGCCTCTACTGCCCAGAACATATCTTCACACCCACCTGAGACTGGGTCGAGCCAGGTGCCCATCATGGCTGGGTATTTCAGCTTGTCCAGCTACTAGCTAGTGTGCTGCCTGCTCTCTACCTCAGTTACTGCTTTGGCTGGATATTTCAGCTTGTCCAGCTACTAGCTAGTGTGCTGCCTGCTCTCTACCTCAGTTACTGCTTTGGCTGGATATTTCAGCTTGTCCAGCTACTAGCTAGTGTGCTGCCTGCTCTCTAACTCAGTTACTGCTTTGGCTGGATATTTCAGCTTGTCCAGCTACTAGCTAGTGTGCTGCCTGCTCTCTAACTCAGTTACTGCTTTGGCTGGATATTTCAGCTTGTCCAGCTACTAGCTAGTGTGCTGCCTGCTCTCTAACTCAGTTACTGCTTTGGCTGGATATTTCAGCTTGTCCAGCTACTAGCTAGTGTGCTGCCTGCTCTCTAACTCAGTTACTGCTTTGGCTGGATATTTCAGCTTGTCCAGCTACTAGCTAGTGTGCTGCCTGCTCTCTAACTCAGTTACTGCTTTGGCTGGATATTTCAGCTTGTCCAGCTACTAGCTAGTGTGCTGCCTGCTCTCTAACTCAGTTACTGCTTTGGCTGGATATTTCAGCTTGTCCAGCTACTAGCTAGTGTGCTGCCTGCTCTCTAACTCAGTTACTGCTTTGACTGGATATTTCAGCTTGTCCAGCTACTAGCTAGTGTGCTGCCTACTCTCTAACTCAGTTACTGCTTTAAACAACATGATTTGTTTTTGTGCATTCACTCACTTTGAAGTCAAGCGTAGTCCACACACATGCTCCTACTTCGGGTGGATTGGACTCATTTTTGTGTGTGAATTAGCTTTCCCTGTTACCAGTGTCCCACGCCATCAGGCTCTGACTTTAGAGGTATTTGTAATTTACGTCCGCAAGTCAGGGATGAGAAGTCAACATTTTAGTCCAACTGACTGGTGTAGGGGTTGAACCCGCTACCTCGTCAAGAGCAGACCAGATGTTTAAGTACAAGTGCTGTTATCCATTCCAACAAACATGACAACACAAATGACAACAGACATTTATGAACATTTCTCAACCAGACACATGTCTGCATGTCACCTGTAGTCTGTCGACTCCCAACACATTCATTTCTCACGATATCTGTCACATGTCAATGTGATTTTACATTCCTTTTTCCAATGGGCACATTTATGTTAGTTAATGGATTACAGCAAAACATGAGTGGATACAAAGGAGTTAACATAATAACACAACAGGTTGATAGATTTGACTGAAATAGAAAGAATGAAAGCAACTACTGGAGTAGATCAGCATCTTTCAGCTGATTGTTGATTTCTTGGCAAGATTACGCTCAGTAGTTTGCCACCGCTTTCTGAGCGACCGGCTCCATACTCTCATAAGTCACTGGCGCGAGTTGAGCCGCTTCCAATTCTCGTGCGCTCACGTCAACCACGAGAGTGTTCGGGGTTACAGAGAAAGCTGCTAACTCCTCGGCCAGGGAGACCGGCAGCTGTCAGAGTAGCCGGTGAAATAACATGGTTTGAGGTGTAAAAGTCAGTCAGGTGGCAACCTCCTGCCAAACTTATTCAATATGTATGTAGAAAATGTCATGAAAACATCGCAGCTATGCTTCGAGTATGGTATGCAGGATTAAGAATTGCATTCGTAACCCCTTCACCACAAAGCCAGCTCTGAAGCGTCTGTCAAGAGACACAATGAAAATGAAGGGTCGACCAGCACGAAGATGGACACAGGACACTGCAGACACCCTGGGCATGAGGGTGTAGGAGGTGATGACAGCGATGTTCTGCAATGGACCTGCTACATGATGACTGAAGTAGAGAAAGATGCGGTGGCACAGTGGTTTGTGTGCTGGCCTGCCAAGACAGGGGTCTGGGTTTAATCCCCAGCAAAGACAGGATTATTTTATTCCGAAGAGTATGACTCTGGGGTTGAACCAGACTCATAAGATAATAATATGATGATAAGATGATAATTTTTCAGAATTGTCTAGGAAGGAAAGATGATGAGGAATGGAACTGACCACCTCACTTCATATGCTTTAAGCTAGAATATGTGTGGGTCTAACATTTCACACACCAATGACTAACAGTACCTTTAATGGATTAGAGAGAGAGTTAATGTAACATCTGGACTTCCGGTCGCCATCATGGCGGTTAGGTGCTGAGCCGTTAAGGCCTGTGGCGTGTTTATGCTTGTAGCTACGGTTTACAATCACATTTTCCTCATGTTGGACTGGTAGTTTATGGTTCCGTCGCTCTGCTACTGAGTGAGTGTGTGGGCGACACCGTGAGCTGTGAAATTCACGTGAAATGCTTTTACATCTGTCCTGTACAGTGAACTGCATGTTCAGAACAATGGCTACCGGCGGTTGCTGAATTGACTGATTTACCTTTTCGGTTCATGAGTGCATTTTTCGGGAGACTCTTGGGAGTTGGCGCTGAAGCTGCGGAGTTCATGCTTTGTGCGACACTTTCGGCGGGTCGACTTGTGGTAAAAGACCAAGCCATGTTAGAAAACCCAGGTCAATGAGGTCTTTCTGGTGATTGACGAGTCAACCGACGATGAACTGTGGTATTCGTGGATGAATTTTGTGTTGACATTCTGACGGCGGCATTATGCACAGTGTACCTGTGCGGGCTTGTTGGATTGCTGAGACTCCCGTCTATTCCACTTTTCACATTGGACAGTGGGGAGCATTTTGTGTGATATTCGCTGGCACGGGAATGGAGCATAATGGGGACGACCCGTTGCCGTTTAGTTGGAACCTCGACTAACTAACTAATGTAACATCTGGCTGGGACATGAACATTTTGTCAAGAGAATGATTAGTTAGCATAGAACTGTCGTTATTAGTCCATATATGCTGGAAGAGATGTTCAGGAGGAGATGTTCAGGGGGAGATGTCCAGGAGGAGATCGGAGCGTTTATGAACCTGTCTGGAGTGCGAGCTTAATGATCCTCACAAATCACTAATCTAGCTGAGACAGAATATTTTAAAGTAAAAACCAGAGCAGAGAGGGTAATGTAACCTCTCTCAGAGACAGAATATATTAAAGTAAAAACCAGAGTAGAGAGGGTAATGTAACATCTGTCTGAGACAGAATAAGTTAAAGTAAAAACCAGAATAGAGAGGGTAATGTAACATCTGTCTGGGACAGAGAGTATTAAAGTAACAAAGCAGAGAGGGTAATGTAACATTTGAGTGGGGCAGAAATGATTAAAGTGACATCTGATTGGGACAGAAGGGATTAAAGTTACAGAGCAGAGAGGGTAATGTAACATCTGACGGACTGAAGGGATTAAAATAACAGAGTAGAGAGGGTAATCTAGCATCTGACTGGGACAGTAGGGGATTAAAGTTACAGAGCAGAGAGGGTAATGTAACATCTGACGGACTGAAGGGATTAAAATAATGGAGTAGAGAGGGTAATCTAGCATCTGACTAGGACAGAAGGGATTAAAGTTACAGAGCAGAGAGGGTAATGTAACATCTGAGTGGGACAGAAGGGATGAAAGTGACATCTGACAGGGACGGAAGGGATTAAAGTAATGGAGTAAAGAGGGTAATGAAACATCTGTCTGGGACAGAAGGTATTAAAGTAATGGAGTAGAGAGGGTAATGTAACATCTAACTGGGACAGAAGGGATGAAAGTGACATCTGACTGGGACAGAAGGGATTAAAGTAACTATTAGAGAGAGTAATGTAACATCTGACTGAGACAGAAGGGATTAAAGTAACTATTGGAGTAGATAGGGTAATGTAACATCTGAGTAGGATAGAAGGGATTAAAGTAACATCTGATTGGGACAGAAGGAATTAAAGTAAATATTGGAGTAGACAGGGTAATGTAACATCTGATTGGGACAGAAGGGATGAAAGTGACATATGACTGGGACACAAGGGATGAAAGTGACATCTGATTGGGACAGAATGGATGAAAGTGACATCTGACTGGGACAGAAGGGATGAAAGTGACATCTGACTGGAACAGAAGGGATGAAAGTAACTATTGGAGTAGAGAGGGTAATATAACATCTGTCTGGGACAGAAGGAATTAAAGTAACTATTGGAGTGGAGAGGCTAATGTAACATCTGACTCAGACAGAATAGATTAAAGTAACTATTGGAGTAGAGAGGGTAATGTAACATCTGTCTGGGACAGAAGGAATTAAAGTAACTATTGGAGTGGAGAGGCTAATGTAACATCTGACTCAGACAGAAGAGATTAAAGTAACTATTGGAGCAGTGAGGGTAATGTAACATCTGACTCAGACAAAATAGATTAAAGTAACTATTGGAGTAGAGAGGGTAATGTAACATCTGACTCAGACAGAATAGATTAAAGTAACTATTGGAGTAGAGAGGGTAATGTAACATCTGACTCAGACAGAATAGATTAAAGTAACTATTGGAGAAGAGAGGGTAATGTAACATCTGACTCAGACAGAAGATATTAAAGTAACTATTGGAGTAGAGAGGGTAATGTAACATCTGACTCAGACAGAAGAGATTAAAGTAACTATTGGAGCAGAGAGGGTAATGTAACATCTGACTCGGACAGAAGAGATTAAAGTAACTATTGGAGAGTTTGGGGGACTGAGGGAGGGAGGGGAATATGTGTGTGTGATGTGTGTCCCTGAAGCAGTTTGCTGTTATGACTCTGTGATGTGTTAGGGCCATCACACTTTGCAAGGCTGAATGCATTGAGGAATAGGTGTAGGAATTGATCCCACTACCCCACCGTCAGCACATAAGAAGTTACAGAGTGAGTACTCCTATCCTTCTAGCCAGGCTAACTGCTACTGAACATTTAACCCACAGATGTGGCACACTACACTGACAGCTACTGAACATTCTCCCACAGATGTGGCACACTGCACTGACAGCTACTGAACATTCTCCCACAGATGTGGCACACTATACTGACAGCTACTGAACATTCTCCCACAGATGTGGCACACTATACTGACAGCTACTGAACATTCTCCCACAGATGTGGCACACTATACTGACAGCTACTGAACATTCTCCCACAGATGTGGCACACTATACTGACAGCTACTGAACATTCTCCCACAGATGTGGCACACTATACTGACAGCTACTGAACATTCTCCCACAGATGTGGCACACTATACTGACAGCTACTGAACATTCTCCCACAGATGTGGCACACTATACTGACAGCTACTGAACATTCTCCCACAGATGTGGCACACTATACTGACAGCTACTGAACATTCTCCCACAGATGTGGCACACTATACTGACAGCTACTGAACATTCTCCCACAGATGTGGCACACTGCACTGACAGCTACTGAACATTCTCCCACAGATGTGGCACACTGCAGTTACAGCTACTGAACATTCTCCCACAGATGTGGCACACTGCACTGACAGCTACTGAATATTCTCCCACAGATGTGGCTCACTATACTGACAGCTACTGAACATTCTCCCACAGATGTGGCACACTATACTGACAGCTACTGAACATTCTCCCACAGATGTGGCACACTACACTGACAGCTACTGAACATTCTCCCACAGATGTGGCACACTGCTCTGACAGCTACTGAACATTCTCCCACAGATGTGGCACACTACACTGACAGCTACTGAAAATTCTCCCACAGATGTGGCACACTACACTGACAGCTACTGAACATTTTCCCACAGATGTGGCACACTGCAGTGACAGCTACTGAACATTCTCCCACAGATGTGGCACACTAAACTGACAGCTACTGAACATTCTCCCACAGATGTGGCACACTAAACTGACAGCTACTGAACATTTTCCCACAGATGTGGCACACTGCAGTGACAGCTACTGAACATTCTCCCACAGATGTGGCACACTGCAGTGACAGCTACTGAACATTCTCCCACAGATGTGGCACACTGCAGTGACAGCTACTGAACATTCTCCCACAGATGTGGCACACTGCAGTGACAGCTACTGAACATTCTCCCACAGATGTGGCACACTATACTGACAGCTACTTAACATTCACCCACAGATGTGTCACACTACACTGACAGCTACTGAACATTCTCCCACAGATGTGGCACACTGTACTGACAGCTAC
Organism: Cepaea hortensis; assembly: GCA_963921405.1. Classification (NCBI taxonomy): domain Eukaryota; kingdom Metazoa; phylum Mollusca; class Gastropoda; order Stylommatophora; family Helicidae; genus Cepaea; species Cepaea hortensis. The sequence goes on from OY992888.1 coordinate 49,757,644, forward strand.
TTAACATTCTCCCACAGATGTGGCACACTGCACTGACAGCTACTGAACATTCTCCCACAGATGTGGCACACTGTAGAGACCAGGTCAAGTTGCCACCAGCCTCATCCACTTATATTCACCTCCTTCTGTGGACAATTAGGACTTCATCATACTTTCAGATCCTCATATAGTTTCAGATCTTCATATAATCTGATTCTACAAATCTGAAGTCTAATCAATTGTAAGAGTAATGAGGCAACTCAAAATTAACATAATTAGCACTTGAAAACAGAATATATGCTGACATATTCAGCTTGCAGCATACATAAAGTTGTCATTGCTAAGATGACACACAAAAAACACGGCTGAGTTCAGAAACTTCGTTGTCGACATTAATCACAAAATAATGAATATTCCTCACTCCCGGGAATTAGAAATTCTATACAATACATGCACAACAAAAACAGCAATTTTTCTAAGCAGTTTCTGAGCAATCCGGCCAGTAATGAACCAATTATCACATGCTTTTGGTAATCTTGTTGGACATTTCAGGAGCAGGGCTTTATCATTTCCATGACACTGATACTTTTTGTACATTTTTAAAGGATTTTGTGTAATGTGTATTTTTATATAATATAAAAATAAGTTTATGTAATTATTAATATGGCATTAGATAATGAGCAGGATAGATTATGTTGTTTAATGTGGACATTAGATATTTTAGGTTCAGGTGTTATATGTAAACATTATATATTGTAGAGTGTAATTCAGCTGTTGGATGTGGACATTAGATATTTTAGGTTCAATTGTTGGATATGGACATTAGATACTGTGGAGTGAGGTTCAGTTGTTGGATGTTGACGTTAGATATTGTAGAGTGGGGTTCAGTTGTTGGATGTGGACATTAGATATTGTAGAGTGAGGTTCAGTTGTTGGATGTGGACATTAGATATTGTAGAGTGGGATTCAGTTGTTGGATGAGGACATTAGATATTGTAGAGAGAGGTTCAGTTGTTGGATGTTGACATTAGATATTGTAGAGAGAGAGGTTCAGTTGTTGGATGAGGACATTAGATATTGTAGTGTGAGGCTCAGTTGTTGGATGCTGACATTAGATATTGTAGAGAGAGAGAGAGAGGTTCAGTTGTTGGATGAGGACATTAGATATTGTAGAGAGAGGTTCAGTTGTTGGATGAGGACATTAGATATTGTAGAGTGAGGTTCAGTTGTTGGATGAGGACATTAGATATTGTAGAGTGAGGTTCAGTTGTTGGATGTGGACATTAGATACTGTGGAGTGAGGTTCAGTTGTTGGATGTGGACATTAGATATTTTAGGTTCAGGTATTGGATGTGAACATTTGATATTGTAGAGTGAGGTTCAGTTGTTGGATGTGGACATTAGATATTGTAGAGAGAGTGGTTCAGTTAATAAATGTGGGCTTTAGAAATTGGAGAGAGAGATTAAGATGTTGGATGTGGACATCAGATATTCTAGAGACAAGTTTATTTGTTATATAAGAACATTAACTATGAGAGAGGTTCACTTGTTGGATGAGGACATTAGATATTGTAGAGTAAGGTTCAGTTGTTGGATGTGGACAGATATTGCAAAGAGAGATTCAGTTGTTGGAGGTGGACATTAGTTATTGTAGAGAGAGGTTTAATTGTTAGATTTTTTTTTTTTTTTTTTTTTTTTTTTTTTTTTTTTAGCATATCCTTTTTACAGGACATAGCTGTCAACACCAGCATCTTTCAGCTGTATGTTGATCTCTTGGCAAGATTACGCTCAGTAGTTTGCCATTGCTTTCTGAGCGGCCGGCTCACATACCCCGTAAGGTACCGATGCGATTCGAACCACTGCTGATTTGAACCGTCATCACGTTACCTGACGAGAGTATACGAGATTACGGAGAAAAGTCATAACCTCTAAGCCACGAAGCCGGCAATTGTTAGATACAGACATTAAATATTGTAGAGAGAGGTTTAGTTGTTGGATGTCAACATCATATACTGTAGAGAAGTTTAGTCGTTAGATGAAGACATGATTTTGTATGGGAGAGCTTCAGTTCATCATCATGAATATCATCATGTGATTTGTGTCTCATCATGTGTTTCCACACACTACCATCTCTAACAGTATGTACCAATTTATGGCATGGGCAATCATGTGTCTCCACACACTACCAATGATGGTACTTGTCTCAGAATAATGGGGTGGACTGACAGGTGGCTCAGCTATCCCACAGAAATGCCATATATCTTATGATGGGAGCATCATGCAAATATGAGCCAGTATAAGCTCATGCCACAGGAATAGGATATGAACTGGACACCTCAGTAACAAACCAAACTGCTAGCTAGCAGGTATCATCAGGACAAAGGACAAACGAGACATCAAACTGGGCCTGGTTCCCCAAAGACAGACAGTGTGAGCTGCAGTTCAAACACAGGGCCACATAAGTACACACATGTATCTACAGGAAATGGCCATGGTCACTAGCCATCGATTCTGTCAATTTACAAGCCATGGAATCCATCAACTTGCTGACAATCTTCTTCTTCTTCTTCAGCTTTCCGAGCCATTGAGGTTCTTTGCTGCAAATACAATCCGTCTCCATTCGTCTCTCTGGTGGACCTTCTCTTGCCAGTCGTTGATTCCAAGTGCTTGTAGGGCTGTACATGTATTATCTCTCCACCGTCTTCTTGGTCTACCTCGGGGTCTACGGTCATTTATTTCCTGAGTGTAAGCGAGTTTTGTTATTATCTTCCATTCTTTCTATATGCCCCAGCCATTGTAGTCTATTAGCCTTCATGATACCAGTGATTAGCGGGGACTTAATCAGATCATAAATGTCTTTGTTACTTCTTCTTTTCCACTCTCCACTTTGTGTATCCCTAATGGGTCCAAAGATGACAATGAATCTACCAAAAATATTAGCCATCAACTCAACCAGCATACTTGTCATGAATCTGCCAACTTAATAGCCACTGACTTCATCAACTTACTAGACAATGACTCCATCAACTTACTAGCCATTGACTCCATCAACTTACTAGCCACTGGCTCCATCAACTTACTAGCCATTGACTCCATCAACTTACTAGCCAATGACTCCATCAACTTACTAGCCAATGACTCCATCAACTTACTAGCCAATGACTCCTTCATCTTACTAGCCAATGACTCCATCAACTTACTAGACAATGACTCCATCAACTTACTAGCCAATGACTCCAACAACTTACTAGCCACTGACTCCATCAACTTACTAGCCACTGACTCCATCAACTTACTAGCCACTGACTCCACCAACTTACTAGCCAATGACTCCATCAACTTACTAGCCAATGACTCCATCAACTTACTAGCCAATGACTCCATCAACTTACTAGCCATTGACTCCATCAACTTACTAGCCAATGACTCCATCAACTTACTAGCCAATGACTCCATCAACTTACTAGCCAATGACTCCATCAACTTAGTAGCCAAAGACTCCATCAACTTACTAGCCAATGACTCCATCAACTTACTAGCCAAAGACTCCATCAACTTACTAGCCAATGACTCCATCAACTTACTAGCCAATGACTCCATCAGCTTACTAGTCACTGACTCCATCAACTTACTAGCCAATGACTTCATTAAATTATTAGCCACTGACTCCATCAACTTACTAGCCAATGACTCTATCAAATTACTAGCCAATGACTCCATCAACTTACTAGCCAATGACTCCATCAACTTACTAGCCAATGACTCCATCAACTTACTAGACAATGACTCCATCAACTTACTAGCCAATGACTCCATCAACTTACTAGCCAAGGACTCCATCAACTTACTAGCCAATGACTCCATCAACTCACTAGACAATGTCTCTGTCAACTTACTAGACAATGACTCCATCAACTTACTACACAATGGCTCCGTCAACTTACTAGACAATTACCCCATCAACTTACTAGCCACTGACTCCATCAACTTACTAGCCAATGACTTCATCAACTTATTAGACAATGGCTCCGTCAACTTACTAGCCAATGACTCCATCAACTTACTAGCCAATGACTCCATCAACTTACTAGACAATGACTCCATCAACTTACTAGCCAATGACTCCATCAACTTACTAGCCAAGGACTCCATCAACTTACTAGCCAATGACTCCATCAACTCACTAGACAATGGCTCTGTCAACTTACTAGACAATGACTCCATCAACTTACTAGACAATGGCTCCGTCAACTTACTAGACAATTACTCCATCAACTTACTAGCCACTGACTCCATCAACTTACTAGCCAATGACTTCATCAACTTATTAGACAATGGCTCCGCCAACTTACTAGCCAATGACTCCATCACCTTACTAGACAATGGCTCCGTCAACTTATTAGACAATGACTCCATCAACCTACTAGACAATGACTCCATCAACTTATGAGAGTATACAGCCGGTCGCTCAGAAAGTCGTGGCGTGCTGATGAGCATAATCTAGCCTAGGAATCAACATACAGCTGAAAGATGCTGGTGTTGACCGCAATATCCTGAAACAGGATGGATATGCAGAAGAAAAAAAAAATATTATTATTATTATCATCATCACCATGCTTATTACCCTCCTCCTCTTCTAGTTGTTCTTATTATTATTCTTTCCTCCTTGTCTTCTTCTTCTTCTTCTTCTTCTTCTTCTTCTTCTTCTTCTTCTTCTTCTTCTTCTTCTTCTCCTTCTTCTTCTTCTTCTTCTTCTTCTTCTTCTTCTTCTTCTTCTTCTTCTTCTTATTATTATTATTATTATTATTATTATTATTATTATTATTATTATTATTATTATTCCTCTCCTCCTTCTCATTTTCTACCTGCCCTTCTTCCCTTCGTCTGTTAACGGAGCATACCCCCACATATAACTCAATCCGAGCCCTTTTGTAAACGTATTCAATCAAGGTAGGAGTTTGCAGCCAACATTATTTACACGATGACATAGTCAGCCTCGGACTAACCCTCCTTGGCACTTACGACATGCATAACAATGTACAGTGTTGGAGTTATTTGCTGTCTTGATTAAACCCCATAAACACACGAACCAGTACTTTATCCACGTAACATAAAAATGAAGAGAGTTTAATTATTTTGACAGATTCCCTGCCAAACAAATAGTACGTATTTGGACCAAATAAACATGGATGGCGGAGAATGGGAAGTAGGGGTGTGTCACAGTTATGACTTATAAGTTGTTAAAATGGTAGCAGACATGTATTTTATATCAAGTTAAAGAGGGTTCCATGGGTAAAACTATTGTATTGATATTTTAACTTTAGTTTGATTTATAAGCCCTGGCAGTTATGGGAAGTTTGCATAAGACAATTTATCATCCCATGGTAATGAATCAGTTAAGCAAGACAGAGAAGTATGTTTGTGATAATATGTTACTCAAGAGAAGTTCAGCAAGACAGAGAAATGACAGGATCATTTCATTACAGCATCTATGCCATTGTTGGTATGTGCCAAAATATCTTCTCATGCTGAGGAACAGAGGCAATAAGCCCAAGCAGTTGCCATATGCTTGAGTAAAACACAAAGTACAGGAGCCTTGTATAAGCCTTAAGTAATGTATTTGGTGCTAGCCCTGTATTTGTATAGACCAGTCAGCCACTGGATGGGTGCTGTGGTCAGGATCATGCTGACTGCCAGGGCATTGCCTGGTAGCAATTTAGGCTGTGCCAGTCTGAAGCCTGAGTCAGCTCAACAATAGCTCTGATGGGGATTTGAACACATGAGCACCAGGCCATAGTACACTATTGAGGCTCCCTTTCATGTACATACAGGCTAGGAATTTGTTTTAAAACCTCAAGCCTTATCTGTGATCAGAGACACCTCCACAGTGTGTGAGTTGAACATTCTGAAACCTCAGTCACCAGCTGTCCTTTTTTTTTTAAACAAAACATTTATCTCATTGAAATAATACCCTGAAGTCCAACAAGCTTGCTGCTGTTAACCTGATGAGTGTTGAAACTGAAATGTAGGTAATAGCTGAGAGTTGGTAGTGTTCTTATATATATGTGTATATATATATATATATATATATATATATATATATATATATATATATATATATATATATATATATATGTGTGTGTGTGTGTGTGTGTGTGTTGCTCATGTACACACATATATACACGCATATACATATATATACATATATACACATATACATGTATACACACATATACATGTATACACCCATATACATTTACACATATACATATATATTTACACACACTCACCTACCTACCTACCTACCTTTCCCTCACACAATTGCCTTTAAAAGATGCTATGCACTATATGAGTTAACAATCTTTGAGAAAGTTTGCAAAGAAACACTAAACCCTTGTAACCAGTGGGTTAATTTTCTAACCATTGAAGAGAGAATACAAGTTTGCAGAGCACGCGCCTACCTCAGAGTTAACGCAAACACACAACATCCACTGCATAGTGAAATTATGAAGGTGAAGGGCAGCAGGTTAAATAGAGGACGGTCGTGGATGGGTCAAGCCGAAGACATTCTTCAACAGGTGTGTTCACTTGAGGACTTAGAACCTGGCGAGGAGTGGGTACAAGTGCCAACAGATTTCTGCACATCCTTTTCAGTTTGCATCCAACTAGATCAGTGGTTCTCAACCTTTTTTGGCCCGTTCCCCCCTTCACCATATTTTCAGAACGTCATTCCAACACTCCAACTTTCCAAAATTGTCAGCCTCAAAAGGTGCATTAAAAATAACATGCCTATAATAGTGAAAATATTTATTTTCTTCCATAGTTGTACATAACCTTCACATGTAAAGATACATTTTATAGTGTAGCTTTCTACAGTTAATAGCAAATGAATATGCTGATGGATATTAAAACTTAAATAGAAGCATTTTTACATTAGCAATATTTTATTAAAACACCACATTAATCATACTACAATAAACAAACAGTTAAAACGTCAAAGAATTATAGCTTAATATACGACACCAGGATGCCAGAAAATTTTGCTCCATCAAACAAAATGCTCATTACAAAATCTGGATATTGTAGATTCGTAATTTAAATGAAAATTGTAATCAATGAGAACACTGTGATTGTTTTTCCCGCAGCAATTCTGAAATACGCGGAGGAGTGCTTGAAAGGGCACAACGGAGATGGTTTTCAACATCTAATCTGTTGCGTCATTTCGTTTTAATTTCTAGCAGAGCTGAAAAGCCTGACTCACAAAGATATGTTGACGCAAATGGAAGCAATGCACGGATTGCTTTTTCTGCCACTTTTGGGTATGAACCGCACATTAAAGGCCAAAATTCCGTGATTGGTTTCTCACTGAACACATCCTTTGCCTCCGAATCATTTTTCAGCTCCAGAAATTCATCTTGACAATCATCAGAAACTTTTTCAACTGATAATTTGAATGGGTTTCGCACCAAATCCAGCTCATCATCACTAAGTTCAGGAAAATATCGCTCAAATTCATTTTCTAGCGCAGTCAAATGCTGCACAATTTCATTTTTTTGCAAATTGTGGAAGTACTTGGTCTTTACCATCAACAACGAGAACGGATGACAGCTTCTCAAACATTGCAACATTTGTCATATTGACCTTTCTTTTCCAGTTTTCCAGCTTCCTCATAAAAGCTCTCAAGGCATCCACACATTGTATGATATTTGAATTCCTTCCTTGCATCTGAAGACTGAGTTTATTCAACTGCTCAAAAATATCAACTAAATAGGCAAGGCGCATGATCCATTCCTCATCATTCAGCCAGGCGAAAAAGTCCATCTTACCCTGAACTTCAAAAAATAATTTGAGCTCGTCTCTCAGCTCATATACTCGCGCAGTTACATTTCCTCTTGACAGCCATCGAACATGTGTGTAGAAAAGAAGCAAATGGTGGCCTGCATCCATGTCAACGCATAACTGCTTAAAAAGCCGTGAGTTGAGAGCTCCTCCTTTGATAAAATTCACTATCTGAACGGTTTGATCCAAAACCTTCCCCAAAGGAGCTGGAAGTGTTTTGGAGGCCAGTGCTTGACGATGGATCATGCAATGAATGCCTTTTACTTTTGGGGCACGTTTCTTCACACTAACTTGAAATCCTGATTTGGTCCCCAACATAGCTGGTGCTCCATCTGTACAGCACCCACACATATTATCCCGTAAAAGATTTTCTGATTCAAGGAAATATGAAACCTTTTCCAAAATATCAGAGGCCATGGTAGTTGTTTCAAGAGGAGAACAAAAAAGAAGTTCTTCTTTAAATGATCCTGAATGCACATACCTTGCAAACACTATCAACTGAGAACACGATGCCACATCAGTCGATTCATCAATTTGAATTGAATAGAGCCCAAATGCTGCAGACTTGATTTCTTGCACAACTTGATCCTTGAAGTCATTGGCCATATCGCTGATCCTCCTTTGAACAGTGTCGTTTGATAGTGAAACCGCTGCAAGTTTTTTCTCTGATTCATTTCCCAACACAATTTCTACCATCTTGAGACAACAAGGTTTGATCAAAGATTCCCCGATTGTATGTGGTTTTTTCTGCTTCGCTATCTCCATTGCTACGACATAGGAAGCTTCAGTAACCTTTTGGTTTGTTTCTTGGAATACCCCTGTTAAATCCAGTCTCATCCTTTTGACAGCATTCCCAAGACGTTCAAAATAGGTTTTGTCCTTGTCCTTGTATTGAGGATGAACATTCAACAAATGATTCCTCAACTGTGTCGGTTTCATAGAATCATTTGACAAAATTTTACTACAAATAACACACTGAGGTCGTTCTTCTCCGTTGATGACGATATTTGTGAATCCATAATTCAAATAAGACAGGTCATACTTTCGTTTCTTGATACTCATCATGGGCTTCAGATTCTATAAATATAAAACGATAAAGTCAAGATCAACACACATAAACACCCACAGACGTGTATACACAGCCACACGCACATATATACGTACGTACACACACACACACACAATTATATTGCATATCCTATTTACAGTACATCGCTGTCAACACCAGCATTTTACTGCTGTTGTTGCTGTCTGGGCAAGTTTTACGTTCAGTAGTTTGTTCAGTTCAGTAGCAATATATATATATATATATACTAATACAAACACACGCACACTCATATATATATATATATATATATATATATATATATATATATATATATATATATATATATATATATATACCAGTCTCCCTGATGAAGTAGTTAAGGACGCTGTTCGTAATCCCGTATACCCAGGTACGAAACACAGCTGCGCGAGATTCGCCAGCGGATCGCGTTGCATCAGTTTCTTATGGAAAAGTATGTGAGCCGGACGTTCAGAAAGCAATAGCAAACCACTGAACATAAAACTTGCCAAGACATCAACAGCAGCTGTAAAATGCTGGTGTTGACTGCAATGCCCTGTAAATAGGATATGCAATATATATATATATATATATATATATATATATATATATATATATATATATATATATATATATATATATATCCACGAGTCAACTTACGTCTTAAAAAGACAAGTCTCCTTACCTCTGCAAGAATAATAATTTGAAAAGCTGAGACGTGTAGATTCGTAAACAATGGAGGGATCTCGGTAATCGGTTTCTGTTTTAATGCGATCTTGAAATAATCGGGAAATTTAACATGATGAGTACTCTAAACCTCATTAAAACGGAGAAGCAATAACAAAAAATACGTAAGTTACCGCAAATAAAATCTCTGGTAAAATACGGAACCTAAATTATAGAGGCTAGGTAGAAGGAAAAGAACCGTATATTATGGAGGGAAAACAATATCAAGTAATCAGTTCTTGTATTAACGCGATCTTGAAATAATCGGGGGATTTAACGTCACGAGTACACTTAATATCCCGATCATGTTTTGTGTGGTCCTGAAGCCAATATTTGACAATGTCTTCATTCCCCCCCCCCCCCCCTGGAAACCCTCAAATTCCCCCCTGGGGGGGGGGGGGAATTCCCCACCGGTTGAGAACCACTGAACTAGATAGAAAATGCAGACAAGAAAATCCGGCTGCTGTGGAGGCTGAAGTACAAGCGTTGATTTTCGAGAATTCGCTAGACGGTGATGCTTCATTTACACAGATGGGTCGGTCGTCCGACATGTGAGAAGCTCATGGGCCTTTACGGCTCAGGTCGGAGGGAGAATTGTGAAGGAGGACTCTGGTGCTTTCACTGAAGCCACAAGTAGCCTGACCATGGAAGTCATGGCAGTAAGTAAAGCAATAACATGGCTCGAGGCACATTCACTAGGGCATGTTTCCTTAGCGACTCAATGAACATGATCAAGAGGATAGAGGAGGGGTCGATCCGAAGAGAATGGTTGCTGCCTCTGAAGCGGGCTCGGCTGGCAAAGATTAGTTTCATCTTCGTGCCAGGGCATGCGGGAGTACAAGGAAATGAGCGGGCTGACAAGCTCGCAGGTGAGGCTACGGTGGAGGGCGGACGCGCCATGGACCAGGCTGACATTCTGAATGCTCTACGAGAAGTAAGACTTTTGCGTGAACCAAGTGATGACTGTGAATCTACAACCATGGCCAGACTGCGAGAACAGCAAATTAAAAGAGGGGTGGCCAAACAAGAACACTACGCAGAAAGCCAAAGAAGATTGATAAACCAACACAGAACTGGTGTCGTGAGCCGCTACATGATGCGGGATTTGCTGAGGAGGGGATCCGAGCACTTACGGACTGAATGGTTCGATGTGCAATGAGGATGATCTTTCGACTAACTAACCAGTGTTTTAAAATACAGAAACCAGTATGCTATCGATAAAGGGGGTTTGCTATTATTCAGCCTTTTTTTTCTTTTTTGCATTCACTTGTTTTGAACTTAAGTGTAGTCCATACATGTACTACTGCCTATAGTGCACTGGGCTGATTTTTTAGATTAGCCTATTACCTGTGCCCCTCATCATCAGGTGAACCCACTCCGACTTCAGAGGTTTTTGAGCTTATGACGTAGTGTGGGGAAAAAATATGACTAAGAGAAATGGATGAATACAAACCACACATACAGGCTAATGATTCAACAAAAGTCATCAATGGAACAATCTGAATAAAATGATTATAAATGTGTACACCAGCAACACAAATGTGTGCATCCCTAAGTACAGGTCCCATCTATAAATGTGTACACCAGCAACACAAATGTGCACTTCCCTAGGCACAGGTCCCATCTATAAATGTGTACACCAGCAACACAAATGTGCACTTCCCTAGGCACAGGTCCCATCTATAAATGTGTACACCAGCAACACAAATGTGCACTTTCCTAGGCACAGGTCCCATCTATAAATGTGTACACCAGCAACACAAATGTGCACTTCCCTAGGCACAGGTCCCATCTATAAATGTGTACACCAGCAACACAAATGTGCACTTCCCTAGGCACAGGTCCCATCTATAAATGTGTACACCAGCAACACAAATGTGTACTTCTCAAGGCACAAGTCCTATCTATAAATGTGTACACCAGCAACACAAATGTGCACTTCCCTAAGCACAGGTACCATCTATAAATGTGTACACCAGCAACACAAATGTGTACTTCCTTAGGCACAAGTCCCATCTATAAATATGTACACCAGCAACACAAATGTGTACTTCTCAAGGCACAAGTCCTATCTATAAATGTGTACACCAGCAACACAAATGTGCACTTCCCTAAGCACAGGTACCATCTATAAATGTGTACACCAGCAACACAAATGTGTACTTCCTTAGGCACAAGTCCCATCTATAAATGTGTACACCAGCAACATAAATGTGCACTTCCGTAGGCATTGGTCCCATCTATAAATGTGTACACCAGCAACACAAATGTGCACTTCCCTAGGCACAGGTCCCATCTATAAATGTGTACACCAGAAACACAAATGTGCACTTCTGTAGGCATTGGTCCCATCTATAAATGTGTACACCAGCAACACAAATGTGCACTTCCCTAGGCACAGGTCCCATCTATAAATGTGTACACCAGCAACACAAATGTGTACTTCCTTAGGCACAGGTCCCATCTATAAATGTGTACACCAGCAACACAAATGTGCACTTCCGTAGGCATTGGTCCCATCTATAAATGTGTACATGAGCAACACAAATGTGCACTTCCCTAAGCACAGATCCCATCTATAAATGTGTACACCAGCAACACAATGTGTACTTCCTTAGGCACAGGTCCCATCTATGAAACTGAAAACGGAAATATTGGATGAGAGAGTGTTATGAACGCAACAACCAGAACTGCCAGACTACAAAACACTATACAAATATTATTATATCTTGAAATGTGTCATATTGTAACAAAATATACATTAAGAGCTATATAAACGTTTTCTCTATATCATAATTACAGAATATTTTTTTTTTAAATTCGCATATCCTTTTACAGGACATCACTGTCAACAGCAGCGTCTTTCAGCTGTCTGTTGATTTCTTGGCAAGATTACGTTCAGTAGTTTGCCATTGCTTTCTGAGCGGCCGGCTCAGTTATCCCGCAAGTCACCAGCGGGGGACGAACCGCTCCCAGTTCTCGCCCGCTACGAGACTGAGTGATAAACGGGATTACGGAGAAAGTGGTGTAACCCCTCGGCCAGAGAGACCGGCCAATTACAGAATATATTTGTGTTAAATTTGAAAATGTAAATTCACCATGATTTATTTTTTGGTATTATTAATTATTAACTTCTGTGTGCAATATGGTTTTTTTTTTTTTTCGCCCATAAATGTTACAACTACATATTTGTTATGTTCCTGTACAACATATACATGTCATGGAATTATAAGATTGTTATTTAATTTTCAAGTTGTAAAGTTTTGTCAAGATCTGCTTTTTCTGTTTTCCATCATTCTGTCATGTTTTTATCACTACAGTTTGGAAAAGATCTGTATGTATGGAAATATTTTTAGCATTTTTGTGCGAGTTAAAACTATGTTGAAAAATGTTTGTGTAACATTCTTTCCAGTGCACAAGTACTACAAGAAGATAATCCATGAAGATGATTAATTATTCATAGCAAGATAAGGCAGTTGTAATTTTTTGGTCACGGTAGGAGACCAAAAATTTGATTTTTAAGAACATACATCTTTCCCATTGCAACATATGCCTGTGAGACATGGACACTTACTAAACAAGCTGAACAACGCATAAGTACCTTTGAATATAAATGTTATAGATAGGTTCTAAGAATATTTTGGATACAGAATAGAACCAATGCATCCATATAACAAGAACTGAATATTGAAGAAAGTTGTCTACTTAAAATGATAAAACAAAGAAAATTGAAATATTTTGGTCACTTACAACGCCATGAAAGTTTTGGGAAGAACAATAATGGAGGGGTGTATGCCAGGGAAGAGAGGAAGGCCCTAGAGAAGGTGGGTGTATGTGTCGCAGGACATCTTGCCTATGACCAAGAAGTTTTCCAGAAGGTTGTTATGGGAGCGAGTTTCTGCAAGTGACATGCTACTGAATTATAGAATGGTAGGAGATGTTTAGTAAGAGCTTAGAGGTAGTGAAGATGTGGTTCTGAGAAAAATGTTGCAAATACTTTGGACTGTCAGGGTAATTAAAATGAATTGCCTGGAAGACACTAATGAAAATAGGACATTCTATTTTTTAACATATATTTATTTACATGACTCCTGTTCATGAACATATATTTACCATTGTGCCTCCACCTTTCGTTTTGACACTTATTGTACATGTCACATAGCCACAAAATAATCTTCTAGAATTTAAGCTAATCAGGAGTTAATAGCAACATCAACGGGTTTAACAGAAAGCACTAAAGCCTAATTTTCAATTTGGGACATGCATGCTAGAATCAATAGCTGCCGAAACATATCAATCCCTCGTACGCATCCTCGTGCAAACATTGTTGTCACCTTCATGAAACCATCCACCACTACCTCTTCAAATGCCATGCACTTTCAAACATGAGAGAAAAACTATAATAGCTGTCTCCCAATAGTTACATTCTCACTCTGTGGATCCCTGAAAGAAGTGTAGAGGACCTGCAATTTAATCAGAAAGGTGTGGATTACCTAGAATAAATAACTGACACGCACAAAATAACATTATAAACCATGGGACAGTCGGTTGTTTGTGCTGTTTGGGATATGAATCAACACACACAAAATGACTTGTGATCCTTTCATCAATTGAAGATTTGGCAGAATTTTTTGACTCCATAACTGAGGGTTTGTTTATTATGAACTCACTTCTGAAGTATGGAACCCAGTTGACATGATTTTTTGTAACTTGTTTTGCCTGTGTTGTTCAGTTGGAAGACTGCGTTAAGTCCAAAGGTTTTCAGGTCATTCTGTACACAAGGCACAAACTCCGCAGCTCCAACAATGATGACCCTCGGGGGTTGTCCAGAAAAATTGCACTTGTGGTCTGAAGATGCAGTCCAAAATGAATTCACATCCTTCAGAGTGTGAAAGAGCCATTTCAGTATAGGGGCTGGGTATTATCTGTTAGCAAGGCAGTTTGAGGGTGGTGTTAGTTGGTTGTGAGACCATGGTTCTGCCTTATACATGCTGGGTCTGTGTGTGATACCTGTTGAGACCTTCTGTTTAACTGTCACAATACATCAGACTTGATCCAGGTTAAGTTTGAGAGGACTGACTACATTACACTAGGTTTTCCACTATCTGGTTGTGTCTCTCTGTGCAGAATGGCAAGCCGCTACTGAGAGCATCACACAAAGCACGAATACTCCAGCTCTTGCAATGACCCTCAGGGCTTTCCTGAAACAATTGCACTGATGGTCTGAATGATAGTCCAAAATAAACCCATGATTTTCAGAGCATGGGGTAGAAGCTTAACCATTGCACCATAGAGGCTGGGTTTTATCTATTGACAAGAGTTTGATGGTGGTGTTATTTGGTTGTGAGACCACGAGTGTGCCTTATACGTGCTTGGTCTGTGCATGGTGTCTTTTAAATTATTGTATTTATCAGTCACAACACTAGTTAGGCATGGTATGGGTTTTATCTCGTATCAGCAGAAAGGTTGTGTTATTTGGTTGTGAGACAAAGATTCTGCATTATACGTGCTTGAGCTGTGCATGATTCTGTTGGGAGCATCTATTTAACAATCACAGCGTATGCCAGGCACTATATGTGTTCTGTGACAGTATAATGACAATAATCATTTGATGGTGAGACAAGCAGTGACTAATGAAATGAAGAGTGTTGAGATCCTGTGATGGAACAAGAAACTATTCTTTTTTTTTAATCACATGAAATTTATTGTCTATATTTGCAATGTTGTCTCTTGTATAAACTTCACTGTCTATTTTTATTCATTCAGTGGTCCATAGAGTGTATTCTCCACATTTGTTTGTCAAGGCCACGTTTTCCCATATATGTCATATTTTGGACAGTCTTGGAGTATATGATCTGCTGTCTGCAATGCCTGTCCACATATGCACTTGGCTAATTTACCAATCTTGAATTTTGTATACATGTGGTTATATAATCAATTGTGTCCTATTCCGAGGTGCAGATTAAAAATGTCTTCTAGTCTGTCCATAAAATGGTAATTGTCTTGTGCTGGTGCTGGTGGCTTTCTGATTGATTTAATGATTCTTTTCTTTTGATATATATGACAGGGTACATCAGGAAACATTAAATACAAACTTGAGTATTATGCAGGAATCACCTAATAGGTTCACACTTAATGTTCCTTTCATCATTGCTGGTTAGAAAGAGTTCATCTTTGACCAGTTCCGCTGTCTCGTGTATTTTCATGCTCTAGGTATCAAGATGTCCAGTGACCACCTTCTTGCTGGACAACCCCAGCCACTGCTTCCAGGAACTATACCTGCCATGACTGTTCTCTCCCAGCCACGACTGTTCTCTCCAGCCACGACTGTTCTCTCCCAGCCACGACTGTTCTCTCCCAGCCACAACTGTTCTCTCCCAGCCACGACTGTTCTCTCCCAGCCACAACTGTTCTCTCCCAGCCACGACTGTTCTCTCCCAGCCATGGCTGTTCTCTCCCAGCCACTGTGACGTTTGATATGGCCTCAGTATTTTATTTCCCAGACATGATGCTTTTTATGAGTCAGTTATTTTCCATGGTCAGATCTGGTAGAATGTCCGTATTTTTCTTATTCTTGATCCTGGGTAATTTTAGAGTTGAGTTGTGCTAAGAGCCAACATCACTGCACTCAGGACATTCCCATATGCACTCCATCCCTTCCTTCAATAGCCAGCGAAGAGTCATCCTACTAAACGTTCCCACCGCTATCTGATTGAAAGGTATCCTGGTCTTCCCTCTCAGTTTTGAGATTCTTCCAGATCCCCTGCAATATAATTCTTTCCACATATGGGTTCTCAGTCTGTCCCCCCACCTGGTCCCACAGGCACTTGACCACCTCTTCTTTGTCCATAGGTAATCTGCCACCGAGAGGTGCTTTCCCTGCCAGCCTGTCAGCCTGTTCATTCCCCCGCATGACTAGGACTGGTAGTCTGAGAAACTTTCTGTAACATTTGAGCTCAAAGGCTTGGATAGTCTTCCGTAGAAGTTGTGAAATGGTTCTTAATTCACATCTATATGTTGCCACAACTCTTCCACGTGGTTGAAGGGATAAAGGCACTCTAGTATTAAGCTTCCTATATGCTGATGGTGAGGTAGCGGGATCGTTTCCTACACAGTTTAGACTTCACCGTTGACTTCTCGTTTGGAAAGCCATGGCAAACTACTGAATGTAAAATTGCCTAGAAAATAAACCTGGGATTGGGGTTGATCGTAATGTCCTGCAAAAGACATGCAATGAAAATGATGTTGCCACAGGAAAGATGCTTGTTGTCAACAGTTTTACTCCATGGGTAAACGTATCCCTGCCCACATGCAGTCACATCATACATACCGGGTGTCTGTACAGTCTCACTACACTTTGTATGTAGAACAAATTTGAAAACTGAAGTACATGATGTCATCAAAACATGTGCTCCATCGTGAAGCAATACGCAGCAAATGGCTGCCGTCTGCTGGAGTAATTCTTTGCACGCCAAACAGAATGGTGTTATGAATGGAAGAAAGAATTGTTCAAATTTATTCTACATACAAAGTGTTGTCAAACTTTACAAACACCCTGTAGTTGTACACATCAAATATTCTCCGTCTCTCTCGCTCTCCTGGTCTTGTCTGTCTTTCTATCGCTCGCTCTTTGATTGTCCTCTCCTTGTCTGTTTTCTGTCTGGCTGTGCCTTTTCTCTGTCTGTTTGTGTCTCTCTTTCTGTGTCTTTCGCTCTCTCTCTCTCTCTCTCTCTCTCTCTCTCTCTCTCTCTCTCTCTATACCTTATCTCTTTATTTTTCACCCTATTTGTCTAAGTCTTTCACTCATTCACTTTCTTTCCCCCCTACCCCACCCCTCTCTCTCTCTCTCTCTCTCTCTCTCTCTCTCTCTCTCTCTCTCTCTCTCTCTCTCTCTGTCTCTCTCTCTCTCCCTCCCCCTCCCCCTCCACCCCCAATCTTTGTGTGGACTGTTTTGAATGACCATGGGAGTGATCACATGTCATGCTCAGTCCTGATCTCTAAGTCCAGGAAAGTTAAGGCTGGGAGAGCGCTCAAGACCTTCCGGTATGAGTGGAGCGACAGCCTTCTTGGACGCCTCAGACATGGGGCATGCAACAGGACTGTTAAAACTCCTTTTTTGCAGCCCCCATGGTGGACCCCAGAAGTAGACAATGCGTGGAAAGCGAAGAGAGCTGCAGTGAAGCAGCTAAAGAAAGTGCGACAGACACTTCGAAGCTCACGAGAGGAAGTGGACAGAGCGGAAAATGACAAGAAAGACAAGGTGGAGGCTTTCAAGCGATGTGCTGCAGAGGCCAAGAAAGTAAAATGGTAATGTTTTATGAAGGAGATTGGAGGTGATAAAACACTGCATAAATTCTGGAAACTGTACAGACAAATGCAAAGAAAAGATCGGCCTGTGACAGTGGGAACAATTTATAAAGAGGATGGGGTACGCTTGACAACAGACAAGGAGAAAGGGGAGGCGTTTCTCCAGAGATTTTTAGAGCAGACCAATCATAATGATGCGGATACCAGGGATGCAGTTAGAGTGGAATTATCTGGCACAATAGAGAATATGCTTTATGAAGACATCATACGGTTTGAAGATGTTAAACATATTTTGCAAAAGGCAAAAGACACGGCACCAGGGCCTGATGGTGTCAGGTATGGCCACATGAAGGCTTTGAGCGATGTAGACCTGAAGGGGATGGCCGGCTGCTTTAATCAGAGCATTAGGACAGCGTCAGTACCGCAGGATTGGCTGCTTAGCTATCTCATCCCTCGCAGGATTTTTTGGAAAGGGGGAAGCTTCTTCCAAGAGGCCTGGGGAGCTACAGGCCAGGAAAAGATACCTGGTCAAATGCAGCCACCTTTGCCTTTGATGTTTATGAGGGGTTCCAGAGTAGACAGGAAACGATGGCGGCAGCGCTTGATCTCGAGGATGCGTACAATAGAGTTCGCTATGATATTTTGATGACCGCACTTATGGAGAAGGGGATCAATCCCTGGTTGGTGAACTGGATAGCAGCCGTCCTGCATTCTCGTCAGGTTGCTTTCCGTCTGGGCGCATGGACCTCAGAGCCACATATTTTAACCCCGGGACTGCCACAGGGATCTGCAATCTCACCGGTGC
The DNA here is from genome assembly GCA_963921405.1 of Cepaea hortensis. Lineage (NCBI taxonomy): Eukaryota > Metazoa > Mollusca > Gastropoda > Stylommatophora > Helicidae > Cepaea > Cepaea hortensis. The sequence goes on from OY992888.1 coordinate 49,776,366, forward strand.
TCTTTAATGTGTATACGAGCAAGATTGCATACCTAGAAGCACCAGGGGTTGGAAGGATTCTAACATTTGCAGATGATATTCTTGCATATAGGCAGGGGAGAAATAGGGATCAAACAGCCCAGGAGCTACAGGTGACAGTAGACAAAGTGATTGACTGGTGCACTGAAATGAGTGCTGTCATCAACCCGGAAAAGGCGGCTGTGTTGTGGTGCTCTCTGGACAACAGGATTGTGAAAGATGTTGCCCCAAGCCTCACGATAGATGGCAGAAGCGTCAACAGAGAGAACAAACTTAAGTATCTGGGAATCACATTTGACAGGAGTCTGTCCTTCAAGGACCATGTGGAGACGGTTGTGACAAGATCTCAAAAGGGACTCAATGCATTTAAAACTATGGCTGCAATGGACACAGAGCAGAGAATGCTCAGAGACTAATAAGAGGGAAATCATGGATGGCTCAGGCGGAGGATACGATCAGACAGGTGTGCCCCTTGGAGAACACCAGGAGAGGAGAGGAGTGGGTCAGAGTGCCAGCCGAGCAGTCAGACTTGTGCAGAGTTATAATCACATTGAACCGGGAGTGCAGGGAGTGGCCAGCAGGGGCCACGGAAGTGGAAATTCAGCAACTAATTCAGGAAAATTCTCGCCCGGGTGTCAGAAGTCGGGGTGCCCCACCGGCTAGATGAAAGTATTATTCACTGGCGAGCAACCCCAAATAGTCAGAATCTGACTAGGGACAAAATCTATATGGCTGAACTATAGATTAGGCCCATGAATATCCAACGTACAGCTCTAAGTGGCTCGTTACAAAATTGAAATGAACTGTGCTGAATATTCGCCAAGGAATAGGAAAGAGAAGGTTAGCTAAGATAGACTTTTAAGTCTGAATTAAAGTTTAAGGACAACTATCCTAGTACAGGTTTTTCTCCCTGACTGCTCCTTTCCTTGGTGTGTAAGTGAACCCCCACCAATGTACACAACAACACGTATGCACAATTGGAAAAAATATAATGACAGAACTATGAGTTACAATAATACAACATTTATTTACTAATCATAACAATAGACATAGGATGATTGTCAATATGAGGATGATGAAATCATATACATATTGATATTGATGACAAACATTACGTAACTTTACTTGTTACTTGATCTATCTGGATCTGTGGTCCAGATCCCCACTCTCCAGTAGACTCTCCATCACACCTGTGGGTCTGACAATTATTAGCCCCCTGAGTCTTATCAGTGATTTCACACCTTGCACCTCTAGTCTCTACCAGATGGAGGTCAGCCATCGCGGTTGGGCGGTTTCCTAGCTCTGCTTATCAGGTGTTGACTTGGCTTGTTTACTGCCTTAGGGCTATTATCTCCACTTTTCTACAGGTAATTGCCTTTATTCACCCAATGGCCCAGTTCATTGTTGATCCAGCCAAAGTCTACCTGGGCAAGAAGGTGCCAATGTGTCTGTGTGGTGTCATAGCCCGTCTGGGTCAGCAGTTTTCTAAGGTGTAGACTAATTTCAATTATCTAGTTGTGTCCGTCTCAAGTAGCCCATTTTACTTGCCATCTGAAAGCTTACGTCATGGCTAGAGGCTTGTTGTGAATAATCTTACCTCACGACTAGATAGCCGTGGAGTAGCATGATTAATTCATTCTTTCTCAATTTGGCCTCTCAAATTTGGAGACCGAGAAAAATATTCTGGGATGTTAAGGCGGCATTTCACGACACCGGGTGATGTGATTATCTACACGGATGGGTCAGTGTTGAGAGGTAGGAGAAGTGCCTGGGGGTTCTTGGCAAAAACTAATGGTCGGCGTTTGGTGCTGGAGAGCCGGGGGTATGATGACATGACACTACATCTAGCTTAAGAATGGAGGTGGAGGCGGTCAGTGCAGCTTTCCGCTGGATAGAGATCACGATACATACACACATTGTGATTGTAACTGACTCAGAAAGCATGCTGAGAAGGGTGAGAACAAGCAAGCTTCGTGCAGAGTGGCTTGCTTCGCTTCGGAGATCACGGGTAGCAAGCATCACCTGGATCTTTTCTCCTGGGCATGCCGGTGTGCTGGGGAATGAACAAGCGGACAGATTGGCTGGCTCAGCAAAACTTGGTGGAGTATTGATGCATGACAAGGCAGACGTGGTTGCGGCCTTGTGGGAGCACGTGTACACCTCGGAGGAGCAAATGGATCACCATAGTCTGGTAAGAATGAGACAGCGAGATGTGACGAGGGGATCTGGCCGACGCTCGACGCTCAGAGGAAAGGCGAGACGGACATATAATCAGATTGCCACTGGAACTATTAGTGTTGGAACTCTTCGCTGGCTGCTGAGGATGGGAACGGAGCACTTATGGGAATGTCCCGAATGCTGTGATGTCGGTTCCTAAATCAATCAATCAATCAATCAATCAATCAATCTTTGTGTATGCACATCATATCTGCCCTTCTTCCCTTATTTCTTGTCTCTCCCAGTGTCTTTTTCCATGTTTCCTACTAAAGAAAATATGAAAATATTTACAATTCACCCAGTTTGAAATATATATGTGTATATGATCATAAATGTCACTATATCTGACAGATACTCACAGACTCATGTCAACTTCTAGCTAGTATTATATTATCCTTGCATTGACCTGCTTACCCATGTTTGTTACTAATCCCAGTTTCTTGTTGGTTTTGTGATCCTTTCATTTTCTTTACAGTATTACATTTACATTACTGTAACATATTTACATGGCTGTAACACATGCACTTTACTATATACCCTTAATTCTGTGTTACTATATGGTTGCTGCTTGTTAACAAAATAACTGGCTTTGTTTAGACGAGTGGTCTGAGAACTGCATACATTTGTCATGTTTAATCATAAAATCTCATAGCTACTGAAGCCTTGAAGTCACACTGCTGTCTTTTATTGTTCTGTATCGTTAACAGATTTCCAATATTTAATTTTCTAGTTCCGTAACGTTAATAAATCATCAACATCATGTGGCAGACTGATGAGCATGGGCATGGCCATGGCCATCTCACACGAATCACCAAAATCTCAGATGAGGTTCATAAATTGGAGTGGTGTTCTATAGTTTTGTTTCCCCGTTCGCTCAATTTTAACTCGAGCTTAGTCGACATTGGACTGATTTTTGCATGTGGGCTAATTTTCCCTATTACCAGTGTCTCTTGCCATCAGACAAGCCCACTCCAACTTCTGAGGTACTTGTATTTTACTTCCCCAGGTTAAGGACGAGAAGTCAATATGTTAGTCCAACTGAGCGGTGTAGGGTTTGAACCCGCTACCTCATCATCAGCACACCAGAAGTTTAAGAGGTAGCAATCTTATCTATTTGGACAAGCTGACCACCTTCCAGATCTATAAAGGGAATAGATTTTTCAGTGTGGTTCTTGTATTGAAGTTTTATAAAGATAATGATGGTCATGATAGTGTAGTGTGGCTAGACTCCAACCTGTCAGCCCAGTGGTCATCAGTTCAAATCCGCATTGACAGCTTCAGTGCCAAACAAAAAAGTAGGTTTGGATCTCCCCCCAAAAACTGGATGGCTTATAATGGGAATTAAGAATATGTCACGGTTATGACTTACAATTTGTGAATATGGTAGTGGACATATTGTGTTATATATCAAATTAAAGGGGGTGGCATATGGAAAACTATTGTATATAATCCAATGGCAGATATGTGGAGTTGCTTTTAGATGGTTAATCTTCCCATGACACTTAATCAATGAATAATTTAACTAGGCTGCCAGTTTGACCCAGCCTAAAATTGGTACTAGGAAATGTCTTGGGGATTGAAGGCAACCAGCGTGACATTTGTCACATGACTCCTAGCGAGCTGATTGGTCTATATAATACGGATGTAGCACCATATGCCCGGTACACTTTAAGGTGTCTTTTGTTTTTGCACTCGCTTTGAACTCAAGCGTAGTCCATACATACTACTTGTAGTAGTGCTAGACTGAATTTTTGCTTGTGGATTAGCTTTCCATATTAACAGTGTCACCCGCCGTCAGGTGAACCCACTCTGATTTCAGAGGTACTTGTAATTCACATCTCCAGGTCAAGGACGAGAGGTGAACATTTTTATCAACTGTTTGATACTTTAAGGTATGTAAATGAGCTCCTTAATTTCTAGTTCTATAAGTTAATACATGGCAATAATGTTTTGTAGTTCTGTAAATCTTTATAGACTTTGAGCCTAATGTGTTTTCTAATTTTGCAAAGTTAATGTATTTGTTTTCTGTTTTCTGCTACTGTAAAATTAGCAGATTTTAAGTGTTGCATTTTCTAGTTCTATAAAGTTAGCAGATAGTAGCAATCTTTTCTAGTTCTGTAAAGATAATAGATGTAGTAATGTTTTCTAGTTCTGTAAAGTTCATAGATGTAGTAATGTTTTCTAGTTATATAAAGTTAATAGATATTCAGTGTTACAAATTCTAGTTCTGTAAAGTTAACAAATGTCAGTTGGGTTTTCTAGTTCTGTAACATTTTGTTGGGTGCTCAGTGGCTGAGATTAGAAAATGGGGTATGTCCAGCAAAGCAATGACGTAATTTGGAATGATGTTAGAAATAGATACACCAGTACTGATTGTCACGATTCTGGATGTTAGGGGCTGTTGTATGTTAGGCTCGGCTGTTGACTGTCTACTCAAACATGACAGCACAACTCACGTCAGTCCATCAACAAGTCTATCACACCATATAAGGAGAACGACAACAACTTTATTGTCGGTAAGCATCATGAAACCTTACAGAATGCAGAGGATGATCTGGCCTTCAGTCCGTCACATGCTACTCTCATTCACGCCTGAGTCTTACAGATCTACCCTACACAATTGGGTGGACTATTGGGCAACAGAGCGTGCACTCGCCTGGTGAGTAGTGTCTATGTGTCTAGGTGTAAGCAAGATAGCCCTAACCTCCTCGCGTGCTCTACTGTCGAACCGTTTGGGTATTACCTGTTACGAAGCATCGTATACGCTCTGGTGCAGTCATTCATTCCCCGAACCTTCACTAAGATTCTTCAAGCCGTGGGCATAAACTGGTGTCTTGTGTTCACGAAGGCAGGAGCCTAAAACATGTCTTCTGTAGTGGCTGGCTAATCGCTAACTGACGACAACCGTTTGGTTGTTAATGCACACGCACTTGTGACGTCTATTGTTTCATCACGGTGCTCTATTGTGCTTATTTCCTTGTTTCGTCTAATTCCCTGTTGTAGTGCACTTGTCTACTCTTTTAACTCTATCTGGCTGTCATTTAGACCATGACAGCTATTCCCCCTCCATAAAAAAAATGTCCCTACATTTTCCTATTCTTCTTTATTTCGATATATCTGCCGATGATGGATACGACGTAAATTACTACAAATCTGTCATCTCTGGAACTCAGTATGTCATCTTAAGACAATATAAATCGTGTGGACTTCTGACATTGAATTAAAACCCACAAGTCCCAATCACCGCCACCTCATACATTTCAAAGAAATGATCATCGAGATGTTCTCGCGTTAACATGATTGACTACTTGCAACAAAAGAAGCAAGGTTCAAACACCACCGGACACTATAATTAAAGTGTCGTTTTCGCGTTTCATGCTGACCCCTTGACACAAATTACCTCAGACCTCTGTAACCCTTGAGTATCTTCGGTGAAACAAAATGCAATTCTATGTTGTGAACCCAACGACCTTCTGAGTCAAAAGAAATCAATAGCTGATCCCCATCAATTTCAGAGATGTATCATGTCAACTTCACTCTAAGTTAACATCTCTTTCCATCATCCAATGTCGATGTTGGCAATTTAATCATACAACTATATGTCCTATCTGTTCTTAGTAATGTAATGTTGATTTCTAACTATGTCTGATTTTAAGTATGTGTATTTGTATACACTCTTTTTCATTCATCCATCTCTACATTCATCCGTCATGAAATAACACATCTAAATTCTTTTTATTGATGATGATATAAACACAGCACACAACAAATAAATATATACTTATACTTAACTGCGAAATAATAAATATCAACAATTATAATAATAAAATTAAAATTAATATCACTTCACTAATAAATTAATACTATTAGTGGTTTAACTATCAATCATCATTTGCTTTTCTACCTAATACTGAAAGAATTTACATATTGTTTTTCTTTTCAGACTATAACACAAAATAATTAAAGAACACGTCCAAATGTCGCATTGCAAAATCGTCCACTATCCTGTATCACATTAAATACAGCCTTTGCACTAGTTCTTGTCCATTTCCTCGTACATACAACTATGTGATCACTCACTGACGTACTTGTTTATCCTGCTATCTGCAACATTAATAACAACAAGTGACTTATTTATATTTAAACAGTTGTTTCTATACATGTGGTGTTTCAAAAGTAAGCTACAGTCATAATAAAGTAACATTATATTTAGACATTATAATCTTCTCATTTAGTCTCTTTACTCCAATACCACAAATTAAAATTAACAACAAAAGCATATTTTATTCACATAGAGTGTTTATAATCGACTTAGTAAATCTGCTAAATTATTTTTACTTCCCGAAATATGGGCAACAGTGAAATCAAAATTCTGCAAAAGTAAAGACCATCTGTCTATACGCGCGTTTTTCGGCGATCCCTCCTTAAAAATTTTCAATGGCATGCTGTCTAAAATAACCAAAAACTTTTCCCCTAAAAGATATTTTTCAAATTTCTTAATTGCCTCCACCACAGACAGTGCCTCCAATTCAGTAATCGCATACCTCCGTTGAGTTTGATTTAATTTCCGACTGGAATATAAAATTGGATGCAACAAACCCTTATATTCTTGTAATAAGATCGCAGATATAGTATGTGAGCTGGCATCTGTCTGTACCACAAAGTCTTTTGACATGTCTGGAATATACACTTATAGAAACAAGAAAACAGGTAGAAATAAGAGGGTATACTAGACACTATTAAAATTCAAAGCGGGGAGTCGTTGCTGCGATGTTATGGTGTCAGTCTCAAGCTCATTTTCCAGTTGAGTTCACTCTCCCCTGATGGCCTCAATGTCCAACACAATTTCTTTTAACTTCCAACGCCCCCTCCCCCGCAGTTCCTGCAGTAGTATAGTCCACTATTAATCCCTATTTTACTTTTCGCTCACATGGGAGTAGTTATACACGCACGTTTCGGTTATGATTTGCTGGATTAATCCGGATTGAGCTTGACCTCGGCTGATTTTCACTCTCCCTCGGTCATATAGTTGGGTGGGTATGTAGGGGTGATATCTAGGTCATATCTAAGGGCGATAATTCTAAGATTTTATGTTTCTAAGGGCAGATAACTATTGAGTGGGTGTATAAAATTTTTTAATTAATTATTAAAAAATAAAATTAAATAAATAAAAATAAAAATAAATAACGACGGGGTGCGGGGTGGTGGCGAGGGGGTGGGCGCGTGGGGTGAGGCTAGGCGGTTTGGGGTTAAACACTATCATCACAGGGTTACAAATGAAAACCTTAAAATGTAAAGATGGTCGATATTATTGATTTTAGCGGGTACAGCTTAGTGAAATTCGTTGGTGAGGGGTGGGTAGTGGCTATTAGTGATTTGTAGAGTGTCGTAGTGGCCTATACACTATCATCACACAGCTTACAAATGAAAACCTTAAAAAGTAAAAAAGGGCCGATAATATTGATTGCAGCGGATATAGCTTAGTGAAATTCGTTGGTAAGGGGTGGGTAGTGATTATTAGTGGTCTGTAAAGGGTCACTGTAGCTTTTTTACTATCATCATACGGGTTACAAATGAAAACCTTAAAAAGTAAAGATGGCCGATATTAATGATTTTAGCGGGTATAGCTTAGTGAAATTTATTGTTAAGGGGTGGGTAGCGTCTAGTAGTGATCCGTAGTGGGTCGTAGTGACCAATACACTGTCAACATACGGGTTAAAAATGAAAACATTAAAAAGTAAAGATGGTCCATATTATTGATTGTCTCGGGTATGGCTTAGTGAAATTCGTTGGTAAGGGGTGGGTAGCAACTATTAGTGATCTGTATAGGGATGTATTGGCCTATACACTATCATCATACGGTTACAAAGGAAAACCTTAAAATGTAATGATGGCCGGTATTATTAGTTGCTGTGGGTATGGCTTAGTGAAACTCGATTGATGTGGGTATGGCTTAGTGAAACTCGGTGATAAGGGATGGATACCAGTTATTAGTGATCTATAGAGGGATGTAATGGCCTATACACTTTCATCATACGGTTACAAATGAAAACCTTAAAATGTAATGATGGCCGGTAATATTGGTTGCTGTGGGTATGGCTTAGTGAAACTCGATTGCTGTGGGTATGGCATAGTGAAACTCGGTGATAAGGAGTGGATACCAGTTATTAGTGATCTATAGAGGAATGTAATGGCCTATACACTATCATCATAGGTTACAAATGAAAACATTAAAATGTAAAGATGGCCGGTAATATTGGTTGCTGTGGGTATGGCTTGGTGTCATTCGTTGATAAAGAGAGGGTAGAGGTTATTAGTGCTAGTTAGAGGGTCGTAGTGGTATATACAGTATTATCATACAGGTTATAAATGAAAATCTTAAAAAGTAAAGATGGTTGGTATTAGTGGTTGTAGTGGGTACGGCATAGTGTTATTCGTTGTCAGGGGGTGGATAGTGGTTATAGTGATATGTAGAGGGTGAGTGGTATATACACTATTAGCATACGGGTACAAAGGAAAACCTTCTAAAACTACAGATGACCTTTATTATTCGTTGTAGTGGATATGGCTTAGTGAAATTAGAGGTTAAGGGGTGGGTGAGTGGATGCGTAGCTAGATAAGTGCTCGAACGCTAACATCATATGATTTCAGATCGGTAAATGAAAATCTCTCTCTCTCTCTCTCTCTCTCTCTCTCTCTCTCTCTCTCACTCTCTCTCTCTCTCCTTGTGTCTATACGGGTCTTTGTTTCGTTCCCCAGAAACCCATTTGCCGTCCACCGGGCACTGGAACGCAAATTATTCCTCCCCACGACGCTTGACGGCAGAAGTGGAAGATGATGATGATGATGATGATGATGATAATACACTCAATAGTTATCTGCCCTTGGAACATAATAGTTTCTTAGAATTATCGCCCTTAGATATGTCCTAGATATCGCCCCTTACCCGCCCAACTGCAGGACCGAGAAGGAGTACCACACTCCTTCGAGGTCAAGGTTAATTAAGGAGGCTTCTTTAAATAATCTCTGAAACGTCCAAATCCTACTACTGACCAGGCCCTAAGCCTTGGTTGGCGGCTGGTCTAGGATTAAAGCTCCAAAAGGCGGACAGTTAGAGCATTGCTTTAGTGATCCGGCAGCTTCTGCAGCTTGTCTTGTTCCAGATGTAGAGGTGTTACCTTTCCTCTGGAGTGAACTAAGCAGGCCGAGAGATTGATCATGTTGCATCGGCAACACATGATCTCTATATTGTAGCCCAGGCTTTGTGCTATGGAGAGGCAATAACTCCATCCCTGGTCTTAACTAGTCTCTGAATCAAAGCGAGAGGCAACTGTTACAGGTTATAAGTCCCTGTCAATTGGCGTAGGCATGGGGCCGCCACGCGTTGCCTCTGACCGTGGGAGACACCTTCAGGTGTCACTGATCAGCTACCGCCCGCCTCAAGCTGGGCAGCCCCCGGCCGATTGGATGCTGATCCGCCACAGACTACCTGCTTCAATGGGTGCTTGGGGTTAGGACAAAATCTGAATCGCAGGCTGTAAAATCAATGCACCACGTACTAATAAAGAGAAGAATAGAAACCTCAAGCTACGGCTTGCAACCTGGAACGTGAGAACCATGTGTCCAGGATTTTCCACTGACTTGGCCAATATTGACGATGTGAGAAAAACGGCTGTGATTGATGCTGAACTCAATCGTCTTAACATTGATACTGCTGGCCCGCAGGAGACTCGTCTCGCTGAGGAAGGGTCACTCAGGGAAAACAATTACACCTTTTTTTGGAAAAAAAGGCAACACGGTGTGGGCTTTGCAGTGAAGAATTCACTACTGGGAATGATTGAAATTATAGCAGGAAGAAATGAAAGACTATTATCCCTGCGCTTGGCAAACTCTTGTGGCTTTGTCACCATTATTACTGCATATGCACCGACACTCGATTCCTCTGATGATGTGAAGGATTCGTTCTATGAGGAGTTAGACTCTATGATCAAGGCAGTTCCAAAATCTGACTACATTTATGTGCTCGGTGATTTCAATGCTCGTATGGGCAAGGACTCGAGTTCATGGCCAGTGTGCCTTGGAAAAAAACAACATCGGTCGCATGAATGAAAATGGGCAAAGGCTGCTGGAGCATTGCACCAGAAACGACCTATGTATTACAAACTCCTTTTTTTAAAACAAAAGAGCTGCATAAGGTCACATGGAAACAGCCAAGATCCGGCCATTGGCACCAGCTGGACTTCATCATCACACGGAGACAACCTTCTGAACAATATATCATTGACTCGAAGTTACCACAGGATCATTCTTTGGTTGTTGCAAGGGTTAGACTGAGACCAAAGAGAATCTACACAGCTAAACACAAATCTAGCCCAGGATTAATATTATTAACACTCTCGATCCTGAAAAGTGCTTTCAGTTTCAACAGCAACTTGAAGACGCTTTGACTGATACACCAGAAAATAGTACAGTAAATGAAAAGTGGGGTCAACTTAATGAAACTCTTTATAAAACTGCCGTAGGGGTTTACGGTACTGTGGATCATAAGAGGTAGGACTGGTTTGCGGCAAACACCCAGACTCTGCAGCCCTTGATTGATAAGAAGAAGATAGCTCTCTTAAGAAACAAGGAAAGACCAACGCGTAACACTTTGAGTGAACTAAGGCAAGCTAGGAAGGATGTGCAAAAGGCTGCCAGGCAGTGTGCAAATGATTATTAGATCAAGTTATGTGAACCCATTCAAATCGCAAGTGATAAGGGAAACATCAGAAGCATGTATGAAGGGATAAAGAAAGCCAATGATCAAAAGAAGTGCACCATTGAAAACTTTGACTGGAGAAATCATCACTGATAAGAAACAGCAGATGGACAGATGGGTAGAGCACTATTTGGAGCTTTACTCCAGTGAGACTAAACTAGCGGATGATGCCCTCAACGCCATAGAGGCTCTACCAACTCTTGACCACCTGGACACACTTCCCACCATAACAGAAGTTAAGTGCGCTATAAATGAACTTGCATCTGGCAAGGCTCCAGGTAATTATGGGATTCCAATAGATGTTATCAGGAGTGGGCAAGAGACACTAACTCTACAGATCCACCAGCTAATAGAGCTATGCTGGCGAGAAGGACAATTCCCACAGGATTTCAAAGATTCAAGCATCATAACACTGTACAAGAACGAAGCCGATCGGAGCGACTGCAACAACTATAGGGGTATCTCACTTCTGTGTATTGTTGAAAAAGTATTTGCCAGAATTGTTCTACGCAGACTTCAAGTCCTAGGAGATCAAATCTACCCCGAATCACAGTGTGGCTTTCGACAGAACCGGTCTACCATTGATATGATATTCTTATTGCAACAAATGCAAGAAAAATGCCGTGAACAGAATCAACCACTGTTTATTGCCTTCATCGACCTCACAAAGGCATTTGATCTGGTCAGTCGTGAGGGTCTGTTCAAAGCACTTAAGAAGATTGGCTGCCCACCAACTCTTCTGTCCATTGTGGAATCGTTCCACACAGGCATGAAGGGTATAATCAAGTTTGATAGTGCAACATCTGAAGAGTTTGAAATCAAGAGTGGAGTTAAGCAAGGTTGTGTACTAGCTCCCACCCTCTTTGTAATATACTTTTTCACTTCTACTGAAATATGCCTTTCGTGATCAGGATGGTGGTATATACATTCACTCACGCTCAGATGGCGGCCTCTACAATGCTCAGAGATTGAAGTTTAAGACCAAAATTATGCATACATCCGGAATGTTGTCTTGGATGTAATTGCGTTGTGCCTGTTTACACCAGAGCTGACAAAGAAAACGCCAAAAGGAGATACACTTAAAGGAAAAACTTGCCGGCCAACGAATCACTCTGCTGACGTCACATACATAAAGTCTCAACAGATAAGCCAGAAAACACAGGCACAAGGAAAGAGACAAATTTATTCCGCAATATGACCACCAATATTATAACCTGGTTGACTCGGTTGAAAGTGTTATTGGTGTTTTGATATCTGGAGCTGGAGTTGCGTTTATGTTTAAATATATTCTACAGAGTTGAACAGAAGACGACGTTATGCCACTCAAAGTCAGCTGCAAAGGTTCCAAGAAGGCCGGCAAGGCAGTGAGGACTGGAGACAAGAAAAAGAATAGGAGGAGAAAGGAAAGCAACAGCATCTACATTTACAAAATGTTGAAGCAAGTACACCCAGACACAGACATTTCTAGCAAGGCCATGTCCATCATGAACTCGTTCGTCAACATCTCTGAAAGGATTTCAGCTGAAACCAGCCGCCTGCCCACTACAACAAGCGCAGCACCATCACCTTCAGAGAGATCCAGACCGATGTCCGTCTCCTCCTGCCCGGTAAGCTGGCCAAGCACGCTGTTAGTGGAGGCAGCAAGGTCGTCAATAAGTACACCACCTCATAGTAGGCCTGCTGCCCCAAACACCCCCACCCCACAACACAACCCATAACCACGGCCCTTTTTAGGGCCCCTTACCATTTACCAGTTCAGCAATGTTCCTGAATGCACAAGAGTTCGCTATCTGTCTTGTCTGTCTTTGTGTGCCTGAGACTGAGCACTTGCGGGTTTGTCCGGAGGGCTACGGTTCTTAGAATCCCAGGGACTTACTTAAAACACAACATTTCAAGGAGGTGACAATTAAAACACAAGAAGGCCAGCAACACGTGTAGTGTTGCTGTGGCGGGTTTCACTGGGAGACTGCGCACCTGTAGATTTGTCCGGAGGGCGACAATGCTAGTATTCAGGCGGGTAGCAAAACAACAAATTGTACAGGGCTAAAAACACAAGACACAACAAAAATTAAAATTAAAAAATGTCTATACACGTTGTGTTCGCAAGCGGTCACCCATCTAAGTACTAACCACGCCCGACGTTGCTTGACTTCCGTGATGGGAGGAGAACCGATATATGCCACGTGGTATGGCCGTAGATGATGACTGGTACCGCTGTGTTGTCTGTATACCTGAGGAAGGGAGCAGGGTCTGGACGACTACCTGGACACTTCTCTCTGAGGTCCGCGCCATAATGTCAAAGCCTGGTGGGGATGCCAATCAATCAGTGGTCAAGAGTGTCCAGCTCAAGTGACATTGACGTAAAAAAAAATTAACAAAAAAAAAAAAGAGAAGGATGGCTCCTTCATGAAGCGGAAGTCCGTATAGTGGCAGCGCGGGTTGCCCTCCTGCCACAGCAGCCCGTCGTGGCAGTGGAGGCGTCACTCCTGAAGCAGTGCGTCATGGGATAGACTATTGACTTTCTCCCTGGAGAAGGGAGCCGTGGGCCGGGGTCATGAAGTCGGGCCGTGATGCTGGGCCATGATGCCGGGCCATGATGACGGGACGTGATGCCGGGTCATGATGCTGGGCCGTGATGCCGGGCCATGGTGCCGGTCCATGGAGTCATGTGGCTTTACTTCTGAATAAGGGGGCCATGATCCTGTCTTCATGCGAGTGATGCCGTCCTGACACATGGACTGCTGGTTCATGAAGGAGAGTCTCCTTCTATCTAAGTTGGTGTCATTTGAGGTGGACTTTTGACCACCTATTTAATCAAATCAGCAATCTTCCTGAATGCACAAGAGTTCGCTATCATCTGTCTTGTCTGTCTTTGAGTCAGACTGAGCACTTCTGGGTTTGTCCGGAGGATAGACCTATCTCCTTACTATCGTCGCTATCAAAACCACTAGAAAAACACATTCATAAATTAACAACGATCTAATAATTAACAGTCAATCTGGGTCTCGACCTAAATATTCTTGCCATAGTGCTATAACAAAAATGACCGATACCTGGCACTTAAACATCAACAATGTTAGAATTTGTGGAGCAGTGTTTATAGTCTTTAAAAGAAAAAGCTTTTGATATGGTAGATCACGTTATTTTAATTAGAAAACTAAAACAAATGAAGACAAGCACCAATATGGTGAATATAATTATGTCATTTTTCTATCTTCTATCTTCTATAGACAACAGGCCGTGTTCTTCAACAACTGTCTATCAAGACCCACACAGCTTAATATTTCTGTGCCTCAGGGCTCAATACTAGGTCCGCTACTTTTTGCAGTTTATGTTAATGATCTTCCTTTATACATCAATACAACTTGTGATCTATTTACAGACGACTGTACTATATATATATATATATATATATATATATATATATATATATATATATATATATATATATATATATATATACTAGTCAAGAAAACCGTAGTGAATTAGAGAATTCTTTGAAAAAGGAACTTGATAATCTTACTAGATGGAGCAATGAAAACCGCATGCAAATTAACATCGACAAAACCAAACCCATGCTAATAACCACCAGACAAAAACTACAAACACTAGCCATAACTGGAGTACCCCTCGAAATCCGCATGGACACGTTACCTATAGTTAATGTGAATGAACATAAAACACTAGGTCTTTTAATTGACAGCCATTTGAGCTGGAGCTCTTATATTCACGTTCTTACCAAGAAAATAGCACCAAAAGTTTACCAACTTGCTAAAATCCAGCACTTCCTGGACGAAAGCACACGAAAAATATTCTAGACGTACTGTATCCAATCACATCTCGATAACTGTTCCACAGTTTGGGATGGTTGCCCTAAATCTAATTTAAAACTACTATGTTCTCTACACAACCGCGCTATTTGTCTGGTTTCTGGCATAAAGAACGTTGAAAGTAATAATTTATAGTCATCTAAGACTTCCACCACTTCGAAAGCGCTTCCTTTTTAACAAAGAAAAATTAGTGAATAATATTATGTCTCAAAATACCCCAGAGTATCTTCTGCCGCAGATTTAATCTAATGCAATGAACAGCAAGCGCCTAAATGTGTTACATGTCCCAAAGCCTACATTTGACCTATACAATTATATATTCTATAATTACCCAAAACGCTATTATCGATTGAGCCATTTTTAAGTAGAGGAAACACTTTAGCAATTTTAAATGCAGATGGAAAGTAGTTTTTGGCCAGGCACTGGTTATATATGAACGTTAAGGACTCCCTAATGACTGGTGCAGCACAACGAAGAATTCTATTACTGATACCTTCTAGGCCATGTGAATATGTTGATTTGAGGTTTAAGAGTTTCAGGAGACAGTAGACAGACTGGCATACAAAGATGTGTAGTGCCTTTATAGTGTTCTCTCGACAATAGCATTGCTAATGCAGATGTGCCACGTCTTACAATTAATCGCAAAAAATGTTAACAGAAAGAGTAAACTGAGGTACCTGGGAATCAGCTTAGACAGACTTCTGTCATTCAGGGATCATATGGAAGAAGCTGTAATGAAATCTATGAAGGGACTCGGTGTTCTGAAGATCAAGGCAGCAATCGACATGGAGAAAAGAATGTTGCTCATACTCTATCAACATCTGATTCTTTTATCAACAGAGTATGGACTGGGACAGTTTACAGTGTCAGCGAGTCACCTTAAGAATGAAGCTGTGAGGGTGTTACTGGAATGCACAAGAGATGCTTCGGTAGTGTGTATGCGATGTATCAAAGCCGTACCCACGACTGCAGACAGGCTCAAGATGCTACGGGCTAAATCATATCTCCGAGTGGCTGCAGGCATGGAAGACCACCTGCATGGAGTCCTGGACACAGCTGAGGGCCAGAGGATGATCAGAAGAAACTCATGGATGGTTCAGGCAGAGGATGCAAACAGAGAAGTGTTCTTGCCTAAGAAAATTGGGAGAGGAGAGGAGTTGGTCAGAATGCCAGTGGAAATATCAGACGTGTGCAGGGTTATAATAACATTGCATTGGGAATGCAAGGTTTGGCCCACAGGCAATTCTCGACCAGGTGATGTAATCATCTACACGGATGACTGTGCCTAGATATAAAATAAGTGCCTTGAGGTTCGTGGCGAAGGATGGTGGACGATGTTAGGTGCAGGAGAGCCTGGCATATGATACCACAACATCTAGCCAGAGAATGGAGGTGAGGGCAGTCACAGCGGTGTTCATCTGGCTGGAATACATCTAGCACACGCATGTCGTAACCGTAGCAGTCTTACAAGGTATTATAAGAAAGGTGAATACAGGCATGCAGAGTGGCAGGCTTTAATTCAACAATCAAAGACAGAGAACATCTGTCGGATTCTCCCCCCCCCCCCCTCCTCCCAGAATATTTTGGTAAATTGGAAAATGGGCAGAAGGATAGAATGGCGGTATCTGCACATTTTGGTAGCGTACTGGTGCATGATGACGCAGATGTGGTCGTGGCCGTTTGGTATCGTGTGACTAGTGCAGGAGAACATAGATTATCACAGCTTAGAAAGAATGGTGCTGCATGGAGTGACCAGGTAATCTGATTGACACTCAGAACTCCGAGGAAAGGCCAGACGGACACATAATCAAGCTGCTATTGGTACCATTAGTATAGGTACTCTTCGCTGGCTGTTGAAGATGAGGACGGAGCACGTATGAGAATGTCACGAGAGCTGTAATGTTGATTTTTGACTCATATCAAGTCACCTACACTCTGTGTGAGAGACGGCCCTGCGTACCTAATTCTTAACCCTTTGAAAATACAATTTCTTCATTCGTGTTGTTCATTTTAGTGTGAATGTGGATTTATTGTTGTTTCTCCTAAATTCGGTCTCGTTTAGTAATTCTTGTTAATCCTAATTTATTTCAGACGACCATATGTGCGATATTGTATGTTAGTGATATTCGTCCTTTGTAAGATGTGTGTTTGTGTTTGTGTGTGTGTGTGTTTGTGTGTGTGTGTGTGTGTGTGTGTGTGTGTGTAAAAGAGAGACAGAGGAAAACATCGCGATTACTGATGAGGGGGGGGGGGGGGAAGAGAAGAGGCAGAGGTACAGCGAGAGAAGTGTTGCTGAATAAATTAAGAGATACAGGGGTTTCTCATAAGTCTTTAGCCTGACCATGAAGGAGTAGGCGGAGAAAATTGACATTTGGCACAGTGATTATTCCTTCTCAATATAGCCACCACCTGAATGTATGCATTTCTGCCATCTCTGTGTGATCTTGAAAAGACCTTCAGAATAAAACAACCTATTTTTCGAACTAAACCAGTTATCACAAGCCAGTATGACATCTTCGTCACTGTCAAAACGATTTCCTTTCGGCTGTTGTTTTAAGATTTGGTGAATCCAAGTCTCATCTACCGTCCACATGGTCTTTATCAAACGACGTTCTTTATGATAAGTTCTTGATATGGTCGTTGTCTAGGTAACGATACTCCTGGTGTGTCAACTGAGCTCTCTCACTGTCTTACACTATGACTCACCCCCGCAGTGCACATTCACCAGTCAGTAAACAAGATCGATTTTGGCGCACATAATCCTTTAATACAGAAATAACACAAACCCACGGAACATATTTATATATCCAGAAACAATATATATAATCCAAAGAATATCCATATCCTCCTCACGTACACATCACTGTCTTCTCACGGTCTGCTTAATCTCAAGTTCACTAGACAGGTAATCCAGCTTCTATCCACAGCTGGACCTCACACATCACAACCCACACACATGGGTCTAGTCTCCCCTAACTAGAAACCCACTCTGGGTTCAGGCCTCCATTAACTATCCAACCCCCACTGGGTTTCAAGCCTGTATTCACAACTGGGAGCACAACACAACACAAGAACTGACCCACAATCAGTCTAAACTCCCACGTCCTCGACAACCGATCCGTTCGGCCTCAAATCATTAACTGCCCGAAGTCACTTGACTTCATACAAACCGAACCTCAGTCGGTCTCCGCTACCACTGACTAACCATAGTTTTCCACTGTCTTTTAACCCTGCTGTGTAGCCCCTTCCTGGGCTCCCAACAACATTACACCCCAGCCTAAAACTGTCTTTCTCCCCATCCACCCTAGGGTCTTCCAGTCACAACTGCCCCATTATTTCTCAGGGTTGATTGTTTTACTCGTAGCCTGGTCACTTACCTTACTGTCAATGACCCAGGCATATGTCAGTCTTTTACATGTTTTTCGACCGCCACGTGTTGAGCAACTGGCCACAGCAATCAACCTGTGTTTGTTTCTGCTCACATGTCAGCAGGCGCGGGGCACACACTTTTCTCATGTTCAATCTGTTGTGTACAGTTCTAAAAACTGTACTCTTACTCAGTTTTGCTGAACCTGATATCTCTGCAATTGTCATTTTCCTATCCTGACCTATGATTTTCTTCACTTTTGCAGCATTTGCCTCATTGCACTCTGAGGACGGTCGTCCTGGTTCTTGGCAGATCTGCAACTTAGAAACGGCCACACTTAAACTGCAAACACCAATTTTTTACAGAAGCATAAGAAGGACAGACTTCCTCAAACTGTTGCCCCATCTCCCTGTGTATTTCTGTTGGTGTTTTACCCTGTAACATCAAGAATTTTATCACAGTCCTGGCGTCTGATTTCTCCATTGTTCTGATAAACCGTTGGATGTGCAGGTCTGGTCAATAGGGTGTGTTGTTCCATGCACCATATCGGAAAAATCATTTGAGGTGGGAAATTAATAATTCATATTTCCATTACGAATTGAATGAGCTATACATGTGCCAAATTTCAATTTTCTCCGCCTACTCCTTCATGGTCAGGCTAAAGGCTTATGAGAAGCCCCTTGTATATGGGACAGTGAGGAGCATTGTGTGTGATGTTCACTGGCACAGAAACCCAGTATTATGGCATGTACATATTACTCGTTAGTTGCGGATCTAACTTCCCGGCTAAGGGTGAACCCATAATGCTCCGTTCCTGTTTTGGCAAAGACCAAAATAAAATCAAGATGCATAAGACAACTACTTATTGCAGATGATGCAGCACTGACTGCTCATGCAGCAGAAGATCTGCAACGGGCTCACCATCAGCCTAAATAAAACACAGGTGATGGCACAAGATGCTGGTGCGCCTCCATTAATCAAAATTTCTAATTACGAATTGAATTTTGTCCATGAATGTGCGTGTTTGGATCGACAATATCAGATAATATTTCCTTAGCGACAGAAATCGAGAGACGCATTGGAAACGCAGCCACAACACTTTCCATGCTAACTAAGAGAGTTTGGGAGAATACTAGACTAACAGAGCGTACAAAAGATCAAGTATATAAAGCTTGTGTTGTTAGCATACTGATATGTGGGTCGGAATCCTGGACCTTGTACTCACGACAAGAAAGAAAGTTAAATTCCTTCCATATGAGATGTCTAAGACGTATCCTGGGCATATCGTGGAAAGACCACATAACAATCAAAGGTGTACTTCAAAGAGCGGAGATTCTATACCACACGACAACCAGAGTCATGTATCATCTCTTTGTTCTTGTT